>JAPYKT020000006.1:3472500-3830000 GCA_028749325.2 Caryopteris x clandonensis | reverse complement strand
ATTTGATTCCTATGAGCATGGTTGTAGGTTCAAAGAACCTTGGTAGCATGTTTTTTTTTTTTTTTTTCCATAGATGGTGGGTTTTGATAAACCTATTGCGTAAATCAACATCTGTGCAATTAATGTAAAAAAATCAACTCTTGAAATATTACTTTTATCTTTAAGATTATTAGTTTTTGTTTAAAAATATCGAGTCCAGAATACATGCACAAAAAATGCATGCACGCACAACAAGTATCATATCAAGTCTACAATACACATGTATGGAAAATACATGCACGCACAACAAGTGTTGGATTCAAATATTTTTATGCGGATTGAAGTTTCTTCATCTTGAATTTGCATATTTTTATCATTTGTTACGATAAAATCCAATTTTAAAATCCATAAATATAATATATATATATATATATATATATATATCTAGAGAGAGTAATCCATCTTTCAAAATCAAAATTTAAAGAGTCCACTAAGGTGAAGAGAGAACATAATTCCAAAAGTGTCACTTTTGAAGAGTTGGGGTTGGACTAAATCTCTGTGATCCCTAATCCATCAATTAGTTTTGGGCAATCACTATTTATTAGTTTTTGTCCATTTAAGCTGACAACTTTGACCAATTTCTGTTTCCTCATTCTCTTTCAATAGCCTCTCTTCAATTTATCCCTATTTATCCAATTACAAAAAATACCTAAAATTATCTAACTCTACATTTTAAAATTTTGAGTTTTAATAAATATTCGAAATAGATACTAATTACAGAAATACTTTTCTTTCTTCTCTATTTTCAAATCTTGAATTAATTTCTAGATCATTTATTAATTTAATCTTTTCAACTATTTTTGGCATAGATCTGTATGGATGCCATTAGCCATAGTTATCCCCAATGCAACCACATTTAATATTAACAATAATGAGTAAGGTTTTTGTGCACGGTATATGATATACATTATTATTAATTTAATTAAAATATAATACATATTTAATTAAAAATAATTTTAACAAATAAATAATAATAAATTTTAAATAAAATAAATAATATTTTTTAATTAAATAAATCATATCATATAATCCATGCGAATAATATCAGAATTTGACAAAAGTAGGAAAATATTAGCGTTTATTCTTCTTGTCCAAGAATAAAAATAGAAACATCTGCTGTCATGTGTTTCCTTAATGAATCACGACAAAGTGACGCACCCCTATCTCTATATGCAAATCCCAATTGCTAAGCAACATCTCCTGTTCACAAGTTTCAACAGAGAAAAGAATAATAATAATAATAATAATAATAATAATAATAATAATAATAATAATAATAATAATAATAATAATAATAATAATAAAATAATTAATCATAAGAAGCCAGAAATGAAGGAGATAAGGAAGTAGGGACTTATGGGCAATCCCAATTAAGTATTTAGTGGAGAGAGAAGCAGACAAATTTGACCAATGTATTCCAGAGTATTGGAGAAGAAACATTAGAATGTCATAATGGGGGGCACATCCTCTATCCATAATATTCCCTACATATCCACAACAATTTCGCTTTCATTTATTTATATTTTTTATTAGATGTCGAAATCCGAAATTAAATCCAGGAAAAGAAATTGTAGATGGAAGGATTTCAATTAAATTCTCATCAAATCGGGAAATGCACGCATTCAATTTTATGCACAAAATAAAAATATTACTAGTTTTTGCTTTTTAATTATAGAAAAATATTCCCAAATATGTAATAAAGATTCTAAATTACTATATTTGATTTGATGGACCCACCTCATCCTACGAATATATGTGGAATATCTAGTCATCTGTTTTTCTTTTTCAAAAAAGCTTTGTGTCTTTTTTTTTTTTTTTTTGCAAAAATTAGTGTTACATAATTTAAAATATTATTTATTTATTTTAAAAATAATTAATTAAAAGTAATATATTTTTAATAATTATTATAAAGTAATATTTTATAATTAAATAAATAATATTATATAATTAAATAAGTAATATTTTAAATTTTATTGCAGATACGTGTATAAAAAAACTTAATCTTTTGCCTTTTAAGGGAGAAGACTTTAAGACCTTAAAAACTTGATCTTTTGCCTTTGAAGGAAACACTTTAAGATCTTTGAGTCCTTTTTATCGTAGTCCAATTCATGGGGATTCTCAATCCAATTCCATCATCTAAAATTTCATATATATATATATATATATATATATATTATTTGCACTGGCACAACGTACAAAAATGTATATATGTCCCATTATATTGTCACACATTAACATTAATGCAGATGTGTATATTTTTAATATAATTTAATTATATAATATTATTAAATTTATGTAATTCATAAAGTTACATATAATTATCTTCAATAATTTATACATGTAGCATGAATATGATAAAAATATTATATATAAAATTATATACACATATAATAGGTAAAATAGAAGAAAATCACGTGCTTTATAAAATTTTATTAAAAACATAATAAATTATGTATGGAAGATTGATTTTGTAAATATTTATTATATAACAAATCTATTGTTAATATGAAACTTGTTACATACATAAATATAAAAATATTTAGTACACTAAGACAAAGCAAAGAGTTTAAACTAATTTTAGTACAATAAAATATTAGAATCAAACATGATTCATTGAAGGACATTTAAGCAAACAAATAAAAGTATAAGACATAATCATTTAAGCAAAAACATCAAACAATATTAGTACATTAATTATAATTATACAACATGAAATGCAACAAAATTTAGTCAAAAACAATAATTCGAACATTATTCATTGAGAATCAGTCTTGGAATAGCTTTCATCGAATATGATTTATTAACAAATATTTAAGCAAACACATAAAACTATAATCTTCAAACGTTTAAGCAAATATCAAATAATATTTTATTACATTAATAACCATTGATGCAACATAGAAGATAATTTGTTGAAAAATAATAATTCAAAAAATAAATTATATTGAAAGTAACATCAAATTTGTGTATTTC
Source organism: Caryopteris x clandonensis (assembly GCA_028749325.2). Taxonomy (NCBI): domain Eukaryota; kingdom Viridiplantae; phylum Streptophyta; class Magnoliopsida; order Lamiales; family Lamiaceae; genus Caryopteris; species Caryopteris x clandonensis. The sequence continues at coordinate 3,826,988 of JAPYKT020000006.1, read as the reverse complement.
ATTCCTCTTCACATATCGCAATCTTACCACCCGATCAGTCCCTTTGGGATTTTTAGATCGCGACGTACAAAATTTATGTGATGTTATTATTTCAAAAATTGTATATATAGGGAAAGTAGAATGCATATGCTAGTGTTCAGATTTTTGTGAAGATAATATTTGTAGTGACCAAATTTAAAATTAACATCATAATTGTAGGATATTTGTAATTTTAGTTTCGTTCAAATTTAAATTTATACTTATGTTTTATAACAATTTTAATTAAACAAATTTTGTCCTGATAAATTGAATTTTTTTTCTGGAATTACATATGTGTTTCACGTGTCTTTTTCGAATGAAAATTTTCTGACGTATGATAAACACTCATTTTGCATAGTTTTAGTTGGCTTTTGATGCACGTTTGAATAGAATTACGCTTTAATGTGTTATCATTCATCACATTTTAATGTTTTGAGTTGATTTCACGTTTTGGTATAGTTGCATGTGTTATTGTGCAGATTTGAGTGATTTAGAGATATTCGTAGCTCGATGATTATTTTCTATATTGAAGAATCAAATGGACGAGCTAAAGAGCATCAACCGAGAAGAGAAACATTGCGCGGGTGGCGCAAGACAAATTCATGAAGAATGGCGTGAGAATTGATGGGCCGCCAGTTTTTATACTAATTTATTTCCCTAGTCCATTTTTATTTCCTTTTGGGCTTTATTTTAGTTTGCTAGTATAAATAGACTTCTGAGATAGATTTTGGATTATTCATGATTTTAGGGTTGTATTCTTTTGGGATTCGAGATTCGCCGACAACATTCAATATTGAAGATTTGAAGTTTTATTCAACAAAAACATCATTCCGGTTCTTCTAATCTATTGCAAATTTATATTATGTCAATGATTATTATTATAATTGTTCTTTTTCTTGGTTTTGTCATGAGGGAGTAGTCTTATAATTAATAATTCTAGGGTTTGCAAGCATGTGGAAGCTATGTTGTTAATTTAATCCTGTTATTATTCCCGTCTGGTTATTGAGTTTGATAGGTTGTCAATCCACCAAATATAATTAATCTACTTCCAAAATACGAGTATAGTGGTGAGTAGGGTCGAATCCACAGGGAACGGGAATTAAATTCTCTTGAATAAAATGAAACAAAAACAGGGGGGTTTTGAGAGATTTTCACCTAATTAACTAAATGCTAAATTAACCAATCTAGCAATCACAAGCTTATACGGTATCAATGCACACAAAACAATTTGGCAAGAAAAGCTATCAAAATAGAGATAATACTAAGAAGAGAGAAATTTGATTTAAGGGTTCGATATTCAATTATACTATTGATCATAGACTTAACAAATAAATTCTTGCAAATTCAAGCAATTAACCTTGGATTTATTTGGATAGCCTTCTAAATCCTTTGTTTTCCTAATTAATTAACCAAACCTAGCATCCGGTCAATTCTTATTATTAATCGACTGGGCACGATAGCGTTCTATGTTAATTAATAATAGCATTAATCTTACTGAAAACAGGTTAATACTAATATCAATAATTATGATAGCCATAAATATCAATATTAGTCCTATAGGTTCAATTAGGATAGGCAATTTATGATAGCATAATTTACCTATTCTAATGCTAGAATTCTTCACTCATTTACACTACTAGGAGTATAAACTTATGAATAGCTTTAGGAGAATAAATATTCATTTGATTTGTCAATTCAAATTAATATAAACCTCCATTAACAATCATTTGAACCTATTAGTACTTGAATATAAAACAAGATAATCAATACATATCACAAAGCCTCACAATAATATAACCGAAATACGAAACCCTTAAATCAAACCAAGAAATTAGCCACTCATATTATAAATAATCCTAAACATAACCAATATCATTTAATACAAGAAATAAAATAAAATAAAAAGAGAAAAGATAGATAAGATAGAAACTTACTGTAAAAAGGAAGAAGGAAATATGTTCATTCTCTCCCAAAATTGTCTCTCTACAAAAATTCCTCAAAAGAAGGAAAGGAAGCAAAAAGTGTTCTCTCTCCTCTCTCCTCAAAGTTTCTCACGGCTGATGTTGTGTGAAAGTTGGGAAGGAATTTTTCTTTCCCTACCCTTTTAGACATTTTTGGGCCATAAATAGGCCTTGGACTTTTCTTGAGTTTTTCGACTTTTTTCTTGGGCTTTTGGGCTGCTTTCTTAGGCTTTTGGGCTGTTTTCACATTGGCTTGTTTCTTTCGTTAATTCTCTTTCTTTCTCGATTTTTCTCCAACTGCAATTAATTATTTTCTTGAAATAAAGAATGATTAATTAGATCAATTAATTGCAATTTCGGAAACAAAAATACAGGGGATATGAACACAAAATATGGAATATTATAATCATATCAAATCCCCCACACCTAAATCATGCTAGTCCTCAAGCATGCATAAGAAAGTAGCACAAGGTGATAACCAAGAGAAACATTCTCCTACAATTGTCTTTCTCTCGAGGAAAAACTCTCCTACAATGTTCTCAAACTGCTATGCAATGACGAAATTAAGATAACAATTCTACAAGAGTAAGTGATCATGATTCCATATAATTTCCGGAAAAACTCATGTCTCATCAATTCCTATCAATTTCAGTAAGCTCCAATGTGACAAATTCAACACCTCGCTAATGGATTCACTCAATTTTCTCATTTGTGTATGAATGGAATTTTTATATTGTGACACTCAATTTCAAAGCATAACACACCATTGCCATAAGCTTGCTTATCAATCAAATCTACACCACTTTATCATGTATTCATGCAAAAAATCAAAGGATCTTTCCAAGGGTTGTAATGAGGCCATGGGTAAAGGTGGGATAAAATGAAGGGAACATAAGCTAAACAAGTCAAGAAGATATATGAATTTATACACAAAGTCCAAGATAACAAATAATCCACCTCCATTTGCACTATTCAACATGAAATCTCTTTATCCTATTCTCACTTGATATTCTCCCCATCAAGCTCAATCATATAAAAACAACCAAGTAGTAATATGTATATTACTCTATTTACAACTCCCAATCACCAAAATAATATTGCACTATGCACTATTAGGGAGTATGACGAAAAACAAACTATTTTTTATTTTTTTGATTTTGATTTTTTTTTTCTACCCTTCTTTATCGTGGCAATGATTCTTTTTTTTTTTCGCCACAATGATTTTTGCTTGATAGTGCCCAACCTCTTTTTAAACTCCAACTCCTTAAACACTATTGCATTTCATTCACATACTTCTTGACAAAAAGGGTTCAATCAAGATGGATAAAATGAACAAAAATGGTTAAGAGGTTCATCATGTACTTGTTAGAACAAAAAAAAATTGGCTAAAGGCACAAATGAGCAAACTAGGGAAAATTGTATAGGTATGGATTCAAAGAAAAGGCAGTCAAGTGGTTAAGCCTAAATGCCCTTATCATTTTTAGTGCATGAACACATTATGTGGTCTTAAAATGCATATTAAAGCAAGTTCTAGAATGAATATGATATGCTTGATCATACACAAAACAAAAGATAAGGCTCAAAAGCTCACAAAAAGAGGTGATTATGTGTTGAACTATGCACATTTTCGTTCTATCCATTGAAAAAAATAATGAGACACATCATTTTGAGCATAGACAAAAACTAATCAATCTCATGCATCTCTTGTAGATATTATCACTCTCATTCCAACAAAGCATAGCAATTTAACAACCAAAATTAGCATTATGCTCATATACCTCTCCATTCATACCAAATTCCCCCACACCTAAATTCTACATTGTCCTCAATGTATACCACCAAGGCTCATCAATCAGAAAACAAAAGAAATAAGAAGATAACAAAAATAAAAATAAAAGAAAGAGACAAAGGAAGAACTTCCCTGAAAGACGGCCGACTATGGGGAGGACTCGAAGGTTGGATTGCAGCCGGGGCGATGAGTGCAGGGACGAACAACAGCAGAGCTGCAGCAGTGACGGTGGCGCGGGCGCAGGAGTGGGGCGGGCACAGCGGTGGCGCAAGGAAAAGGAACACCGCTGGGGTCGACGAGGATGAGGGTTTCGGTGGTGGCGCTGCGACTCAAACAAGACAGCGGTGCGATGGTGCAGGCGCAGGCGCAACGGCGCGGGCAGGGAGGAACTTGTGTGTGGAGAGGAGTAAGCGGCGCGGCAACGATAGCGTTGGCGCGAAGAGGAGAGAAGGAGCAGCGACACAGCAGCGGGAGAGAAGAGCAGCAGCAGAGGCAGGGGAGAAGGGTCGGCGCAGCGCGCAAGTGCGCGGCGGCGACGGCATGGGCGCAAAGAGGAGAGAAGAAGCAGCGACACAGCAGCGGGAGAGAAGAGCAGCAGCAGAGCGGCAGTAGCGACGGTGGCGCGGGCGCAGGCGCGGGCGGGCGGGCGGAGAAAATGAATGCCGGCGGAGGTGAGACAGTGGCGGACGGAGCAAGACAGAGACGCGATGCCGCAAGCGCAGGCGCGCGCGGTGGCGGCGTGGGAAGAAGAAACAGGCGCGGCGGTAAGCTGGGCGCGGCTGAGGGAGAAAACGGCGGACGGAGCAGGAGGCTTGGTGGAGGAGAGAGAGAACTAATAGAGGGAGAAAGAGAAACGAGAGAGAAAAGAAACCCTACCCCTGCTCCCTTTTTTTTTTTTTTTTTTTAAACTGAAAATTTGGCCGAAAATTTGGGGAAAAACCAGAAAACTATGTCTTGTTAGGTGTGATCACACCTAACACTCCACTGTCTATTGAGCGTGATGACGCCCATTTCAACCTTGTCCACAAAATTTTCAAGAAAAACTAGTCTAATTTAAGTGTGGTCACGCCCAAATCGAACTAATCTTTTGAACCATTCCTAATTTTTGGACTTGGAGAATTCTCATAAGATGTGATCTCGCCTCCAAAATTGATACCCGAACCTATTTACACAAAGAAAACAAAATTCAATGAGAATTAGAAAACAAAAATTAAGCTATCCAAATACGAAAAAAATAAAAATAAAATAAAATAAAATAAAAATAAAAAATTTGGATTGCCTCCCAATAGCGCAAATTTTTTTTAACGTCGTTATGCTCGATGGTCTTCCTTTCTCAATTTGTCAAATATCGAGGGCTTTCTAACTCCACATCCACTAAGTAAGATATGTCTTCATTCTCATAGAATACCGTGAGCCTATGTCCATTTACCTTGAAATCCTTCCGGTTTCTAAACTTTTGATTTCCACTGTACCGTAAGGAAAAACATTAGTAACAACAAATGGACCAAGCCATTGAGAACGAAGTTTACCTGGCATGAGCTTAAGACGAGAATTGAACAATAACACCTTTTGCCCAACCGTAAATTATTTTTGGATAATTGAATTATCATGGAACAATTTGGTTTTCTCTTTGTAAATCCTAGAATTCTCGTAAGCTTCTAATCGAAGTTCTTCTAGCTCTTGTAATTGCAACTTCCTCGACAAACCAGCTTCCTCTAAATTCATGTTGCAGCGTTTTACCACCCAATATGCTTTGTGCTCAATTTCAACCGGCAAATGGCAAGACTTTCCAAAAACCAACCTAAAGGGGACATTCCTATAAGGGTTTTATGTGCCGTTCAATATGCCCAAAGAGCGTCGTCTAGACGAAGACTCCAATCTTTTCTTCCAGGATTGACCATTTTTGCTAATATGGACTTTATCTCTTGATTAGAGACTTCTGCTTGGTCATTGGATTGTGGATGGTAAGCTGTGGCCACTCGATGATGCACGCCATATTTCTTCAACAATGCTTCAACAGTTCTATTGCAAAAATAGGTGCCTTGATCACTGATTATTGCTCTTGGAATTCCAAACCTACTGAAAATATTAGATTTTATAAAACCTACAACCACAGCAGAATCGTCAGTCCTAGTGGGTTTTGCTTCCACCCACTTCGAAACATAGTCAACCGCTAGAAGTATATACAAGTTGTTACAGGATGACGGAAACGGTCCCATAAAATCTATACCCCAAACATCAAAGATTTCACATATAAGAATAGGAGTTTGTGGCATTTCGTTCCTTTGAGACAACGAACCCGTTCTTTGACACTTCTCACAACTTTTACAAAACTTATATGCAACTTTAAATAAGGTTTCCCAATATAAACCACTATCCAAGACCTTTCTAGCAGTTCTTGTCGGACCAAAGTGACCACCACAAGCATAATTATGACAAAAACTCAAAATGGATCTATGCTCATTTTCAGGTGTACACCTCCTAACTATTTGATCAGAACAAAATTTCCATAAATGAGGTTCATCCCAAACATAGTATTTTAACTCATATTTTATCTTTTGCTTGCGTGATTTACTAAGATCATTAGGTGAAATTCCCGTAACCAAATAATTAACAATATCTGCATACCATGGAATAATACCTTTCACCAGAAATAGATGTTCGTCCGGGAAGAACTCAGAAATGGGCAAAGATTATTCATCTTGCACTATCCTACTCAAATGGTCGGCTACAGGATTTTTGACTCCCTTTCGATCTTTGATCTCAATGTCAAACTCTTGAAGCAAAAGAATCCAACGTATCAGTCTAGACTTCGACTCTTTTTTGGCTAAAAGATACTTCAATGCTGCATGATCAGAGTAAACATAAACCTTAGAACCAAGCAAATAAGACCAAAATTTATCTAGAGCAAAAACAATTGGAAGAAGTTCTTTTTCAGTGGTCGTGTAGTTGCGTTGAGCCGAATCCAAGGTTCTTGAAGCATAATAAATTACATGGCTCTTCTTATCAATCCGTTGGCCTAAGACAGCTCCCACGGCATAGTTGCTCGCATCACACATAATTTCACAGGGCAATTTCCAATCGGGCGATTGGATAATTGGAGCAATGGTCAACATACACTTAAGCTTGTTGAACGCCGACTTTCAATCATCACCAAACTCGAATGGTACCTCCTTTTGGAGTAAATTGGACATTGGCAAAGCAATCTTTGAAAAATCCTTGATAAACCTTCGATAAAATCCTACATGCCCAAGAAAAGCTCGAACCTCTCTAACATTAGTAGGATAGGGTAAACTTTTGATCAAATCAACCTTTGCTTTATTGACTTCAATTCCTCTAGGAGAAATTACATGACCTAATACAATGCCCTCAGTCACCATAAAATGACACTTCTCATAATTCAGCACCAAGTTAGTTTCAACACATCTTTTCAAAAATTTTGACAAATGCCCTAAACAACCATCAAATGAATCACCATAAACGGTAAAATCATCCATCAATACTTCAATGCACTTCTCAATAAATTCTGAAAAAATACTTAACATACATCTCTGAAATGTACCTGGAGCATTGCAAAGACCAAATGGCATCCTTCTACAAGCAAATGTTCCAAAAGGGCATGTGAAGGTTGTCTTGTGTTGATCTTCTTCAGGGATCACAATCTGATAATAGCCTGAATACCCATCAAGAAAACAAAAGTAAGCTTTACCAGCCAATCTTTCTAACATTTGATCAATAAAAGGTAGAGGAAAATGGTCCTTTCTAGTAGCTAGATTGAGCTTTCTAAAAACAATTACCACTCGCCATCCATTTTGCACCCTCATAGGCACCAACTCATCATTTTTATTTCCTACCACAGTGATGCCCGTTTTCTTAGGTACAACATGGATCGGACTCACCCACTTACTCTTCGGAATAGGATATATGATGTTAGCTTCATAAAGTTTCAAAATCTCTTTCATCACGACCTCTTTCATCACTGGATTTAGCCGTCTTTGGGCTTGTCTTGCTGGTTTCGCATCATTCTCAGGAGATTCTATGCATGCAAATCGCCGGACTTATGCCCTTGATATCTGCCATGGTCCACCTGAGTGCAGTCTTATATTCCTTTAAAACTTGGATCAACTGTTTTTCTTGATCATCAGTAAACCGGCTCAAGATGATCACCGGTAAAGTTTTCTTATCTCCCAAATAGATCAACTTGGGGGCCTGCACAACAGAAGGTAGCAATTTTTCGTTTGAAACATTAAATTCATCAATTTAAATTTGTTACCCCCATGTGAGTTTCCATCAAAGATTGAGACATTTCGTAGGCTTCAGCTATTTCTTCCTCCACATCCCACTGTGCTTGTATATCGAATCTTTCACCCTCGTAGTCTTCTTCAAACACATCCTGCACAATGGAATCAATTATATCAATAGAGCACACAGAATGATTTTCTGAAGGATATTTCATAGCATCAAAAATATTGAATTTAACAATCTCTCCGTCAAACTCGACGGAGAGTACTCCTTCATCCACATCGATCTTTGTTCTTGCAGTCTTCATAAATGGTCTTCCCAACAAAATAGGGGCAGAGCTAGTGATGGTGTCTTCTTCCATTTTTAAGATGTAGAAATCTGCTGGAAAAATCAACTCGTTAACTTGCACCAAAACATCTTCAACGACCCCTTCTGTGTAAGCATTAGAACGGTCTGCTAAGTGAATGACAACTCGAGTATCTTTCAAAGGACCAAAATTCAAAGCAGAATAGATTGAGTATGGCATGACATTAATAGATGCACATAAGTCTAGCATGGCACGCTCAATCTTCATATTTCCAATAACACAAGGCATAGTAAACATACCGGGATCCTTGCATTTATTTGGAAATGATTTTTTTATCACAGCAGATACATTTTCCCCCACACCAACCTTCTCATCATTTCTCAATCTCCTTTTGTTAGTGCACAACTCCTTTAGAAATTTAGCATACTTCGGAATTTGCTTAATGGCATCCAACAATGGAATATTTATCTCCACTTTTCGAAAGGTTTCCAATACTTATCTCTCATGATCATCCTTCTTGGATTTTGCTAACCTCCTAGGAAATGGAGGAACAACCACATTAGAAGTACTAGGTGAAGAGTGTGGGAAATTTACCTTTTTGTGGTCCTTGGGATTTTCCTTGATGATTTCTTCCGCTTCTTTCTCTTTTTCTCCTTCATTGGTATTTTCAAGCGAAGATGGTCCCGATTGTATTTCCTTTCCACTTCTCAACGTCATTGCACTTGAATTTTCTCTTGGATGTACCTCTGGTTGGGATGGAAGTCTTCCCAAATTTTGAGCTTCCAATTTACCGACAGATGTTGCCAATTGGCTAAGTTGGTTTCCAAGACTTTGAATGCTCGTGCTTTGCTCTTGAATGCTAGCTCTTGTCTCTTGTTGAAATTTTTGTGTGTTTACTGCTAGAGCTTTCATGATATCTTCCAAAGACATTCCAAATTCTGAAGGTTGAGCCTGTGGTGGTGGTGGTGGTCTTGTATAGCCTTGGTGAGGAAAACTTTGTTGGCCTCCTTGATTCTTGTAGCTAAAGTTTGGGTGGTCTCTCCACCACGGATTGTAGCTATTTGAAGAAGGATCATATTTTTGTTGAGGTTGTCCCGGAAATCCTCCCATGGCATTGTCTTGTTGAACATCTTCCGGCAATGAGGGACATCTATCCGAACCATGTCCAACAACCGAGCGAATCCCACATACTTGAGCTTGTGGAATTTGTCCCCCTACAAACTTTTCCATCAAAGATGTCAACGCTTCCAACTTTTGATCAAAGGAGCTCGTGTTCACTTAATTAGCTTGATGTGGAATACTATCTTGTCGAGTTCCAAACTGTTGTGTATTAGCAGCCATGCTCGAGATGAGACTTCTAGCAGCTTCTGGTGTCAAGCTAACCAATGCTCCTCCACTTGCAGCATCAATCATGTTTCTATCAAAGGTCAAGAGCCCTTCATAGAAGTATTGGACGAGTAATTGCTCTGGAATTTGATGTTGAGGATAACTAGCACATAATTGCTTGAATCTCTTCCAATACTCATATAAAGTCTCATCACGATGCTGTCGAATTCCACATATATCTTTTCTAATATTTGCTGCACGTGAAGCTGGAAAGAATTTTTCAAGAAACTGCTTCTTCATCTCATTCCAAGTGGTAATAGATTCGGAAGGTAAATAATAGAGCCAATCCTTAGCTTTGTCAGCTAAAGAGAATGGAAAGGCCCGTAGAGAAATTTGGTCTTCCGTCACAGTTTGAGGTTTCATTGCAGTGCACACAACATAAAACTCCTTCAAATGCTTATGAGGATCTTCACCTGCAAGTCCACGAAAGGTAGGTAATAAGTGAATAAGACCGGATTTCAACTCAAAAGTAGCATCTCTAGGAATTTGAATGCATAATGGTTGTTGATAGCCAACTCCCTTAAAGTCCATTGAGTTGGAGCTTCCATGTCTTCTTCCTTTGTCTTACTTTCTTCAGAGTCAATATCTACTTCAGGTTCAGACTCGATCCAATCTTAAGACAAATTCAAACCAGGGGATGATGAAGATGATTGTTGAGCTCGTAGTCTAGCTTCCTTCCTTAAGCCTTTTACAGTTTTCTCGACTTCTGGATCAAATATCAATTCACCTATACGAGAAGAACGAGGCATAAACCAGAAACAAGGAAAAACCTAACACAAAAGAAATTAATTAAACATCGTTCCCCAGCAACGGCGCCAAAATTTGATAGGTTGTCAATCCACCAAATATAATTAACCTACTTCCAAAATACGAGTATAGTGGTAAGTAGGGTCGAATCCACAGGGAACGGGAATTAAATTCTCTTGAATAAAATGAAACAAAAACAGAGGGGTTTTGAGAGATTTTCACTTAATTAACTAAATACTAAATTAACCAATCTAGAAATCACAAGCTTATACGGTATCAATGCACACAAAACAATTTGGCAAGAAAAGCTATCAAAATAGAGATAATACTAAGAAGAGAGAAATTTGATTTAAGGGTTCGATATTCAATTATACTATTGATCATAGACTTAACAAATAAATTCTTGCAAATTCAAGCAATTAACCTTGGATTTATTTGGATAGCCTTCTAAATCTTTTGTTTTCCTAATTAATTAACCAAACCTAGCATCCGGTCAATTCTTATTATTAATCGACTGGGCACGATAGCGTTCCATGTTAATTAATAATACCATTAATCTTAGTGAAAACAGGTTAATACTAATATCAATAATTAGGATAGCCATAAATATCAATATTAGTCATATAGGTTCAATTAGGATAGACAATTTATGATAGCATAATTTACCTATTCTAATGCTACAATTCTTCACTCATTTACACTACTAGGAGTATAAACTCATGAATAGCTTTAGGAGAATAAATATTCATTTGATTTGTCAATTCAAATTAATATAAACATCCATTAACAATTATTTGAACATATTAGTACTTGAATATAAAACAAGATAATCAATACATATCACAAAGCCTCACAATAATATAACCAAAATACGAAACCCTTAAATCAAACCAAGAAATTAACCACTCATATTATAAATAATCCTAAACATAACCAATATCATTTAATACAAGAAATAAAATAAAATAAAAAGAGAAAAGATAGATAAGATAGAAACTTACTGCAAAAAGGAAGAAGCAAATATGTTCATTCTTCCCCAAAATTGTCTCTCTACAAAAATTCCTCAAAAGAAGGAAAGGAAGCAAAAAGTGTTCTCTCTCCTCTCTCCTCAAAGTTTCTCACGGCTGATATTGTGTGAAAGTTGGGAAGGAATTTTTCTTTCCCTACCCTATTAGACATTTTTGGGCCATAAATGGGCCTTGGACTTTTCTTGAGTTTTTGGACTTTTTTCTTGGGCTTTTGGGCTGCTTTCTTAGGCTTTTTGGCTGTTTTTACATTGGCTCGTTTCTTTCGTTAATTCTTTTTCTTTTTCAATTTTTCTCCAACTGCAATTAATTATTTTCTTGAAATAAAGAATGATTAATTAGATCAATTAATTGCAATTTTGGAAACAAAAATACGGGGGATATGAACACAAAATATGGAATATTATAATCATATCAGGGTTCAATTGTTCAAGTGCTTATATTTCATGCATGGATTAGTGGCCATAATTGATGCATGATATCTAGTTAATTTGAGACCTGACGGAGATAATTAACTTGTGGGATTAATTGAACATTTTGATACACATTCTAAGAAATCTGTAGGAGATTATATCTGACGTTTTAAGGAGTTGATAAATTAACCTAGAGACGAAAGTGATAGGTAATTTATTAATGTACATCTACCTTGAGACCTGGCGGAGAGAGGTAGTTATATTTCTGATCCTTCACCAATAATCAGATTAAAATGAGAATTATTAGGATTGGATTAATACATAGCAGATACATGTGCACTGCATTCTCTAGGATTAATCTTTTATTAATTAATTCAGTCTGTTGAATTATTTTAATAACTTTGCTCGTGTCCATTAGTTTCTATTTTTATTTAATTTTTTTGATTTCCTTTTTGAATTTTTTTTTAATTCGTGTCTAGATTTAGTAAACCAAAAGAAAAACAAAATTAGGTAACCTGGATAATAGAGAGTTGTTAGCTTAGTACTAAGTGTAGTCACACATTTAGTCTCTGTGGATACGACACTTGATTCACCGACCATATTGCATGTCCTGTGTTAGTTGCAGAATTGTGCATAAAAATAAGTGCATCAACGTAGCTTTTAAATTTTCAAACAACCAGCACACAAAAAAGGACATCATAATAAAAGAAAACGACACATAAACAAAAAGAATTTAAAATAATTTGAAACAAAATGATTGTCTTGTTAAATGAACAAAATCAAATATGAAAAGGCATGTGAAACGCATATGTAACATTTCAGCAAAATTTCTAATTTCCATCAAAATTAAGAGTAAATTTGTAAAATTAAAATTATTATGAATTTATATTTAAATAAGACTAAAATTATAAATATTCTGTAATTATGGAACTAATTTTACAACTTACCTGCAATTGAGAATAACAAAAATTACGTGATTATCTCAAAATAATATTCAAATTTAAACAGATTCCTCAAATATATATTATATAATTATAAAGCAATATATATTATATCTATTTTTTAAATTATTCAAATTGTATTATAAATAAATTTTTAAAAATTAAATAATATTTATTAATAATTATCTAATTTAAATTTAAGTATTATTTGAATTTGAAATTTAAATATATATATATATATATATGTATATTAATTCATAAATTACATTTAAAAAAATTAAAAAACAAAATAACGTCATGCCCACTGACGTTTCTTTATTATTATTATTATTAAATATATATTATTTATATATTTTCATCTATAAATATATAATAATATATTTAATATTTTAACTTGAAGATACATTTATTTATTTATTTATCTTTTCTGTTATAAAAATATATATTTACGTATATATATTTATAGTATTTGTTATATAAATATATAATTAGAAGTAAATATATATATATATATATTTTCTTATATCAATATATATTATATAATTATAAACCATTAAAAATTATATAATTTTGTTTAAGTTAATTGAATTATATTATAAATAAATTTACAAATATTAATGAATATTTATTAATAATTATATATTTTATTATGCGTATTATTTTAATAATTTAACAATATATATATATAGAAATTATATTAAAAAATAGAAAATAAAATAACGTCAGACCCACTAACGTTTTAAAAAAACGTTAGTGGGTCTGACGTTTCTTTTTTATTTTATTATTTTTTTCTAAATATATATATATATATATATATTTAAATATATGTAATATTTGAATTTGAAGATTCATTTGTATTATTTAATCTGTTATATAAAATATATGTTTACGTATATATAAATATATATTATATAATTATAAACCAATATAATTTTTTTATTTTTATTTAACTTATTCAAATTATATTATAAATAAATTTTAAAAAATTAAAGAATATTTATTAAAAATTATATAATTTAGTTTTAAGTATGAATTGAATATGATAATTAAATATATTTATATATATAAATAGAAATTACATTTAGAAAAGAAAAAAACAAAAAAATGAAATAACGTAAGGCCCACTGACATTTTAAAGAAACGTCAGTGGGCTTGACGTTTTCTTTGTGTTCATAAACGTCAGTGAGTTTGACGTTTTCTTTGTGTTCGTATATTATTTAGTCATATATATATATATATATATATATATATTAAATTTATGTAATATTTTAATATTTTTATTTAATCTATTTAAGAAAATATATATTTACGTTTCTATTAATATTTTTCTTATATATATATATGTTATATAATTTAAAACCAATATAAATTATATAATTTTATTTAACTTATTGAAATCATAATATTTTTATTAATATATATTCTTTAGTTTATATATAATTGTATTAAATATATGTAATATTTTAATTTGAAGATTCCATTATTTTTAAATTTAATATGTTTAATAAAATATATATTTATGTTTCTCATATAAATATATATAAATATAAACTAATATAAATTATATATTTTTATTTAACTAATGAATTTGAATTTAGAAACAATTTTTAAAACAGTTTTGAAATATTAATTTATATTAAATTTTTACAATTTCTTATGAATCTTTCTTGCACATATAAGTCTTAATTTAATGATTAATTATTTTTAATAGAAATATTCGTGGAATGTAAAATAAGAAGAACAAAAAAAAATTGGACCACGTACTTGTTCTAGAGCAATAAAGATAGAATACAATCATGATCGATAATATTTGTCTCAGATACATCATACTTAGAAATGATAATATTTGTCTAAGATACATCATACTTAGAAATGGCCTCCTGTAAAGGATATATCATACTTAGAAATGACCTCATGTATCACAACCTTTATTCCTTCTCGTTCGACGACCTCTTCCTTGATCTTGCACTTCATTTCAGAGGGCTCTTGTTGTCTTCTTCTATCTCCACCCCTTCTAACTCTTCTTTCAATCGAATGTATTTGTGACTCTACATTTTCTTGTACTTCATCTTCCTCTGAAACATTCATCGAAGGTATGCTCAATCTGCTAGAGGATGATGTTGACTGGTCAGGTATCTCTCAGAAATGAGCTATATTAGAGTACTGGAACATAATAGGAGTGGGACGGAAGTGCTCGTAGTTTGTCACATTTGTAGATGGTCCAACTCCAAAATCAAAGTTCATATGGTCAAATTGTGAGAGAGTGGGCAAAGACGGATATATGGTATCGGAGTATATATAGGTGTACTCAATAAAGGCCTATATACATCCTCCACATTTTCTTCAGGTGAACATCCTGGTCATGAAGAGGTTCATGCAAAGTTTGTAGGTGGTGGCATCCGATGTTCAGGACTAACTTCATGATCAGCTCCTATGACTTCTTCTACTTCTCAGATTTGCATCTGATTGAGTTTTATACTCAGGCTAATGTGCAGGTTGAGTATACGTCATATACGTTGGCTCCGGTGACAGCCTCTCAATAGTTTACTCTAAATTTTATGTTCTTTATGCTCGTCTTCATTGTTTTCAACTGTTCAATCTACAAATATAGAAGTTATTTAATATATACATAATAATACCCATACAATTTATAAAAAAACTAAGATATATATATTTATATATATTCATATCAATCAAATGTAAGTTGCATACCATGTATTTTGTTAAGGAGGTATCTCCAGTATTAATTTCCTCTTCATTGCTTTTGATAGGGGATATAATACGACGAGTAATCGAGTTATCCAACCATAATAGTCAGGAGTGATCATTAGGTTCATAACAAATTGGGTGTCTCTGATATATTCATTTCTTTGCATCCATTGATGAACATAATTATGGTGTATGTCCATCCAGTTAGTATTTTTGTGACCCTTACGATTGATTTTATAAACATTCATTTTCCAGTCATCAAGAGGGTCAAACTGACTTGGAATATCTTGCAACATCCAGAACTGACGTAAGACCCTCTCTAAATGATGGAACTCCACAAAAGAAAAGAAAATCAAAGGACATTGTGATCGCACATTGTCTAAGAAACATCGAGAAGATAATTGTTGTACTTCTTTCCGCGACCAATCATATGGATCCCAAGTAAACTCGGCAAAAATATAAAGAAAAAAAAAGTTTGAATGATTACATATACGAAAAATACATATACATATATATATATATGTACCATAGTATATATATTATATAATCCTATTGAAGTAATGTCTGATATGTTAAAATGCACGAAGAAATTGCACCTGCTCGTAACTCAATTTGTCCAAAATTTCTCTGAAAACCATGACCTGTCGTCTACCAGTATGCACGAAACTGCTATCATTATTCCAATTGTTACATAAAATATATGGGTTCATTATTAAATTCCTCTACACACCTCAAAATTAATCACTAATTGCAAACATAATCGTGCACAGAAAGGGGCCACAGGAAGTATACCACAACCCAAATGTTGAAGTCTTTCAATTTCCAATAAATTTAATCGTCGTGTCATAGATACATGCACAACATACAATATTCGTGACTAAGCCCAAATCTAAGTTATATTAATAAGTAATAATCAATTTGTAATAAGAATAAGTTATTCATAAACGTTTCATTATAAAATTATTTATTTAGTACCTATAACAGCTGAACTGGTCCACCGAGAGTTTCCTTTACATTCAAGCTTCCATCGTACAAGTGCCGATATAAGGAAGATAGGACAACAGTACTCCAACTATACTCATTAGTTGATTTCACATTTTGTAAGCATTGTAGATATACTAGTGGTATTATGTTTCCACTAACATCTGGGCACATCAACCGCACAACAGGAATAACACGAAACCCCACACATATTGCTCCACCTGTTCAAACGTGCTATCATCGGTCACCGAATGCACTCGCATATGAGTCGCCAAAGAGCTCGCTCTTAGTTTTCCACTTTTGATGTGGGATACTTCGAGCGTGTAACCCAAGAGTACATGATAGTAATCAACCCACTGTTGAGCAGACATCATAGGATCGACTCCACAAACCGATTTATCTTCTGATAGGATATATTTTATATAAATTTCTTTATCTTATTTACCTTGGTTTTGGTTTATAATCATGCTTAGTTCTTGAATTTTGATTAAAAATTGTGTTTTGTAGAGCAATTGGATGGATTGATGCATCTTGGATATATAAAATGGTGGATTTGAAGATGTGCAAGGACCAGCCAAAGTTTTTACACAAAGCGTGGGCACGCCTTACCTTCGGACGAAGCAGTCGAAGAAAAATCGTGTAAGGCGTGGGCACGCCTTAGCTCGAAACGCCCACCAACAAAAATAAACATAACCGCCCATTCTTCTTTCTCCACTAAGTGATGGCAATTACTTCTGGTTTATAATGATAATTATTGTTAGACTTAGTGGGGATGATGAGAGACTTTATATTTTGGAGAGTTATAGAGAGAAGAAACACCTAGAATTTGAAAACACTCTTTTGATTTTGGTATTTGGCTACAATTCTCCATGGAAGGCTAAGCTTCATCTTTTCATCCAAGGGAATTACAGAAGAATATGTTCGTCCGAATTGTGAGATCTAATTAGTTTTTATTTGTTCTTTTATTCTTCGTTATTCATATATCTTCTGTGAGCAACAAATCTTATTGTTTTGATGATTGAATGAGGTGGCCAATCTTTCGACTGTTGAAACAATATGTTGCCAATTAGATTGTTAAATCTGTAATTGTTTAATCATTATAATATTTGCCGTACAATAACATGATTATTTGAATCAATCTGTTATGGAGATATATGACCTAGCTTAAATAAACCTACATGTGCGTTTGTTGGCTAGAATTGGTGGTCTCTCTCTACCTAATGCTATTGGTAAATTAAATTATACGATCGTATCTAGAATTGTTTATTGATAAGGGAAATAATTTGAGGTCGTACCCTAATTATCGAACAAATAAGGAGAGATAGGTTGTTTTGGTCGTACCAGCAACTATAACCAATTTAATGATTGAATGAAGGAACCATTTTTGTATCCATGATCGATCCTACGAACATATTCTGAAGTTACCCATTGCTTGAATTTACTTAAACTGAATTCCATTCACATTACACATTGTTCTCGTTCAATTGAATATTGTCATTCACCAAATCTC
Source organism: Caryopteris x clandonensis (assembly GCA_028749325.2). Classification (NCBI taxonomy): domain Eukaryota; kingdom Viridiplantae; phylum Streptophyta; class Magnoliopsida; order Lamiales; family Lamiaceae; genus Caryopteris; species Caryopteris x clandonensis. The sequence goes on along the minus strand of JAPYKT020000006.1, from coordinate 3,808,959 downwards.
AAACCCCCCTGATTTTAGTAACAACAAAAGAATAATAACTATCAATCTCTATGGATACGATCTTTGTTCATCACTATCATAAATCTTTATGAACAAGTGTTCTATTATTTGTTGGTCTCGACAGCTAACACCTTCAATGGGCAAACCCCAAATCAAGGCGACATCCAGTAAAATGACAGTAGCTTCGCCTACAGGCAAGTGAAACGTGTGGGTTTCTGGATGCTACCTCTCCACCAATGCGGTGATTAAGTGGTTATCCGGATAAAATCTCCCGCACCTATATACACCATAAAATCTCATGTATAATAACAAGTGCAAAACACATGTATGGGGATGAGACAGTCCATCTTCAAACATCTCCCAGAAATCATTGTCACACTGCCTAAAGCAAAAGAAGAAGTTCAAATCCGCGGCTGGCTTTAGGAGGCCCTCGAAAATATATTGAGATTGATGTGTAAGAACCGTTGGGTCTCGAGGGCCATAATGGTTCCATAAATTGATATCCATCAAGATCTGCAAATAAAAATAACATGATTTTGTATACAGATATTGAATATGAAGTAAGAAGAAATATGTAGGCAGTACAAATATTTTTTCATTTTCACTTACATAAAAGTCCGTGTATTAAACAAAAATTACAATAGGTTTTCAAGAAGATATCAGAAATCTTCAGATTGTGAACTTGGATATTTTATTGCATGTGTTTGCAAGATTTCAGAATTTTGGTGTCGATCTTGAGTGGTTCCTTTTCGTTGCCCACGAGCCTCTCCTCTTCTAGCCTGTTGGCGCGATCGTATTTCGAACAATCCATTTTATTTGGAATACGCGATGACTTATTTCTTCCCGTAAGATGCATAGTTCATAAAGTGGGGTCATGATATAAAACAAACTGAGGTTCATCCCAATACTCCTCACCTAAATATGGCTGGAATGCACAAACATATGTTCGCTTGTAGTTTATCAAGTGATAGTACGGTTGCATAAATGCAACAACATTAATCCTTAGATCAGCGCATACAGACATCACATGCGAACAAGGAATACCATATAGCATCCACTTCCTGCAAGAGCAATCTCTCGTGCTAAGTTTAATAGCATGTACGTGATTGCCTTTGCCCGAGTGTGGTTTAGTGATCACCATAGCGGATTGCTCATGGCAATCAATTTGGGTCACTACATGACCCATAGAGAGTTGAGACCAATATTGATATTTGGAATGAGTATAGTCAGCATACGACTATGCATTATTCTGCGAATAGCTTTTTTACATTCTCTGAAATATGCAACATATCGGTTGGACCTTATCTCCACTATAGTTGTTAGAGGTAGACGCCGAGCACACTTTAAGACACCGTTACACGATTCAAACATGTTGGTTGTTAGAATACCATGTTTCATTCAGATACACGTATGCTTCCGGATTCAGGCTTTTGATTTCATTCATAACACTGTTATGCTTAATGATTTGATGTTCAGATCCAGCCCGCCAACACAGATCTATCAATTTATGTCTTTAATAAATACGAATTAAAGTTTGAACAAACATGTCTCAAACAAAAATGACTTACTCCATGCGGGGGATTAAAGGCCTCTATAGATTCTATTGCACTAAGAAGACCTGCATGTCTATCTGAAATTATGCACATCTGCTCCCTACAACAAATGACGTACTTGCAAATCATTTCCAAAAACTATTTCCAAGATTTAAAATTCTCCTCGTCCACAATAGCAAATCCGAGAAGAAAAACTTGTTGGTTTCCATCTACTCCAACAGCTATCAACATTTTATATTTGTACTTCGTATACAGATGTGTCCCATCAACACTAATAATGGGTCGATAATTCTTGTAGCCATTGTAACAAGGCTCGAATGACCAAAAGACATATTTGATGATCTTTTTATATGGGATGTTGGTGTCATGATGTTTCCATCCAACAATGGTGCTCGTGTTCCACATTTGTAGAGCCCCCAAAACCTTAGGTAGCTTTCTTATTGAGCTCTCCCTGATCCCATAAGTGTTCTCAATTGCCCGTCTGATGCCATGCCTTCGCGTATGTAATCGAGTACCAAGTCAAGTTTTTAACATCTGTTTGTGCCTCACAAACATTTATCGCAGGATTGACACGAACATTTTCCTTAATCAAGAAATCTATATAATTTTTGTCCAGATTTCGATGATCAGAAAATATTTGGTTCATATAACACCTATGATCTCCACCATATTTGGCTATTTTGAACACTCCCATACTTCGCTTAAATGTGGCTCTAACAAACCGAAGACACTCTTGTGAAGGTGTATTGTGTTGACATTTGACGACCCAAAGGAATGGTTTACTTTCTATATCCTAAAATTGACGTCTTGCATGTCTTACAGAGAAATCCTTAATCGTTAAAATCAAAGTCTTCTTATCCCTGAATACCATGTCCTTCTCAATTATACCTCTGTTATGGTCGTAAAACTTCCCTCACGAAGATGAAGGATTATGCATAGAGTCAGCAAAAACTTCGGGGAAAATTGTTGTGTAAAACAAGATGTTTGAGTCGGAATCGAAAGGGATTGTTGATTTTGCAGCGTCGCGATCAAGATCATGTGCATCAATATCTTCTTCGCCTCACATTGCTTCTATGTCCTCCAAATTTTCATAATCTGTTTGACATGGGGAAACTAGAACTTATGAATCTGCATAAGGGTCAGCGTCTTCTGTAGACTCATCAAATTGCCCCATACCTCCAGTTTGATTGCTAGTATTACTAGTACCACTTTCATTTTGTACACTACCAGAAATGGACCCACTTAAAAGAGTGTTGGTTAAACCAAGATTCTTCAATCCTTGAGTGATTTCTAACACATAATTACAAGAATTATTGAAACATTGGACACTAAAATTTTGGACTGATGTGATGGGCACATCTTTTTAGAGAACAACGACATATAATATCCCCAGTCTTGGCTCATAAGCATACGTTCATGGTCGCTAGATTTTGATATTGTTCTTTCTCAACAAAAATGTCCATAGAGTTTACTCCATCATTAGGATCTAGAAGAACATAAGATTTGAGTCATTCTCAATCAGGACTACAGACTCTATAACATTATTGTGTCTGTAAACTTCTCTCCATTTTGTAAAAAATTTCAGATGAAATTGGTCTTTGGGCAATCCAATAAATTCGTAAATTTAATCTTTCAATGTAGCTAAGTCGTATTTCGATCAATTTGTGTGTAACTAAAGGAATCATAACTATACAAAACTTTTCCATTTTCGTGTATAATTTCACCTCTGCTATATACTCTCGTCAGTGACTTGCCATTGCTTCAAAGTGATATTAATAAAATTTTTACTGTGAAATAAAAAAATTTATAATAACATAGAGAACAAATGAATTGGTTTGTAACACATAATAAATAAAATAAAGCATGAAGCAACATGATAAATATAATTCATTACATTTCACAGCAAATATACATTTAAATAAAGTATACATCACTCTGTGAATGATCATTAGCAGGTAAATTTTCTACTATAATATTATCATCAACGACTTCTACATTAACATTTTTGTTCTCAACTCGATCTTCCAAAGAATTAAGCGCGGGGTGACATCTATAAGATCTAGTATACGTGATCGCATCATATTCACATGTTGTAAGTTAGTCGTACTCTCCTATTGAATAATTTCATTTTGATGTCTTTCATTATCCAATTGAGCCCGTAAGTTATCAAGCTCGTTTTCAAGGGCGTTTATACGTTCATCTCTAAGCCCAAGCTGCACTACCATATTATTATTTTTCGTTGTCATAGTACTTAAAGTACCATGTAGTAAATTTACTTCCTGCCCTAAAACGTCTTCTTGTTGTCAAACATAACCTACTAAACAGAGACAAGGTTAGATGACCACTCCAATTCAACTTGGCACATCTTTACACACCACCGTAATTGATGTAATTCTTGTTCTTACATGTTGGATATGACATTTGCGCCAATATTGTTTCTCATCATTCTCTCTATTTCTTCTTTAAGATATTGATTACGTATTCTAAATTGAATGAATCTTGTAGATTTTTTTACGATAGAGCGATAACCTTTATATGTGAAATTGTTTTTGGCAACACGTGTGGAACTTTATACTGATGATTTTGATGTTGAAGCCACACCTATCAAATATAATTTATAATGTTTATTAAAGTTAATTTTAATGCAATTTTTTTTAAGTATTATATATTAATATATTAATTATACCAAGCTAATTTTTATTAGTAAAGTTCATATATCATAAATGGAACAGATTAAAATATATAATACATGTAACACTAAACAATACATCATAATAAATATAATGGACATATAATTACTTTAATAAATATAACAAAAAAATTAAAGACAACAAGTAAACAATATATATGAATGGAATAATAGTGCACAAACTGCATGTAAAAATAGACATGCATATTAGCATATTGTGTACACTAAGATATAAACCAAGAAACTTGAATTTAAAAGATCCTCGTAAATTTTGAAAGTCACATATAACACAAACAACCAAAAGAATCAATGATGTTTTGTATAATACGTACCTTTTAATCAAACAGTTACAGAATATTTCACGAGGATGGGGTTATCACTCTAAAATGATGTGTTGGTCGTTGAAGACGATCTACGTGATATATCATGAAAAAAAAAAATATGATGATTACTGCTAATATTAAAAATAAAAAAATAAAAAACCGTTTGATATCATGCAAAAAAATAAAGTATAATAATACAAAAAACATATGTAAGATATATATATATATATCATAAAATAAATTAAACTTGAAGTAATTACTTATTACCTGAACCAATATAATGATCTTTGATGTTGATTTTTATGTTGAGAAAATTACTTCAGTTAACAGAAGAGAACATAAGTGAAGAGAAGAGAAGAAAAGAAAGTTGGATGATCAGAAGCAATGGTGAAAAGTTATGATAAAAAATAAGAGAAAGAAGTGATAAGAGATATATAAAGGATTGAATATAGAGAAGAATTAATATACGGTTGTCTCTCTCTATTTAATACAGTCAAAATTGTGGTGAATTGTCATTTCATGTATTCACTCCTACTTTTTACCCACCTCAATTACTCCTGCTTATTCCTGCTGCTTCTGCCACCTGCAATACTCATTTATCCTGCGTTATAAATACAAAAAAAACAAATAGGCATGGTAAAAGTAAAGTTGCAGTCCTGAATTATTATTTTGACCTCTGATTGACCATTCACGATGATAGGACAATTCATGTGAATTGATAAGATAATTTACAACTATTCCATTTTAATGCCAGCTTTTTAATTTAGATATATTTTAATATAAATATGTATTTATTAAATACAAATAATATATATAAAAATAAATAATTATAATACCAAAAAAAATTATGTTTTGAAAATTTTCATTATATATATAATAATATATATTTAACTATTTCAATCAATACGTATCATAAAATATATATACTTATTAATAAATATTCTCTAATTTTACAAATTAGAGAATGATATTATAAATGTATTATAAATATAAAAATATATAATTTAAGAATTTTAAATTGTGTTATCAATTTACATGATATTATAAATTTACATATTTGTAATTATACATTAATACAAGAAATTTTAAAATAAATATATATATTCAAATAATACTTATAATAAAATTAGATAATTATTAATAAATTGTAAATTTTTTATAATATGATTTTAATAAGTTAAATAAATTACATAATTTATATTGGTTTTAAATTATATAATATATAATTATATAAGAAAAATATAAATAGAAACGTAAATATATATTTTCTTAAACAGATTAAATAAAAAGATTAAAATATTACATAAATTTAGTATATATATAAATTTAGTATATAATACGTCAGTGGGCCTCACGTTATTTCATTGTTTTCTTTTCTTTTTTAAAATGTAATTTCTATTTATATATAAATATATTTAATTATCATATTCAATTAATACTCAAAACTAAATTATATAATTATTAATAAATATTCTTTAATTTTTTAAAATTTATTTATAATATAATTTGAATAAGTTAAATAAAAATATAAAATTTATATTGGTTTATAATTATATATATATTTATATATACGTAAGCATATATTTTATATAACAGATTAAATAAAAAAATGAATCTTCAAATTTAAATATTACATATATTTTAATATATATATATATATATAAAGATATATATTTTTAAAAAATAATAATAAAATAAAAAGAAACGTCACACCCACTAACGTTTCTTTCAAATGTCAGTGGGCCTGACGTTATTTTATATTCATCTTTTTTAATATAATTTATGTATATATATATATTTCTTTTTTATGTTAAATTATTAAAATAATACAAATACTAAAATATATAATTATTAATAAATATTCATTAATATTTGAAATTTTATTTATAATATGATTTAATTAACTTAAGTAAAATTAATTTTTAATGGTATATAATTATATAAGAAAATACATATTTATTTCTAATCATATATTTATATAACAAATAATATAAATGTATATACGTAAATATATATATTTTTAAACAGAAAAAATAAAAATAAATGTATCTTCAAATTAAAATATTACATATATTTATATATATATATACATATATATATAAATATAATATATATATATAATAAAGAAACGACAGTGGGCATGACGTTATTTGATTTTTTAATTTTTTTTAAATGTAATTTCTGAATTTATATATATATATATATATATGTATGTATTTATATTTCAGATTCAAATAATACTTAATTTTAAAATAGATAATTATTAATAAATATTCTTTAATTTTTAAAAATTTATTTATAATATAATTTGAATAAGTTAAAAAAATATATCATATATATTGCTTTATAATTATATAATATATGTTTGTATAAGATAAATTATAAATATATACGTAAATATATATTTTATTAAACATATTAAATAAAAATAAATTTAAATCTTTGAATTAAAATATTAAATATAATTTAATACATAATATATATATATATAAATTAAAAACAAAAAAAAACAAAGAAACGTTAGGCCCACTAACGTTTCTTTAAAACGTCAGTGGGCATGATGTTATTTGGTTTTTTCATTTTCTTAAATGTAATTTCCGAATATATATATATATACACACACACACACACACACATATGTATTTAATTTTCAAATTCAAATAATACTTAATTTAAATTAGATAATTATTAATAAATATTTTTAATTTATAAAAATTTATTTATAATATAATTTGAATTAGTTAAAAAATATATTATATATTGCTTTACAATTATATAATATATATTTATATAAGATAAATTATAAATATATACATAAATATATATTTTATTAAACAGATTAAATAAAAATAAAATTTAAATCTTAGAATTAAAATATTAAATATTATTTAATATATATAAATATATATATATAACTAAAGAATATATATATATATAAATTTAAAAAAAAACAAAAAAAAACGTCAGGCCCACTGACGTTTCTTTAAAATGTCGGTGGGCCTGACGTTATTTTATTTTTTTCAAAAATGTAATTTCTATATTTATATATATATATATAATTATATATTTATTTAAATAATTAAAATAATACTTACAATCAAGTATTTAATTATTAATAAATATTAATTAATTTTCAAAAAAATTTATATAATATGATTTAATTAATTTTAACAAAATTATATAATTTTAATGGTTCATAATGATATAATTTAATATATATAAGGAAAAATATATATATTTCTAATTATATTTATATAAGAATCATATATATAAATATATTTTATATTATCTTTTAATTAATTTACATAAGAATAAAATAATTTCATTGATTTTGATTAATATAATTATAATTTATTAAATAAAAACATATTAAGTAAAAAATATAAATATATATGTTATAAAAGTAATTACAAAAAAATTATATATCTTTAATATATAAATAAATATACAACAGTAAATGATATATTCGTGCATATATATATGTTGATATATATATATATACACATAATGTGGAAATAAAAATGTTAGTGGCCTAGTTCTTTATTTTCACATTAAAATGTCAGGCCCGCTGACGTTGTTTTGTAACAATATCAGACCCACTGACATTTTATTCTATTTTAAAAAAACTTTTTCAACCTACACCATTTTGTAAAATCTTTTTTTGTATTATTTTGGTAATTAAGCTAGTGGGTTTGGATATTAACCTTTTTAATATATAAATAAATTATTTAAAACTATTATGACGTGGCCCAGAACTATATTTATCGATAACATTTAGGAATTGCTGCAGTCTAACAAAAACATTATCTTTGTATATAAATTTTGAGTGCAAAAATAACTGAAGAAACTGGGTCACCAAATTAGAAAAGATGGAACGTAAGTTGTGGCGGCCCCATAGTACTTGACTCTGTGTCATTCTAGGGCATACTATTAGAATAAGGCCCATTTAGTATTTTGTTGGGCTCAAGAATTTTTATTTTGTCAAGGACATATTTTCTTTAGGCCAACTGGGCCTTTCTAACATTGGGTGCCCAAATTAAGTACTGGCCTAGGTTGATTAGTTTGTATAAAGATGGGCCCAGAAAACTAGATAGATGCGTTTTATCAAGATTTTAGAAAACCAAAACAGAAGGGAAAAAATGAAAAAGAAGAAGAACTCGTATTTGCACCTGTTGAACTTGCCTATGGCAATGAGACATTGTTATATAAATATACACATATATATATATATATATATATATTTACTTGCTATTTTTCAAAAAAATTAGATTCTAGACGGTAAAAAAAGAAAAACTTTGGTGTAGTGCAGACCCCCTGGGCGAGTGGGGGACAACATGTTTCTTCACGGCCCAATAAACTTTTAAATGTTTTTTACTTTTTAATAAAAAAATTATATATTTATAATTTTTTCATCTTAATTCTATTTTAATAAAAGAAGATATTAAATTAATCGTTACTCTTTTTTGGCTCTATAAAACTTGTTGAAACCTCAGTCTAGGAGACTATGTGTGACGTAAAAAACTAGATTTGACATACCACGTTTTTCATTAAATTATGTCATATTATAAAAATTATTTTTCCTATATTTTATCACTAAATATCTAAAAATATAACAGTCGAACAATAACCAAGTAATGTCTCAAAATCAACCGATTTAAAAGAGCAACATCTAGTTGTTTCCACCATAATATAAGATTCAACAAGTTTTAAGTTTAGTCGAGTTCCATTAAAACCCTAATGAAGTGCCCAACTGAACCGGTCAAAGATGGTTCATCAATTAACAAGGATAGGACTAGCAATGCCCAAAATAATAGATGGATGCCCGTGGATATACCTCATAGATACACATCTAGACACGTGTCCTAGAGTGGGCCCAGAAAACAAAAAAGTTCAATCATCTAGAATATATTTCACAAAATTCAAGTCTTGATTGAAGGGACCAAATATATTATTTTTGCTTTATGCTTTCTTTTTGTTTCTCTATTGAACTTGAAATATATAAAATGAGGATGATCCAGACTACAATATTGTTCGTCTTAGTTATATTTTACAGTATGTAATAATTTTATTTTTTAATTTTTTTTCTTATCCTTATGAATATATTTCATAAGAAATCTAGTGTTAAAAACACTAGAATTGAGAAATTTGATATTCCTGATAATTTAGATTTATTAAATAAATGGACTATTCCTAAGATAAAACCAAATCTGGTTTATGAATTAGGTACTTTTGAGAAATTAGGTCTCAAACAAGTAGTTAAAACTACTGAGTCTGCAATATCTCTTAATGATAAAGAGATGACTATTCGTCTCTTGAATGAAAGAGATATTCAACCTTTTATTGATACTCATAATTTTATTCACATAGGATGCATTCAAATTGCATTTAGACCTTTAACTTTAGAAGGTCTTCCAGAAATGTTTATGGCAACTCTTAGAGATGCTAGAAATCTGGATTTTACCCATTCTATTATGGGAATGATTCAATCTAGTCTAGCACATGGTCCAGTCTATTTTGATGTATATCCAAATCTTTCAGTTTCATTAACTGATAGAAATATTTTGGATACATTGACATTAAATGTCTGTACAGAAAATTATAATTATGTTTCTGGAACAGAAGTCATATGCATCTGTTACCTTTTTCTTTTCAATATGAACATCAGGTTTAATCTGATTAATAGCTGAAATTATTTTTTCAACTCTATCATGTAAAGAAATCATTTCTTCACCCAAAATAGTTAAATACAAATTTGTATAATTTTGATTTTCAATCAATTGATTTATATGCTTCGTAGTAATAGGAAGCATATCTGTTTCAAATATTTTTGAAAAAGCTGTAAAATTGAAAGATTTATCATTCTTTTCAATTTGAAATGGTTGTTGTGGAGGATATACAGATTTTTGAATCTGTCCATAAGTAAATTTATAACTTCTTTCAATAACTGAAATATAATCAGTAATAAAGGTTTTAAAAAACCAAGGAATGAAATATATAATTTCATTTTTTTCTTCACAGAACTCATAAAATTTTTCTAAAAAGAAATCATATTCTTTTTTAGTAAAGCTTTTAAAATACCATTTTCTAAATGGTTCCCATTTGGGTAAATAAAATTCATCATTAATCTGCTTTCTTACAGCAGATCCTTTTGTAAAATCTAGTTTGGTTGTACTATTCATATTAAATAGTAAAATTCATTTGTGATAATGTATCAGTATAAACCATTATATACTCTTAATCCTATGTGTAAAAGAGTAGATAAAAAGTCTAATGAGACTATTTTGATTGAAACAAATTTTGGAAAATCCAATATTACTACCAGAAGAGCCATTAAATGGGAAGAAATTAAGTTCCCAGAACATTGGACTCTTACTCAAGCCATGCCTAAGATTCCTGTTGTTAATAATAGATTACAACAGATTACACAGAATAATGAAGGATCAGTGCAAATTATTATTATTATTATTATTATTATTATTATAGAATTATATTTGTGAGCGTTTTCCTATAATTGTAAACTCAAACCAAAATTTTTTCAATATATATTCAGTATGAGACGAAATTGAGGAGATGGATGGTGGAGCAGCAGCCCCTCGTAATTTCTATAAATTGATATATGATTTAACATTTGTTTTGATCTTTTTCGTTTAAAAATGAGTTTATGTTCGATCTAATTGCGTTTTCTTATCCAACGAGATAATTTATAGTAATTGATGTGTTTTGAAGGTTAGCTTTGCATCGTATTCTAAAAGAACGGTAACTTTAAAAAATCTCTAAATAAAGAAAATTGTAAGACAGTATCGTAAAAAAAGGGGTGCAATACAAAGAGTTATCTCTTCAAACGAGCGTAACTGATCGATTGGAACTACGAATACTATAATATAACCATGCGAAGCATATTCCAAGATCGACATTTGAACTATTGAATTATACACATTTAATATATTTATAATATTCACACCTATAAGTACATAATTGTTTATACTTTATGTCCCTTTTAAATTTTGATAGTTTCATTTTCAATAGCTTATTTACTAAAATTTGAAATTATTTTTTCTATTGTAAACAATTTAATTGTTTTTTTTGTAGATTTAAAATTTCTAATATAATAAAATAAAAATGTCGCCATCTTGTATGGCAGAGTCTGTTGTGGTGCACAAAACAATAATAAAAAAAATTAGGGTTTAGCATGGAGGCGGCGACAAATACCTTGTGTCGCATTGCATTGCATGTGATTGGTGTTCTCAATCAATGTGAACATAATTATGTATTATTTCATTAGTAGTAATTATTTAATTAGCGTAATGATAGAAGTATTAGCTTTCACTAACTTAAAATATATCCTAACGGAAGTCTGTATTAGAGTACAGATATAATTACATTAAAAAATAATGCCACGTTTGACTCTAAATCCATGATTGGATGCCAGTCCACTCTGCGGAGTAAGGAAACAGGCAAAGATGGGCATCACCTTCTGACTACTCATTAATTATATTCTTAAATTGCGCTTAAGTTATACCAACCAAAACAAATTATATTTTGTCCAAATGCATATATCTCATTACATATAAATAAATTGGGCTAACTAAAAAAAATTAAAATCTCACAAATTAAACTTAAGGTGCCGCACCCAACAAATTTATCTCGTGCGTACATTGCATTCTATTTTTTAACAAAAAATAATATTTAATCTGAAGTAATAATTCAAGAAGACTACTTTTTTACTTTCTAATTAAAAATAAAAAATAAAAAGTAAAATAATTATAATATTTTTTTTGAGAAAAGTCATATATTATTACTTTAAGATTTTTTTTATTAAAAATATTACTTTTTTACATATGAGGTATTACTTTTGTTTTAAAAAAATATAAAGTTCAAACTATACGTCGGCAGAACATACGCAGACACGAAAATGGATTCTCTATATATTCTTCCATCAATTTCATGTGAAGTTTGAAGAAAATGAAAATATTTGTGGATCTCATATTTTTATTCGTCATTTATTTTTTTTATTGTGTCACTCTAGTTTCACCGTAAGTGATTTTGAAGACCTAATTTCATAAACTGACATAGTTTTATCACTTTTGGAGATCTAATTCCATAAGGTCCCGTTTACTTTGGCTGATAAACCTGAATTAGGGAAAATAGTCCACAGTTATCCAGCGTTTAATTCATTGAATATTTTCCCGGGTCAATCCAGCCGACCCGGAATAAAAGACAAAATTCGGGATAATTCGGCGGATACTAATCCGACCTAAACCCTTGGGATAAAAATTATCCGATGGGATAAGAAATGAAAATTTACTGTTTTACCCTTATGCACAAATTTAATTACAAAAATGTCCTCAGACATAAATCATGTTTTCTGCTCAATTATGTATTAAGGGCATTATCCTGTCCAATCCCACGAAGTAAACGTTGGATAGTATAAAATTATATTTCTCTATCCTAATGTTATCCTACGAAGTAAACATAGGATAAAAATTTCGAACTTATCTTTATTCCGAATTTAATCTCAATTTCTGTCATATCCTATCCAATCCTGTCTAAGAAAGTAAACGCAGCCTAAACTGACATGGTTTTATCACTTTTGGAGCGAAATATAAAGGTTCACAAGTTTGGTACATAGGAACAAAAAAAAAATCCTTAATTTTATTTAAAAATTAGTTAATTTCTCAGGCACTTTCTTAGGAGGTGAAGCAAATTGAAAAAAAACGAGAAACGATCAACTGTGGCCCTGCTGAGCCTACACCTGCACCCAGTACGTATATATGCATCCGTTGAACTAAATATTTAGCGTTTTTTGTTTGAGTCAGCTAAAACATTATTAATGTTTCAAAAAAATAAAAATATTAACAACCATAACATTATTATACACAGGTAGATGTTTTTCATTACACAAGCTGGATACTACACTATTTTGGTAGATAAGTATCCAAATTATGTCTTCACTAACTTTTTTTTTTTTTTTAATTATGTTACCAACTATTGCGCAACATTTATTTACAAAATTGAGCACAACTTACACAACCAAAATAGGGTCGCTTTAAGACCCAATTGTAATCACGATCTGCATATAAAAGAGAATTCGTCAAATTATGTTTAATAGTTTGCATCAATCACTTTTAATCAGGTAAAAAAAAGCTTTGATTTCTACATGTTTAAAATTGTACACAGAACCCTGCTCTTTTCTAATTACATCCTTTTGTTGAATTTGTTTTGACGGAGGTAGGTTTTATGTATAATTTGAGAAGTTTGTATGAATGGTCTTTTTTGGATTAACAAAATCTTTTTTCTCAAAAAAAAAAAAAAAAAATCATTCTCTGGTATAACTTTTCTAATAGTGTTATACAGCAATACATAAATCTTTCTTTCTTATTAAATATATCACTTAAATATTAGGAGAAAATAATATTTTACACAACAATACTCATAGATTAATCTTTCTTTCAGATATGTTCCCTCGGACAAAAATAAAAGTTGGTCTATTGTTACTTTACTTTCTGCTGTTATTTTCGAACCCTTTGATGCTTACAAAAGTAGCCCTCTTAATCAAGATTTGTTCATTAGAAAAAAGATATTTAAATAATTTGCTGAAAACTAACTGCCTACTTTAATTCAAAAGTAAAATGTAAATTCACAAACATAAATCTGAACAATATTTTAAATTCGAATCTATCGTTCTAAATTAAACTTTTACATGTGTCTTGTATTTCTTTATTCGCCTTATTTGTTTAGTAAAATCTAATTACTAAATATATATTTTGTATGTAAAATATTTTTTACCTTTTATAATTAAATAAATAAACTAAATTACTTATCTATACTTAAAATATAATAATTAACAAGTAAGGGTATTTTAAATAATAATAATAATAATAATAATAATAATAATGAATATAGGCCAGTAGCAGAGTTTAGAAAATGGTGTTAGTTTCTTGTTGTCAATTTTATGTAATTTTAAAAGAAAGGAAAGAATAAATTAAATGCTTAACGTACTTCAGTTCAACTATATATGCTGGCATACAACATACTTACGTGCCCTCCGCGTACTCGTCCATTATACGTATAGTCACTACATACGCCAAGAATATTTCTCCCCGAGCTACCTAGGGTTTCTATTAATTAATTAATTTACTAATTTAATTTAAGTTATTAAATGGATTCTTTTTCTGCCCACCGCCCAAAATCTCAACATGTTTCTGAGTGGTGAATCATATATATTTTTTTTTTATAATTTTATGTTTCAGTCATGCTTGAATAATGGAGGGCTGCGCTCTTTATGATTATGGATTAATGTTTATGGTTAATTTATATACTAATCACAGCAATCTACTTAAGAAAACTGTCTTAATAATAAAATAATCTGCAAAAAATGTTTTTAAAATAAAATTTAAATAAATAAAAAGAGGAAATTGAGATGAAAACCCAATGTTTGTGGGGGGTATTAAAGATGATTGGAACCAGAAAATAATTGATATTCTTCCATGTCCCAAAGGGAACGTGCTATTATTCCATGCTTTACCCACTCTAATCATTGGGTGAAGTCATTAGTAATCTTAACTACTTAATTATTATAAACCGGCGTCGTTTAGGGGTTCTAATCCACTGAGCACGTACTCCTTTTCATCACTAGAGTACAATGTTAAGTGCATGTCAACTGTACAATGAACCTTTTGCTTCTTACATAATTAATCCTTACTCATAATTCAGTACCTGACCCGTATACTCACCTATAATTAAATTGCAATCCTACTAAATTAAAAACATCTTTAAATTAATAATCAAGAAATTATTAGTTATTTAATATAATAATTTTTTCCTCGTCCCAAATAGTCGATAAATTAAATAATGAATTAACAAAATTTACTATTCACACACTAATATTTGTATGATAATTACGTTGATTGAAGAATGGTTATATTTACAACAATTCTGAATTGACTTGACTTAACATATTATAACATTTACTTTATAAAGTATTAATATATCAATTAGTTATAATCTCTTTTATTTGGTCAATTTAGGTGGTTTTATTTAAGTAGACTTTAATGTATCTAGTTTACCTAGCACAAATAGTCAGTAAACTATGCCTAAGTTTTAAAATTAAGTAAATGTGGAGTATTATTTTTTATTAAAATACGTACTAATATTTTTGTGTTACACATTGCACATCAATTTTAGGTGGTAAACATTAATTAATATCAATGTAGCTACTAAACTTAATTTATGTCAATTTCATTACTACTAAAATGTGAGAAAGATAGAACGACTACGGGCATGTTTGCTTCGTCTCCTTCCCTCATGATTGGGTTGAGCGTGGTCGATGTTTGAGATTATTAGAATTTGAATACCCAAATTGTTCTTCATATATATTTAGGGAGGGTTTATGTACTTAATTAACCGACATTAGCAGCTAGCAACCAATCCACATTGCTGCTTCTACAACCTCACTCAAATACTTTTTTAATTACATTCAGCTGTCTTATCTAGATATGTAATCTGACTTTGCCGCAATTAATCATTAGTTGAAGCTGTATAAATGAAATCAAAAATGACAACTAGGATATTCATAAATAAATAGAAAATGCAGTACGTAATGTTATTAGTTGGAATGAAATGGATGTAAGCAGAGAGTGTGTAAAGTAATGGAGTGGTATAACAAAGAAATAAAATAAACAAGTAGTGGGGGTGGTGAAGCTAGCGCAAATTCTGTGGTGCCAGGCTTGCACTCCAATTCTCCACAACGAATCGTTCCCAAAAAGTAATGGGTTTGCTTCAAAGCCAACCGATTCTCACTCCCCACCCCACCCCCCCTTGACATCACAAATAACCACAGCCTTACATACATATATATATATATATATATATATATTTGTGTTTGTGTATCTCACTTGTTCAAGTTACCTACGTTAGCAGACTTTCATGTGAAGTTCCAAAGTTTGCAAGTACAAGAAAAGAAGATCATCACTGAACATTTCTGCCTTTCTGGTTTTCGGACACCCCTTCACTTCTATATATAGCAACTCTTACTCTTTTTACATCGTTCAGCCCCACATCTTTCTGTTCAACTAAAGGGGAGGTTGTAAAGTGAGAAAAAGTATGCAAGCTCAGGAAGAAATGATTAGTATGATCAAGGGAAAGCGCAGCAAGCGGCCGCGGCCCTCGTCGCCGCTTGCCTTGACCATAGCAACTAGCTCCTCCACCACCGCCGAGCTTAGCGCCGGAGCCGCTGCTGTAAGCGATATTTCCGGGATTTCTGATCGTGTAACGCCTTCCCCTTCTAACTCAGGTGAGCTCACACACAGCACGGCTGATGAGGAGGAGGAAGACATGGCCCACTGTTTGATTCTCTTGGCTAGAGGGAAGCAAGGGCAGCGGTCATCGCCGCCAGCGGCGGCGTCTGCGGTGGCGGTGGAGGCTTACCAGTGCAAAACGTGTAACAAAAGTTTCAATTCGTTCCAAGCGCTGGGTGGTCACCGAGCCAGTCACAAGAAACCCAATAAGCTGGTGAACCCGGAGGAGAAAAAGCCGTTGATGAAAGAGAAGCAAGAAGGTTTTCTACCAAACCGTGAGGATAGCACAATTCTGTCTCTACAAATCTCGAACAGAGTAGTAAGCAGCCCGGGCCCGCCGAACAAGACTAGGGTTCACGAGTGCTCCATATGTGGAGCAGAGTTCGGGTCCGGGCAGGCCTTGGGCGGCCACATGCGGCGGCACAGGCCGATTCCGGCGGCGGGAAGCGGCGGGCAGGGTGAGTCTCAGGGGGTGAAGAGGCCGAGGAATCTGTTATCCTTGGATCTTAATCTTCCTGCACCAGAAGATGATCACACGGAATCCAAGTTTCCTTTTGCATCAAAAGAACAAGTCATTGTCTTCTCGGCTTCGCCTTTAATTGGTTGTCATTATTAATTAGTTAGTCTTTCAGTTGTCACCGATTCTTTAGCTTTATGAATTTCACCTACAAGTTTGTGAAATTTGTAACATTGTTTACTCAACATTCATAACTCATTTATATAGTTTAATTCATTCTTTTGTAATTCTCAAAGTTCTTAATGATTAGTTTATCACATGGAATCGTCTGTTTTTTTTTCTATATTTCATTTTTAATATTAGTTTGTATAAAAAATATTATCAATAAATAGTATTTATAATAATATTATCTTAAAATTAATTATATTTGACAACGAACAAGACGTAAATAGAACCATCACCACATACCTAGATTAAAAGAAGTTGTGTAGCTATATCACTCTAAAGTAAGTTGGGTATCGTGTTATTAATTTGTGGTACCGTATTGAAATTGTTTGGAGTTATCAAACAAATATTAATTCACTCTGGTAAATATAAATGCATGTATCTATTGACTTGGCCAATTAATTAGGGGAAGCCCTTTCGCCTTTAAGATTTGTTAATGTATAGTTTGTCATACATGACTAATTTTAAAATATATATATATATATATATATATATATTAATAATAATAAATAAAATAAAAGTCAAGTAATTAGTTATTTTAACACCAGCATAGCCACAAGTAGTGAATTAGGTTCAGTTTGTTTGGTTCATGGCAACAAAGACTATATATATGTACTCCAATAAAAGATAAGATAATAATAATAATAATAATAATAATAATAATAATAATAATAATAATAATAATTATTATTATTATTATTATTATTATTATTATTATTATTATTATTATTATTTTAAAAAGCCACAAAAAAAGGTAATGGATATAGCGGAATAAGTAGATAACTAACCATGTTCACGTAACAGTTTTTGACCTCAATTGGCATTTATATTTCGTATTTCATATAATGATTTTAATATTGATCAAATGACATCAATGATTGATTAATGGATGATCATATCATATATTTCTTTTTTCTTTTTTTTTTTCGGAATTATTTGTGTTTTAAATTTAGGGTCAATTTTAAGTTTCATATTGAGTGTTCAATGCAATTTTGTTGTCAATGAATTATGTTTGATCAATTTTTTTTGTTCATGGCACAAATTTCATATCAAAGATTGTTTGAATATGGCTACTGATAGATTATTTGATGTCTTGTTCGACACGGGCACTCAACATCCTTCTAGTTCAACAATTAGGCTATCTTGTATTGTTTCGTTATTTCTTCTTTTTCTATTTGTATATCATTTATCATTTAAAGTGTGAATTCATTTATTTGGAATCGTTACACTAAACGTTAGCGTTAATTAAATACTTGATAATAAAAAGTGGGGCACCAAAAATAGAGTTAGGGGAGAAATTAAAGATAAGAGTAGGGGGAGCTTTACATAAATAAAGAGGTAGGGATCCCTAACTTTATGATAGAAGAGAAGTGGGAGTACATCTGCAGGGATAAGCTAAGAATTGATTTGGCGGCAGAGAAACAAATATTTGGAATCAGTCTTGTTTCAGTAACCTCTAAAGGATGGTGACAGCAGTTTGGTAGCATCACCTACATTATATTCAGACTAGCTGGTCATTTGATGAAGTAATATATATATATATATATATGTGTGTGTGTGTGTGTGTGTGTGTGTGTGTGTGTGTGTGTGGATGAGGTTTGAATTGATAATAACTAATAAGGAGGAAGCTGGTTCTGGTCTCAACCATATTCTGGCCAAGAATTTCTATAAAGAAGACACTATTTAATTTTATAATTATGCTAAAAGAACACATATAATTTTTTTACCAGCGAGTTTACTGTGAAACAGTTGCACGTGTGACATAATTTAAGGTATTTTTTGTTTAATTATAAAGTACCATTATTTTTTAAAGTAATTAATCAGCAGTTATACACTTAAAAAAATAGTGATAATTTATTGTTAAACAAATAATACTTTATAGTTAAATAAGTAATATCTTAAATCGTGTCACACGTGCAACCGTTTCATAGGAATTTTGTATTTTTTAATATTTTACTTTAAGAATTTCTGTGTACTAAAATTAAAAGCTTCAACAATGTATTGACTACACTTTTAAAATATTAATTAATGATTAGTTTTATAAAAAGAGAAATTTTAAAATATAAAGGAAAACAAACACATAAAATCATTTTTAAAATATGCTATTTTAATTTTTAATCTCTCTTTTACAAAAAAAAAAAATTACAAGGAGACATAAAGAATACATTATCGAACACTATAAATTTATGTCAAATGTACATATTCTAATTATAAGTTCTTTTCATATCATGTTACTTATATATTTTATAATTTTTTTTATAAATATAATATAATATATCCTATTTTGTGCACTAAAAAACATTTAACTGCAAAAATGCTAAAAAGATACATATATGCCCATGAATTTTTCTGTAATTTTTAAATATTATCTGTAAAAAAGAAAATAGAAAAAAGGGGCTGTGTGTGAACATTGTGTGCTGAGTAGTGTGAAGTTTTTTTTTGCCTACAAGTCTGCAGGCGCAATACAGGCTTTTTTTTTTTTTTTTTAATTATAATTTTTTTGTTAGTGTGCAGTTTTTTTTTTCTTTTTTTTGGCTTTTTATTAAAACTTTTAAAATTCAAATGACACTTTCATTTCACATTCATTGCTTATGTGTACTATATCACATTAATCTTCATTATACAATTGTAATTTGACATTAATATATCATAGATTAATAAAATATTATATTTCAAATTCAAAATATAAATTTTATAGTTTCAATCATATATATATATATGTGTGTTGGTTTTGAATAAATAGTTGATTAAATTCGTATATGAATGTGATGTACAAAATTTAAAAAATATATATTAAATATATGTTTTAAAAAATTAAAATATATTATTTATCATTTCGCATTAACTATAATTTTATTACATATGGTACACGATTTGTAATAATTTATTTTAAAAATAATAACTAAAATAAATTGAATAATTATATATTTATAAAATTTGTAAATTATTTAATAAATAATTGAATTAAAACGAAAAAAATGTTTGTATTTTAGGATAATGAAAAAAAAATTAAAGGAAATGATATCAAAACACGACAATTCTCTAGATGTTCTCAACTCTTACATGCGCATGTGCATTACATTTCTATTCCACCTGCTAATTTTTTCTCTTTTTCATTTCATGAAAATTTGCAAGTATCATCTTCAAAATTGAAAACTGAAAAAGACGAAATTTTACTATTTAGAAACTATTTTGTTGTTAAATTACTAAAAATAAAGATATAAAAATATTAATAAATAAGAACTGTGATCACAAAAGATTAAATACTTGAATTTTGTATAAAAATAAAATTTAAACATAATTTTGTTTGCAGCCCAAACATAATACAAATTATCCTCATAATAATAAGTATACAAATTTAACCTAAATATTAAATAAATATAATTGTATTTTTTATCTTAATACCTTATTTCAAAATATGAAATATGAATGTCACATTAAATATTATAACTATAGGATTAATTTAATGTGTTATATGTTAAAAATTGATATGACATGAAAATGTTTTTTAATTATATGAATCATTCACAAACAACCTCCGATAAGTTTTACTTCCTTTTTTTTTTTATAACTAAAATTGAGCAAAAAATATGAATTAATTTTTTTTTTTTTGCGGGATTTTTACTATGAATATTTTATCCTCTTATATATTAGTGTGTATATATATATATATATATTTTTTAGTTAGTTAAAGTTTGAGGAATATAGCATATAGATATTTTTTTATTGAATTTGGAAAATAAAATGGATAACTTTTGAGATGATGATAATGTAATATATAAAAAGATAATTGCTCCACACTTATCATACGTGGCGTTCTTGCCAGCATGTTTCATAAGTTACAAAAGCTAATTAATTAACGCAGATTACAACACAAATTATCATATAGTTAACTCGTGCTATAATAATTTAAGGTCAATGACTTTTTGCAAAAAAATTAAAGTTAGGGATTAAAAATGTAAAACGAATTAAACTTTGTGTTTTTTTTTTCTTGCAGTTAAACCAAAATAATATAATCTACATTAAGTATTTGAAGTATTTTAGTTTAATTTATTTACATTTTAATATATAAATAACTAGTACATGACCCGTGCGATGCATGGAAGATATTATGTATAATATTTTATATATTTAGTATTTTGTTTAGTTTAGTGTTATATATTTATTTTATTATATTATATTATTTTGGATAATCTGAATATATGAATTAGTATAATATTTTTATTATGAATAATTTATATAAGTAAAGTAAATTTCTATATTTCTTAATATTTCGTGAAGCTTAGTATAAAATACACATAAAATTTAATAAACTATATGAAGAACTATTATTATAATTGAAAAAAATATGAACATATATAACAACAAAGCAATCAACATGAAATAAATTTAAAATATTACAAAGAGAAATGTAAAACATAAAAATTGTGTTAGTTCAAAAAAAAAATGTTCACAAGTTTTGAAACACTTCTTTATAAACAATATTTGTAGTAGTTCTTCTACCTTATCATTAAAAATCAAAATCTTCAATCATTTACGATTTGTAACTTTGAAAACAGCAACATATAATTAATCATGACTGAAGACAGGTTTCCTCAATAATAGTCCAACATGATTTAATGATTGTCCTTGACTCTTGTTTATCGTCATTACATAAGAAACAATAAAAGAAAATTATCTTCATTGAAACTTGAAAGGCATCCTACGATCAGATGGAGTAACAGAAAGCCGAGGAATCAAAGCTTGTTGACCAGCATTACTTTCTGAAATAATCTTCGCTTCAACATGCTCACCAAACTTGGTAATTACTATCCAACTTCCATTGCATAAGCCAAGAGAATAATCTAAATTTCGCAATAGCATAATAGGTGTACCAATTTTCAAAATAAGCTCATGATTTAGTACACCAGAACATTTAATTGCATTTAGAAATTATGGGGCATCAGTTTCTTAATAAATTTATCCCATAAGGTCACTGTCAGTTTATTATTCCTTCAACACAATAGAAAATACACCAATATTAACAATAATTTTGAACCTTACATTTAAATTTAAGTTGAAAAAATTAATATATTATATAATTTAGAAATTTTAAAATACATGTGATCTTCAAGAGTTATCTCCATGAGTCTCTTCAGACCATCCTTCGTCGGCATGGATCTAGGTGGTTGCATGCCATAAACTCGACCAATCACATCTTAATCAACACAAAAAATTAATAAATCTGATTTGAATAGCACATAGAAAAATTATAAATAATTAAAACTATAATAAATAAAAAATAGAGTACCAAACAAAAGGGTTTCATCTTTCTTCTCTAAACCAGATATCTAATCGAATGATTTGAAATTGAATCCGTTAATAGGAAACAATGAGTCCTTAACCTCGTTAACCTTTGTTTTGCCATAAAAATAGAACTTATATTCATGGCTTGTTGTTTTGAATTTAAATTCGTCAGCTGACACCATGATATGATAGATAATATATAGTTTTTCCTCAAACAATAGTTTTTTAAAACTATGGATGTGTGAACTTTTTGCTTGACCATGAATAGTATTACCTTGCAAAAATAATGAAATTAAATATGTTAAATACTGCACATTTCATACTAGTGGCAAGCATGGTGGCACGGCTCGACGTGTGCGACTGCTGAATGACAGAGATCACGACGGCAATGCTGCTGGAACGGCGACGCTGGACGGCAGTGCTGGGGAGAAAACAGGGGATGGACGAGGGGGAAGCACAGCGGCGCTGCTCGACGTGCGCAGCTGCTAAAGGGCGATGTTTTTTTGGAGTTTGCTGCTCTTTGGAATTTGCTACTTGTCGGAGGGAGAAAAGATATGTTAGGGTTTCCTAAAATAAAAAGAAAAAGAACAATGGAAATAAAAATAAAAATGTTCAGAAAGCCCAAAATTCCCCACCGGTTGATACAAATAAGACGTGCCTACGCCTTACCCAGAATCGTCAACTAAGGAAGAATCCAATGTATGTGGATCAGCAGAACAATTTTAGTAAGGCGTGGGCACGCCTTATGTAATTCCTGGTATGCTCAAAAATTGAATATCTCGATTTGCACCGTGCCCACACTTTACGTGAAATTTTTTGTTGTATCAATGAACGAACTAAAACATTTTTTTTAGCTACGCTAGAAAACAAAAACATTTGGGCTGCCTCCCACAAGCGCCTTTCTTTATTGTCTTTGGCTAGACATCACTATTCATTAACCGTGATAAATCGGAATTTTCAAGTCATTATCGTCAACGTTTTGAACTAAAAAAATTTCATGAAAGATCTTTAAACGATGACCATTGACCTTGAAAATTCGTCCAGTATCTGGATTATGTATCTCAACTGCGCCATAAGGAAATATGTTAGTTACGATAAAATGTCTAATCCATTTAGAACGCAATTTACCAGGAAACAATTTCAATTTAGAATGAAAAAGTAAGACTTTTTGACCAACATAATATTATTTTCTGAAAATCATACGATCATGGAATGCTTTCGTTTTTTCTTTGTAAATCCTTAAGTTCTCGTAAGCTTCATGACGAATATCCTCTAGCTCTTGCAACTGTAATTTCCTCTCTTTACCCGCTTCATCCATTTTCATATTACATTGTTTGATAGCTCAATATGCACGATGTTCTAGCTCTACCGGCACGTGAAAAGGTTTACCATATACCAAATGGTAAGGGACATACCAATAAGAGTCTTATACGCCATTTGGTAAGCCCAAAGCACATCATCAAGTCGTATACTCCAATTCTTTCGGTTTTGATTTACAGTCTTCTCAATTATAGACTTGACTTCTCTATTGGATATTTCAGCTTGCCCTCTCGTTTGCAGATGATATGCAATAGAAAATCGATGGGTAACATTATACTATTTCAATAAGGCTTCAAACACTTTGTTGCAGAAATGAGTGCCACGATCACTCACTATTGCCCTGGGAGTCTCGTACCTAGCAAAAATATTAGATTTGACAAAATCTACAACAACCTTTGCATCGTTAGTACGAGTAGCCTTAGCTTCCACCCATTTCGACACATAATCCACAATAAGAAGAATGTAAACATTATCAAAATAAGAAGGAAGAGGACCCATAAAGTTAATCCTCATACATTAAATATTTCACAAATAAGAATGGATTTAAGCGGCATTTGATCTCTATGTCCTAAGCTTCCAGTTTTTTGGCATTGCTCACAAGTCTTACAAAATAAATATGAATCACGAAATAAATAGGCCAAAACAATCCACTTTCTAGCACCTTATGAGCTGTTCTTTTTAGACCAAAATGTCCTCCACATGCATAAGAATGGCAAAACTGTAAAAGGGAATGAGTTTCATGCTCGGGCACACATCTTTGAATAATTTGATTCGAGCAATATTTCCACAGATAAGGATCATCCCAAGCATAATATTTGGCATCACTTTTGATTTTATTTATTTGAGCCCTAGACAAATTACTTGGTAAAGTCCTAATTACTATATAATTAACAATGTCAGCATACCAAGGACTAATATTTTGAATAGAAAAGAGATACTTATCTGGAAATTCATCTTTCAGTGGCAATGCACTTTCACTCGTGATCAATCTGCTGAGATGATCTGCAACCAAATTTTCTTTGCCCTTGTTATCACGTATCTCCAAATCAAACTCTTGCAACAAAAGTATCCAATGAATAAGTCTCGGCTTGAACTCCTTTTTCTTGAGCAATTACTTCAAAGCTGCATGATCAGAAAAAATAATTACTTTAGCTCCAAGTAAATACGAACATAATTTCTCTAAAGCAAATACAATGGCTAGAAGTTCTTTTTCCATTGCAGAGTAATTGCTCTGTGCACTATCTAGTGTTCTCGATGCGTAATAAATGACATGTGGAGATCTATCAATTCTTTGTCCCAAAACAACTCCAACCGCATAATTACTTGCATCACACATGATTTCAAAAGGGAATTTCCAATTTAGAGGTTGGATAATTGGTGTTGATGTTAGCTTTTCCTTCAAACAACCGAATGCATCATTGCATGCATCATTGAATTCAAAATTCACATCCTTTTATAACAGCGTAGTCAGGGGATGGGTAATCTTGGAGAAATCCTTGATAATGCGATGATAAAAACCTGCATGACCAAGAAAGAAACGAACATCCCGCACACTTGCGGGGTAAGACAAAGATTTTATAACATCTATCTTAGCTTTATCAACTTCAATTCCCCTAACTGAAATAACATGTCCTAAAATAATACCTTGATCAACCAAGAAATGACATTTTTCATAGTTCAAAATAAGGTTTTTTTTCTATGCATCGTTGAAGGATTTTTGAAAGGTTAGCATTACATGAGTCAAAAGAATCACCATAGACTGTAAAGGCATCCATAAATACCTCTGTGATGTTCTCTACATAATCCAAGAAAATACTAACCATACATCTCTGAAATGTGGCCAGAGCATTACAAAGTCCGAAAGGCATACGTCGGTATGCAAATGTGCCGAAAGGACATGTGAACGTCGTTTTTTCCTGATCTTCCAATGCAATTGGAATTTGGTGGAAACCTGAATAATCATCAAGAAAACAATAATGAGTTCGACCGGCTAAACGTTCGAGCATTTGATCAATAACAGAAAGTGGAAAATGATCTTTTCTAGTTAAAGCATTCAGCTTCCTATAATCAATACATACTCTCCATCCATTTTGAACTCTAGTAGCCATCAACTCACCTTCACAGTTTTCTGCTACAGTAATACCTATTTTCTTCGAAACAACTTGGATCAGACTTACCCATTTGCTATCAAAAATTGAATAGATCATACATGCATCAAGGAGTTTCAAGATTTCTTTCTTCACTACTTCCATCATAGGTGGATTCAATCTACGTTGAGCTTCTCTAGAAGGCTTGTATCATTCTTCCAACAATATGGTGCATGCATATATGAGGACTCAATCCTTTTATGTCCGCAATTGTCCATCCAATGGCTTCTTTAAACTCTTTGAGTACTTGAATTAACTTCTCCTCTTCCAAAGTGGAGAGTTTGCTAGAAATAATTGCCGATAGAGTTTCTTCTTCTCCAAAGAAAATATAATTTAAATGTTCGGGAAGAAGTTTTAACTCCAACTTAGGTGCCTGAACAATAGAAGGAATAAGTTTAGTGTGAGAAACAGGTAATTCAATATAAGAAACATTAAACCTCCTAGGTGTTAATGATTCTAGCTCACAAATTGCATCATACAAATTAGAATCAACATCAAACTTCTTCATGTACTCGTGTGAACTTTCAAGAGTTAAGTTCTTACTAAGTACAACTTTCAACTTATCATCATCACTCATATCAAAGATATTCTGTGCTAGAGAATCAATAACATCCACAACAGAAACAGAAGACACATCACTTGGATATCTCATGGCCTCATAGATATTAAATTTAATAATCTCACCATCAAATTCCATAGTAAGTGAACCATTAAACACATCAATTTTTGTTCTACATGTTTTCAAAAAAGGTCTCCCTAACAAAATCAAAGAATGAGATGATTCATCCTTTTCCATATTTAGCACATAAAAATTAGCAGGAAATATTAATCCATTCACATGAACTAACACATCCTCTAATACGCCTTCAGGATAAACATTATACCTATCAACCAATTGAATAATCACACCAATTTCTTTTAAAGGACCAATATTCAAAGATGAATAAATAGATAACGGCATGACATTAATTGAAGCTCCGAGATCTAACATTGCTCTTTCAACTCTCACATTACCAACTTTACAAGGAATGGAAAACATACCGAGATCCTTGCATTTAGGAGGTAACTTTTTCTGAAGAACAACCGAAACATTTTCACCCATACTTGCAAACTCATTACCTTTCAGCTTTCTCTTGTTTGTGCACAATTCTTCAGAAATTTGGCATATCGTGGTACCTATTTTATTGCATCGAGTAAAGGGATGTTTACCTCAACCTTACGAAAGGTATCCAAGATTTCTTTGTCCTCTTCCTCCATCTTGGATTTTGAGAATCTAGTAGGGGAAGGGGGTCTCGATGTGACAACTTTTGGTAGTGGCTCCAAATTAAGTTCTTTGGGTTGATCATTTTGAGTTCGAAGAACTTCAACCTCTTTTTCCACTTCTTCCACCAAATTTCTTCCACGAGACGACTCGGGAACATCCTCTAGTCTTTTTCCACTTCTCAAAGTGATTGCGTTTGCATTTTTCTTTGGATTCACAATCATTTGAGATGATAATTTACCCTGAGACTCCATTTGGCTCATAGATGAAGCCAGTTGGCCCACTTGGTCTTCTAGCTTCTTCATACATGTCCTCGTTTCCTGTTGAAATTGTTATGTGTCAAGTTCAAGATTTTTAACAATTTCATCATTAGACATACCTAAATTCAAGAAAATTGTTGTTGATGAGGAAGAAGTTGCTTAGGCTGAAAGTTTTGGAATTGGAGCCTTGAACCACAATTGAAGTTTGGATGATCTCTCCAACCAGGATTGTAGGTGTTGGAATACGGATCATACTTTCTTTGTGGTGGTTCTGAAAATCCTCCAACTGCATTAGCTTGCTTATGGGGCTCATCTTGAAGCGTCGGGCACATGTCAGTTGGATGTTCCATAGAAGCACAAATTTCACATGCCTTAACTTGTTGGACATTTCCTCCAACCATTTTCTAAACAAGTGTAGTTAGATTAGAAATTTGACTTTCAATAGAAGAAGCACTTATCTCGTTCACTTTTCTATAAGACATATCATGTCTAACTCCAAATTGTTTAGAATTAGCAGCCATGGTGGTAATTAAGTATCTAGCCTCGGTAGGCGTTTTGTTCACTATAGCACCTCCACTGGCGGCATCCATCATCCTTCTCTCTATGGGGAGCAATCCTTCATAAAAATATTGTATGAGAAGTTGATCTGATATTCCATGTTGAGGGCAACTTACACTAAGTTGTTTAAACCTCTCCAATAGTCGTGAAGCCCTTCTGAATCTTTTTGCTTAATTCCACAAATTTTTCTTCTAATACTTGCAGCTTTCGAAACAGGGAAAATTTTATCATCGAACAACAAAATAATTCCCGTCCATGTAGTCACAGAACCAGATGGAAAATAAAATAGCCAATCCTTTGCTTTATCGGCTAGAGAAAATGGGAAGGCACGTAACTTGATTTGTTCCTCCGTGACACCCTGTGGTTTCATGCTAGAGCAAACTACATGGAACTCTTTTAAATGTTTGTGGGGGTCTTCATTTTCTAATCCATGGAATCTTGGAAGAAGATGGATTAATCCGGACTTCAACTCAAAGTCACCTTCCACAGCTGGGAATTGAATGAAAAGTGGTTGTTGATTTACATTTGGTGCTGCAGCCAATTCCCTCAATGTCCTTTCTGCATTAGCCATGGTTGGCTTTATTTCTGTTTCAAAATCACTTGAAGAGTCAGCCAACGATACTGTTAAATTCAATATGGGAGAGGATGATGATAATGCTTGCTTTCTCAATTTTGTTTCTCTCCTCAATCTTCTAGCAGTCTTTTCAATTTCAGGATCAAAGTGGAATTCACCTGTACGAGAAGAACGAGGCATAAAAAGGGACAAATAACAAAATAAAAATAAAACAAAAGAATAAACCAACTTGACACCAATCCCCGACAACGGCGCCAAAAATTTGTTGGCGGTCGAGACCAACAAATAATAAAACACTTGTTCTTAAAGATTTGTGATAGTGATGAACAAAGATTGTATCCACAGAGTTTGGTAGTTTTTATTCTTTTGTTGTAACTAAAATGAGGGGGGTTTGAGATTTGGTGAATAATAATATTCAATTGAATGAGAACAATGTGTAATGTGAGTGCAATTCAGTTTAAGTAAATTCAACCAAGGGTTAACTTCATAATATGTTCGTAGAATCGATCATGGATGCAAAAATGGTTCTTTCATTCAATCATTAAATTGGTTATAGTTGCTGGTACGACCAAAACAACCTATCTTTCCTTAGTTGTTCGATAATCAGGGTACGGCCTCTAATTATTTCCCTTATCAATAAACAATTCTAGATACGATCGTAAAATTTAATTTACCAATAGCATTAGATAGAAGAGACCACCAATTCTAGCCAACAAACGCACATGTAGGTTTATTTAAGCTACATCATATATCTCTATAACAGATTAGTTCAAATAATCATGTTATTGTACCACAAATATTAGAATGGTTAAACAATTACGGATTTAACAATCTAATTGGCAACATATTGTTTCAACAGTCGAAAGATTGGCCACCTCATTCAATCATCAAAACAATAAGATTTATCGCTCACAGAAGATATATGAGTTACGAAGAATGAAAGAACAAAGAAAAACTAATTAGATCTAACAATTCGGACGAACATAGTCGTCTGTAATTCCCTTGGATGAAAAGATGAAGATTAGCCTTCCATGGAGAATTGCAGCAAATTTCAAAGTTAAAAGAGTGTTTCCAAATTCTAGTTGTTCCTCCTCTCTATAACTCTCCAAAATATAAAGACTCTCCTCATCCCCACTAATTCTAACAATAATTATCATTATAAATCATAAGTAACTGCCATCACTTAGTGGAGAAAGAAGAATGGACAGTAATGTTTATTTTTGTTAGTGGGCGTTTCGGGCTAAAACGTGTCCACGCTTTACGTGATTTTTCTTTGACTGCTTTGTCCGAAGGTAAGGCGTGCCCACGCCTTATGTAAAAACTTTGGCTGGCCCTTACACATCTTCAAATCCACCACTTTATATCTAAGATGCATCAATCCATCCAATTGCCCTACAAAACACAATCTTTAATCAAAAATTCAAGAACTAAGCATGATTATAAACCAAAACCAAGGGAAATAAGATAAAGAAATATAGATAAAATATATCCTATCACCCATTTTATCATGTTTATTATGAAACTTCTGTTTTTTTACCATACCTGTTCATCCTTAAAAACACACTCACAACTGAAGATCTGATTTTTGTCTGCAAATGTAGGTACATCGTAAGCACAAATCAGATGATGTCTAAGAGTCCATCCCTTCTCTTCGGATGAACATCTTTCACAAAATTGAAAATAGTCGACATTACAAATTAATAAAGCAAGATCAAAAAAAGTATATGAATAGTGAGAGTATACAATGTAGACCACATAAAATAATACACTATTTATAATAAAAATTAAGTTCAATATATAGGCAGTGCTGAAAAATCTAGGAATCAGTTATCTGTATTTATCGCATTCTATGGTGCAGATTATTTAGATATGAGATATATTTTTTCAAATTTTGTAATATTACTAAATCAAATATTATTGTTACGAATGTTCAGTTTAATAAATAGGTATTCCTAAAACATCTAGGAATCAGTTCAACAGATTAGTATATATCATATTCTAAATATATTATAAATATATCAAAATAAATGCTTAATGGTTAGCAAATTATTAAATTAAATATAAAATTTTATTTACAATTCTAAATATATATAAAGCTCTTATATTTCTTAAAAGAGAAATTATATGTTATTAATATATAATGCAAAGAAAATATAGAAACAAATTTAATAATGTGTCAAATTAATAAGCGAGAGGGGACTTATGATCATCGCCAGCAAGTGACTCCAGGTCTACGGGATACCTCTATCGTATATAGATCTATTTAGTAATTGAATAATTGTAATGACGTATATTTTGTAGTATTATAGTAAATTAATTTAAATTTGTTTGTTATATTATATTAAATTAGTTTTTTATATTCTAAAATATAATACAGTTCATTTATTTAAGAAAATTAAAAAGGTTAGATATATCATTAAAAAATTAATGAGGTGTAATGTGATGTAGAGATAAACTATAACATATACACATTCAGTTTAACAAATAGGTATGAGATATATTTTTTCAAATCTTGTAATATTCCTAAATCAAATATTACAGTTACGAACATTTAGTTTAATAGATAGGTATTGCTGAAAATATAGAAATCAGTTCAATAGGTTGGTACATATCCGTATTCTAAATATACTATACATATATTAAAATAAATGTTTATTGGTTGATAATATAACAACATTTCCTAAAAATCCGTCTTTCCATTTGTGAAAAGAAATATAAGTGGGAAAAATGATAGTAACAAATACAGAAACCATGAGTTTGCTATTATATATATAGATATATATATATATAGATATAGATATAGATTTATCTTTGTCACAATAGTTCATATATTATCGTTATGGTCAATTTATTTAATTTTTTTATAATAATATTTGCCACTTAACTATTTTGATTCTATAAAACACAAAATGTTGAAATCTACATATTAACTAATGACACACACATATATATGGACATGTGTTGATGTGTCTGTTAATGAACACATTAACAAGAAATTTATTAAAAGAATTATATATATATATATATATAGATCAAGTTTTTGTGATTAATAATTTTCAGCAAAATTAATTTGATATGGAATAAAGAAAAGATGACTTGTTGTAAAAGATAACTAGCTATCACATATGAACATGGCCTCATACTAGTTTATAGATTATAATTAAAAAAAAAAAAACATGATATCGGTGTAAGATCATTAATTATTTGAAATTAGAATGATTCCAATACTCTAGTTGAAGGAATCGCGTCACACGTTTGACTACCACATATTCTGTTGGTTAACCCAAATATAGCCTAAAGAACATTCTACATTATTTAGACAAACTCAACAAGTGAAACATCCTCGTTCACAAATTTCAGATTGTAAAGTAAACTAGTAATTACTTCCGTTCATTGTTATTTCTTTTTATTGGTTAATTATTTATTTTTTTTAATTTTGTTAATTTAAAGAGTTTTGTATTTTTAAATTTAAAATTCAAAGTTATTAAACAATCAGATATAGAACTTCAAACTTGAGGTTCTTGGTTTCAGTTCAAATATTTTTTTTTAAGGTTTAAGTGGAGGATTTATATTTAAAAAATAAAATTATGAAGTGTTAAATTTGTTGGAAAAATTAAATTTTATTTAAATATATATTTTGTTTTGACATATTAACTGGTTGCGCGCCTAGTTATAGACGTGATTTGACTTATAAAAATATTAAAATAAAATTCGGTAAGATATTAAACAAATTTATTAAATTTTGATGGATATTTGAACATTACTTTTTTTTTTTTCCTAGTATTTATTTTTATCCGTTTTTTTTTTTAATTGAATGTAACTATAAGCAAAGAAACAGTAAAAAATTATCATTTTTATATATCGTTCAAAAAAATAAAATTTACATGGATTTATGTATGTTAATTAGATTTTTCTCTTAAAATATATAATCAATATTTTATTCAACTTATACAATGAAGATTTAAAGAAATTAAAATTTATTGTTAATTACGTTATCCATGTAAAATAAAAAGATTATAGAATATATCAATTGTATTTCGTCGCAGCTTATACTTTTGATTATAGTTATGATATGTAAAAATAATTAATAAAATGTGATCAAGATAATATAAATTTATTTATCAAGTTTTTGAATTACATATCAAATATTTTAAATTTATGATATTATTAATTTATTTCATAGGGAAATCTGTGACATAAATGTAGGATAATTTAAAATTTTGCATATATATATATATATATATATATATATATAACAAAGATTTGTATTTATCAAGTTTTTGAATTACATATCAAATATTGTAAATTTATGATACTATTAATTTATTTCATAGGGAAATTTGTGACATAAATGTAGGATAATTTAAAATTTTGCATATATCGTGTACTTGAATTTATCATTCATATGTCTCCTAGAAAGATTTGGTCAATAATTCAAGAATTGCAATTAGAAGCAAATAATTTTAAATTTCAAGTTTATTACTATTTTAATATTAACTTGGGAGTAATAATAGGATCTTCCAATTTTAGTAAGAATGTTAGAAAATTTGTTACTTACTATTTTTGCTATAAAATGAAGAAAATGCTAAACTTATTGAATGTTCTTGAATGATTTTCTCACTAAGAAACCCTTCTAATGCATAAGATTAATGTATGTAACATATATAAATAAGACGAGGATATCAAAACTAATGAGTGTTTCATATAAACTTTCTGTCTTGTCATGAAAAAAAAGAATTGAGTTTTGATTGATCATATACATTAGAATTAAACTACAATACTTCATATTCAAGTTGATAACAAATGAACAGGATTATGTCAATCTAACTGATAATATGGGTTGTAAATGACAATCTTATGAAACATTAGAATATGGTTTCAAATATTATATTCTATATTTCATGTTTCATTTTATGTTTTACAATAGTTACGGGACTACTTAATATTCTTATATGTATACATACTATTATTATGAATTTGGTGCAATTAAATAGGAGTGTTGGTGGATGGGAACATGTGATGGTTTCTTTAGGTGTATGATTCACGTATGCAATGGGAAAGAGAGTGGTTATATAAACACACACCCATCTCCATACATACAAACCAATAAAAGCAAAATCCATGTTTCTGGCTTTGTACCCATCACACACATTCAGTGTTACTCAGAGTTGTAAAACTACTTCTTACTT
Source organism: Caryopteris x clandonensis (assembly GCA_028749325.2). Taxonomy (NCBI): domain Eukaryota; kingdom Viridiplantae; phylum Streptophyta; class Magnoliopsida; order Lamiales; family Lamiaceae; genus Caryopteris; species Caryopteris x clandonensis. The sequence continues at coordinate 3,774,821 of JAPYKT020000006.1, read as the reverse complement.
TTATTTATAATTTCGCCACCCACTGCTGCATTACTCACTCCTCACAAGTAAAAGGAAACATGCACATGCTTCCTGCTCTCTCTCTCTCCAATATTTCAAATTAAAAAAGGTGAAATATAGTATATATAATTCAAATTAAACGAAAGAGAATTTTTAATTTAATGCACGTTGATGCAGTATATTATTTTTAATGATTCTTTTATAATGAACTCAAATTTTTAATTTGTTTTATTTATGTGTTGTTTTTTGAAAATTAAAAAATTCGGTTGAAATTTGTTAGCGTATAAGAGTAGGAATATGCTAGACTAGACTTTTAGATTAATAATATGGGCTTGATTTACGAACGTGAAATATTAGACTGACCTATTACACAATATAAACTTTTTTTGGAGCCTAAATATGACATGTTTTAAAAATAAATTTTGTATGAAGCCTACTTCAAAATTTACATACTATCATACCTCAATTTAAAAAGTAAAACCCACAAAAATTGAGTAAAATATAATTTACTTCTTCAAACTAAATAAAAAATGGATAAATTGGGAATGGGTTTAGTGTGCTTTTATTTGAAATAATATATATTATGGATTATATAACTATATTATTGTTATTATTTATTATATTCGCACACATCGCTTTATATGAATTTCTAATATGCCACCCAAATAAATAGGTATTTTAAAAAAACTTATTATGACCTATTAGTAAAACAAAATTCTAGTTTCACGACACGAAATTTAAATAGTGTTATCCTATATGGAATGATATGAAATTCAAAATTGTGTGTTATCTTAATTGACTCAAGTTTCAAATGCTCCGAATTTTAATTTTAAGGTTATCTGATCTAATTTTATTTTAATTAAATTTTTAAAATAAAAAATCGAGCCACTGAAAATTCAAATTTTTTTATTTTGTTTTATATATGAGTTGTTTTTTGAAAATTAAAAAATTCGGTTGAAATTTGTTAATATATAAGAGTAGGAATATGCTAGACTAAACTTTTAGATTAATAATATGGACTTGATTTACAAACGTGAGATATTAGACTGACCTATTATACAATATAAACTTTTTTTCGAGCCTAAATATGGCTTGTTTTAAAAATAAATTTTGTATGAAGCCTACTTCAAAATTTACATAATTTTATAATTTATAAATAGAATGTGCTAAAAATTTATAAAAGTTACCAAACATGTTATTTAGATATATTTTCCTAAACTTAAGTGGGTTGTGGAAATTTCTGATTTTAGAATTTTGGGAGTGTAAAATAAAATTGAATTTTGATAATCTTTGTTTGTTTTAAGATTGTATATGATAGAATTTTATTGTAGATATTAAATTAATGTTGAAAAACATAATTTGTTGTAAGATTATATTTTGATAATAATTGAATGATGTGATAGTTAATATATATTTATATATAATTTTGTGTTTGCATATATATAAGTATTTGTAATCTTATCTATAGATATTACAAAATATATACATACATATATAGTATTATATATATAGATTATAATATAAATAAAATATACAAATTTATAAATATGTATATATCTATATAATAGCATATATATATATATATATATTAAAAAGGTTGTTTGTCTTCCTTAAATTGACACTATTGAAGAATTTTGGGTGCTACTGTCTTGAAGCAATATTGTGGCATATTGCATAAGCATGTGGTCCGTAGCATAAGTCTCCACGGTTTAGCTCCTATTCCCAGATTTCGGACCCTGATTCTCTGGATATGCCCACATTTTGCAGCAAACTCACCTTTACGTATAATTTTTAAAAAATTAATTCCATGAATTTTGCAATATTTAATTGTAACAATATTTGTGATTATTAATATAATACTGAAGTAATTTATAAATAATAAATTTCTGTCAAATTTAAGTTTTAAAAGTCAAAGTGTTTTTAAAATATGATGTGTCAATTTTTGATTAGTTGATATTTTCTCTTTTACATATATTTTCTAATTTGTTAGAATATAAATAAAATCTATCATTTCTAATTCATTTATTACATATAATTATCATATTATTTTTCTTTTCACGGTCTTTATAGATTCAAAAAATAGAAATATTTTTTGGTTGAATATATAGTTTAGATTTAAATGTTGATTAAGTATTGGATTACTTGTATTAATTTGAGCTACAAAATTAATTAATTTACTTAAATATATTATTTTTTGTTAATATATTACCTATGGTATATAAGACAGGAACAATACTAGTTGGATGAATAATGAAATATTAAAATTCAGTATTTCTCTTTTATTTTTTCATGTTACCAATAATTATTTTTTTTATTTTTTTTATTTTTTTTATTTTTAGGGAAGATTTTTGTACAATGTTATAAGCTGCTAAAAGCTAAAAATCCACCCACATTACCAACTTAGCTAGACCAGGATGGGCCGCTCTTTCGGACACTTTGGGCCTGTACTTTGAGCCCACTTTATTTGTGTAATTTATAAATTTTGTTTGGGTTTAAAATTGTGGACCGGTGAGTATTCCTATTTCATTTAAATAGTGAAGGCGGCGATGGTAGACCTTGTTGGGGTTTTATTACTCGGGAACCGCTGTTGCAGAGAGCAGGCTAGTGAAAGATGGCGGTAGCTAATGGTCGGCAAGGCAGCGATGAGGATGGCGCCGCTCTGTTCGAGGAAGAAGATATGGACTTCGTTGATGAAGACGACATCGACAACTCCGACATCCCTATGCACCTCCGCCCCCTCGTCTCGGCCGCCGAATCCGGCGACATCACCGCTCTCCGTCAAGCCCTAGGTAAACAAACTTATTTTATGCGCGTGCGCAGACGGACAACGAAATGGTAGTTTTTGTTCGGATTATCCTCTCAAAGAGAGTAAAAGTTTGGGGAAAAACGATTCTATTAAATAATAATAATTCAAAATAAAATACAGGTGAATGAATGTAACCCTGATATATAGGGTGGAATTTTATATCTGCATCATTGGTTTTCTTTGTATGCAGAATTATAACATGCCTGACGCTTGTTGTTCTGCAAGTTAATTTGTTCCTGAATTCTGTTTCTGACATGCGCTTTATTTACTTTTTATTTTTTTGGATGACTTGAGTCTACGTTGAGTATGTTCAAATTATGACATTCACAGGTCCATGTTCACTTTCAGTAGGGTTCTCAGTAGTTTTTTTTCTTGATGTATGGTTTCCAATTGTTTTTTTTTTTTTTTCATGCGATATATGAATTCAGCACTTAAACAAACCATTTTCTTGTGCTTGTTTAATATTTAAACTATAAGCCTTGAGAATCACGAGTGGGGAACTCAGTAATTAATGAAAATGCATATGAATTTATAGTCCACACCTTCAGGCGATACCTTTTCCCGGGCACGAGGTTATTTTTAATGGTTGTTATGCTTTTGAACTTAACCTTCTCTTTGTATTTGAGAAGTTTTAACTTGAGTAATGACTTAGGCTATATTATTTCTGTAATTTTTTTTAATTGAGTGTAAGCTGTGTATTGATGCCACAATTGTATTATGAAATTATAATCTTGAAAATTGAAGATTATTCTCAAATCTACTGTGAGATTGAAATTCAATTTGCTACTCTGGATAGACTCCATCTGGTGAGCTGACAGTCAAGGGGTTAGTTTCTCTGATCATCCACTTTGCCTTCATTGATGGCATTTGGATATGTAGGATCTATGGTATTTACTTTTTCTTTAACCCACAAAACCTTCAAATTTTGGTTTCCTCGAATTTTCCACAGAAAGCTTAAGAATTCTAGCTAAGTCATAGTTTCGAACTTCGTTGAATGATCATCAATTGCACCTTTAGTCCGCCACTACAAAAATACAACCATTGAATGTGCCTTTGTTGACTGCAATTTTTGCCAACCTCAGTGTCCCCTTGTATCTATTGTTGTACCTGTGATATATGTTTGTACCAATTAGTATTTGTAATTGTAACAGAGGCTGGAGCTGTATATGTAAATAATAGGAGTGATACGGCCCGTCCAGCTCTACCCTCTGAATGTCCCGAATCTAAAACCTTCTACTAGAGCAAATATCTACAGCTTCTGATTCTACCCGAATTTTATATGGTCCTTTAATAGCCATTTTTCATGGCTTGTCATGCCTTGTTTTGCACTCTTCATTGAGTTTATGTGTGGTGTTTCATTCCCCACTTATTACTGTTAATTTCTTGTATGTCTGATTTGGCCATCCAAAAGGTCAGGACTGGTGATGATTAGGCCTTACATGGATAACCAATTGTCATATGCACAACAGATTGGTCTGTAATGGTCTGAGTTTTTTGCAATGTGATGAGCACATTGGAAACAATACTAAATCATGCAGCCATTTTCCGCAATAGTGTCACCTGTCGGGTTTTTGCCTCACATTTCTGGAATCTTTGTAATGCTGGATTCTAGTAAATCACAAGTTAATTGTGAAGGTTCATACTTTATTGTCCTCTTGTTAATGTTACATGTATACGTATGTGAGTTTCTTATAGCAAGATGAAAACAAATGTTGGTTGTCAGAGTTTCTAAATTTTGTATATTCATTTGAGTTATTGCCTCCAGAGCAACCATTTAATATTTATGATACAATCTAATATTTTAGGTTGTTTTGTGTGCTAAACTAATCAAACCGTATGGACATTCACAGATAATTTCGAGGGTAACATTGATGAACCAGTTGAAGATGGTGATACCATTCTTCATCTCGCATGTCTATATGGTTATCAGAATTGTGTCCAGGTCAATCACAGCTTCTTCACATAAATGGACTAGAATGCCAGCATCTGTCATTCTATTAATCAATTTTTTTCCGCTGATGTTGACATGGATGTTCTTTTGAGGTTATAACATGTAAAAGGAAAAACACTCTGCAGTTTTTGTTGGAAAGAGGAGCTAACTTGGAAGCAAAGGATGAGGACGGGGCACTTCCCTTGCATGATGCCTGTGCAGGAGGTGAGTTTTTCACCTTCCTGTTATCTAATCACCTTACTGTTCTGTAAAATCTTTGTTTACTTTTGTTTCTTGGAAACCATTTTGCAGGTTATGTAGAAATTTCCCAACTTCTTATCAACTTTGCTGGTGATTCGGCACGTGTGAAGAGAATGTTAGATACTGTTGATATGGAAGGGGACACGGTCAGTCTTTCTTATTATGCTTATCAGGATTATCCATTTTTTTAGCATTTAGTTTTAGTTAGATTGAACAGGTTACTGACATGGTTTGCAACCTTTTGCTCTATTTAGCCTCTCCACCATGCTGCCAGAGGTGAATATAGCGATGTTGTTAGAATGTTGCTTGATCATGGGGCTTCTCCCACTGTGACAAATGTATATGGAAAGGTAAGTGTGCAGTTGGAACTCTATACTGGGCTAATTGCAGAAATTAACCTGGAGGCTTTCTTTTTCTTTTGGCTATTTACCTTAAAATCCTATTATGCTTTGGAATTACAAATATCCATAGCTTTGAGATAATAACAATCACCCCTTGAAGTTAGTGTTTTACCCTTACAAATACCCAACCGCAATCCCCTACCACAAAACAATCCTAGGTGCAATCTGAGAATCAAAAAACAAATGTAACAAAACTGGGTACCAAAAATAAAAAGAAAGAAAGAGAACTGGATTTTATGTAATTAGGTTAAACCTTTTGGTAGTTTTCGTTAATTAGTCTTTCTATAATTTTATTGTAATTCGTAATATTGAATTGTTAGTGAATGAAATATTCTGTCAGACTCCAACTGAACTTGCTGAACCTGGAACTGGAGCTAGGAGCATACTGGAAGAGGCTACAGCTGCTTTACGTGGCCATTAGGCCTCTGAGAAAATCTGGTTACAAACTTATGTTCATTATCAAATCTATAGGCAGGTAAAAGGTTTGTAGTGCGACCAAGTAATTTTGGTTTATTAGTTGTATTGTAAAATATTGAGTTCTAAAGATATTGTTGGATATTTGAAATTTCCTATGATTTTGATTTCTCTCCACAAGTTTTTTTGACTTGAGTCATGGCTCTGTTGTCTTAAGTATCTAATTTGTTTCTTGATTTTCTTTCAATTATTCACAAACTGTCGTGGGTTTTTAGATATTTAGATGACACCCAGGGGTCAAGTGATGGCGCTGAGTTCTATGTATTATTTATTTTGGGTTGTCTCTGCTTGTTTTCAGTGGGTTTCTGAGAATTTCTATTTTCATATGAAAGGGCGTTCATTGGTTTTCGTGTGGAAATTAAAAATATGTGGTTACATACTTGCATATATCTGATGAGAAAAAGATAATGTTATAAAATGGCCCGTGGGATTGGTTTTGTTTGAGTGTGTTTTCTTTATTATATGGGTAATCGTGCAATTCATGTATAAAATAATATAGTTGATTGAGTTCCAATGCAAGTATATCCTCGATTTGTTTAAACAAAAATTCTCAATGGAAATGAAACCAAACAAGCCCTTTGTTTGTGGGCCGCAGCATCTACAACTTTATTAATGCTTTGCTCATATGGCATATGGATTCCTAATCTTATTACCACAGACCAAACAATTTGCAGAATGTTTTATAAACAATCGTCAAAACGTTAATAATTAAAATGTTCGAAACTTTTCTAAGTAAGGTATCCAGCTCAATGTTCGTATGCAAAATTAATTAAGATATGCTGTAATAAGCCATACTGGTTAGTTTTTATAATTCTTCTTGCGTTTATCAAAGAGAGATAAATTTCCTTGGTAACACCAATTTACTTAAAAGTATCGTCTTGCTATAGTTTATTTGAGTGTTTAATTGATTTATTGGAAATGAAGTGTACTTTCTATCTGAAATTGTAGTATACCATGTTGGTTATTAGGAGTGATCCCTCCACCTTTTTTGGTTGAACTTGTGGAACCATCCCGTGGCCTTTTGTGGTTTTCGTCCCTGAACTCATCCTCATCTAAGTAAAATGAGGATTTACCATTTTCCATCATTTTTTAATTATTTTAATTTTTATAAAATATATATATATATATATATATATATATTAAATATCTGGTTTATTGTTTCAGGTTTAGAAAACTAGAAACAATACAAGATGGCTTAGTGGTGGTGTGCAATCAGTAGAACTTAGTAATTAATTTTAATGACATTTATAGTGTTCTAATTGATTAATTGTTGTAAAGACTATTATTTTACACGCCTACTATAAGCATTTGTTCATGTGGCAGTTTAACATATATGCTACATTATTGCCACATTAATAAGTGCTCATTAAGTGTTCATTTTAGGTATTTACATTATTATTTTTTTAATTTTTGTTATTTTAGTAAGTTAGTGATTAATTATGGATTGAGTGAGATGATTTAATAATGTTGAAGTTTTTTGGTATTCATTATTTTGATGTTATTCCTGCAGTGTTGCCTGAAAAGATTATCAAACAAATTAAATTAATCATAAGAATAACATATGAAAAATCCAAATTTCTCTTGGATATTGTTCTCCGAATGAAGAATTCTCATCCTCGTACCATATTTTTCAAAATGAGAATGATATTTTATATGGTGTTCTGGTATGTAACACCCAGTTTAAAAGCCACCTTTAAAGGCAAAACTGAATCAGTTCACCAACCATTCACGGTTGAACCAGCTAGTCCAATTCACTAAGATTGAATGTAAATTATGTAATGCATTGCTTCGAAGTTACATAAAGAGATATGGAAATAACTGTTGAAGTTAGCATAAAATAAATACATATACACAAAGCCAAATATGTCGTGATCAATGATTTAGGTGGGATTCTCAACCATAAGAACACCAAACTGGTCAGCAACTTTACACGAGCTGCCAGATATTACAACACGTACCTAGTGCCTCACGAAGCACAAACCCAGTAAAATAAAGCAAATTTTCATTTACAAATTCCGAACATGAGAATAAGAAACTCGCCACTGGGGAAGCATGCCATATGCTGTTCAGGAAACTCATCTTCTACTGCAGTGTTCTACGAGCAGCAACCACCTCTAGGAGGCATCTGATGTTCTTGTTTCTGTTTTAAGATATTTCTCTTAACCATGGTTGATCCTTCCTCGAGTAGTTTTGGCACCTCCATTATCTGAGCAAAGAAACTCACGACAGTTTATTTACAAGCACCAACCAAGGGGGAGTTCCTAAGAAAAATACAAACCTTGACGGGTTGTTGTAATACTACAGGGAGTATTTGTAAGGATACAAACTTTATTTATTAAGGGTGGTAGTTGGGCTAAACTTCAGGGGACTTTTTCTAATTTTCTTAAACAAATTGTACAACATTTACCCACCTTCAGTGCAAGTTCTTCAAAACATTGCTCCACATTCTCTCGAGTTTTAGCACTACATTCCAAAAATAAACATCCAAGTTCTTTTGCCAGGGTAAGCCCTTCTTCCCTACTTACAACTCGTTCAGATTCCTGTAACAGGATAAAGATTGAAATGAAAATCAAACACAACAAAGAAGCGTTGAAACAGAAAATAGAGTTTATGAATTAATGTAAGTGTAAGAGAGTGACAATGTATTGTTCACATCTATGTAGAACACTATAACCAATGACACCAATGAAATGATGTCTAAAATATACATCCAAGAGGTGAAATAGCATACGATACCACGAAAGCATGAAAGAAATTGAAAAGAGGGCAAGAAATTATAGAAGAGCCAAAGAGATAAAGGAACTAACTCTATCAACTTTATTTCCAACAAGCATCTTGATGCAATCCTCATTAGTGGAGTACAATTCCAGTTCTTTTGCCCATACATCAGACAAGTTTGTAAATGTATCTCTCCTTGTTACATCATAAACTACAAAACATAGAGAATGTTAAAAGACGGAAACTGTGAGACATTAAAAATAAAAAGTTATATAAACATCTATCTTGCCCATGAAATTGTCCGCAAGACTGCAAAGCTACAATTATATGATATTCAATTGTTTTCGCCTGTTTATTTATTCATTTGGTTAAAATAAATCATCATCATTGCTAATTTCCCAAATGGGTTGAAAGATTGCTAGGGTTTTATAATAGTTTCACATTAGGTGTGGACAAAGAGTAACTGACCTGCAGGATCTAACAGTACTTCCTAAACAACATACAAGGAATAAAAAATAGGTCATTATTCATATTAAGAAGTAAGCAAATTGTGTGCCTCTTCAGTTATATTCAGTGAAATTAAGATTTCCGTAACATGCCAAGATCTTCCAAATCGTGCAGGGACATGCAAAGCTCAAAATAGTCATCTGTACTTTATGTTGATGACAATAAATTTATACCAGGTAAAAATAAATAAAAGAGAGCTGTCAGAGATACTCTAAGAAGATAGTAATTTTGGTTTGTTCATGGCTTACCAAGAATGATTCCATGAGCACCTCTATAATATGAGCTAGTTAATGTCCTGAACCTCTCTTGTCCAGCTGCAAAAGACACAGGAAATTCACTGTTGAGAAGAAAAAACAACAGAAGCACTATAAACATACATGTCAATTTCATAATGCCAAGGAAAAAAAAAATTGGTATGCATTTGGATTCAAGGTTTATATTATAGGAGAGGTTTGCGGGGGAAGAATATCAAATGACTGATTTCAAACACATCAAAATCACTTTGAAAATAAGAGTGAAAGATTTCAAATCCATTAAAGAAACAAACTTTTTCATCAAAAAACCTCAGCATATTAGTCATCAACTTATTGTAGATTCTAAATTCATCATCCAAATCCTTCTATTCCAATGCAACCTTAGATTCCTCTTGAAAAGGATGAAATCAGTGCTTTCCCAGAAAATAAATAAATAATAAATATATAAATTATATCAAATTCAAAATTATCTAAAGTTCTTACCTGTGTCCCAAATTGTAAGCTTCAATCTTTTTCCAGCAACTGTGAGAAACTTGATTTTGAAATCCACACCTAGAATTTAAACAAGAGGAGGGTGACAAGAATCAGACGAGTATTTTAGAAATTCTACATTTCAAAAATCTAAAAAGTTTAGGAATAAGTTCTAATGCTAAAGCGACTTTTAAAACTATTAAGAAATACGGTCTTATGACAAACTCAATACTCCATAACCAATAATTTGTTAAATAAACAGCTATTAAGGGCATGACTAGGTGTATAAAGGGGTGATATGGTTCCTGTTTCATTAATTTGATTGGCTAATAATTCAGAACACCTTGTTAGATAATACTTCTAAGTCTATATAAAATCAGATGCAGCATCTCTTTCTGTTATAATTGACAAAAGTTGAGAGGATGGTAACAACAAAAGAAGTAAAGGTCAGCATAACTTGATCAAATCAGAAGTGGTGGTTACACATGGCACAGTTACTCAACATCGGAAACAAGATACATATGCATACAATAAGCATGCTAAAACAATTCCCACCGGCCATAGCACCCAACAATCTAGATTAAGTAGGAACAACAACCAGAATCCTTGTTTGTACTCAAGTTGGACGATAAGAAATCAGCACCAAACACTACATAGTAGTACAGCCTACGAAATTTAAATAGTTCTCGCAGAAAAAATAAGAATAACAATCAAATCTAGGATCAAATTCAATATGATTTCCATAAATTACATACATCTATCAACTAATCAAGATCACAACTCGACCAAATTTTGCAAAATTCGCACTTGCATCAAGCTTAAGAACCAAAATAAATTTCACAATTTACAGCATAAAGAGATAAAGCAGAGAAATACCCACGGTAGGGGAAAGATCGTCAACTACGTTAGAAATGAAACTGACTAGGAGGCTACTTTTGCCGACGGCGGAATCTCCGATGAGCAAGATCTTGAACGACAGATCGTAGTTGCTCTGCCCCTGCCCTGAAGTCCCCATCCGATTACCTCAATTTCTATGTCTAGAAAATAAAACAGTATGCTTGCCTTCTCCCCGCCTCTCTCTAAATATACACTCACAGAAATAGATTAATAAAACAGAATCACTCTCTCTCCTCCTGACTGTGTCTCAATTTTGTGGCCGCTCAACTACTGCAACAGTGACAATGTGTAATCAATAAGAAAGAGAGAGAGAGAGAGAGAGAGAGAGAGAGCTCAAAAGGCAGGCTGATGGGAAGAAGCTTTTATGCCATCACTAACTATACCTTCTCTCTCCGTAAAGCTAACAACACACACACACACACACACACACACACACACACACACACACACACACACACACAAAATATCAAGAGATAAAATGGGATTGTTTGTATGTAAAGAAAGAGAAAGTGGAGGGGGACGTTATAGCAGAGGACAACGTTATTCTTTTCTTTTTCCTTGTGCTCGCGACTCAGATGCGATTCCCGTTTTTGCGCGAAAGCAACGCAACGTGAGTTTAGTCCGTTTGACGGTGACCGTGACGCTAGTCAGATGGCATACTTGTAATAAAAGCGGGAAAATGGGGGTGGTCGTATGTCAGCGAGTGAGGGGGTATAATGGACAGGGCTCCATGGAGAGTACTTTTGGTGGGCCTCTTCTGCATTGTTGAGTTGGGTTCCGAAACACCCAGATCATCCTTCAGGGTCACCTATGATTTTTTTTTTTTTTAAATATAAACGACCATTGTGTTTTGGTCTGATTTTATGTATATAAAGAAAAGTAAAAAATATATATATATATATATAATTTAAATTTAGAGGTAACCTTTTATTTTTTATTAAAAATATTAGATTTATTAAAAATGTATTTATTTCGTGAAAATAACAAAAAGAATGAGCTCAAGGAATTGTGTAGATTGTGTTGTCTATGTGTTCACGATCGTGTATGTTTTACCATATTTATCAATATTTGACCATTTAACTATCTTTTTTACCATAAAATTGTCACACATGAGTTTTTGTCTTTGATTTAGAATGTTAAATTTGAGATATATGAGACATTAGTGCCTAACAATTTAACATGATGAAATAGTTGAAGAGTTCTAGAAGATGAAAAATCATATTTCACGTAGTAAAAATAAGAAAAATTTGCTCACCTTGCTAATAGTAGCACTTGAGTCTACGTGTTATCAAGTATGTTTGTTAAATGTGCAACTTAATAGTATTTTGTGATAGTGTTATGGCTAATCCAAGTGGCTATATTCATGTCATCCAATTTACCCCGCATGTTGCATTTGTCGCATTGAGCACTTTACAGACGCACTTTGCATGCGCACATCATCGCAAGGAGCCTTAATTAACGACTTAAACAAGTGGGCTCGAGGCACATGTATTGATGTCATTTAATTCCAAAGAATAAAACAGCTCCTCACTTATTATAAATAACCTCAAAATTATTCATTTTATTCACTCACAAAGTATTATAACATTTGTAGTTCTACTCTCATATCTTAGAAAGTTTCAAAAATAGTAGTTTGCTCATAACTTTAAACTCTTCCCATGTCTTATTTATGTTCCATATTTGTTGAGTCATTTCAAATACGCCTCTATATAAATGATGTCTACTTGTGAGCTATTAAATAAAAATGAACTACGATCATATAAAGATGAACTTATAATAAGAGTTTTTTAAGTTGGTCACTTGGATTATTCACTAATAACCATCTTTAAATATTTTGATGTGACCGATTAACCTCTATCTAGACTAATTAATTTACACCTAAACTGTCTTAGGCGGTATGAACATTTTATATGTTTTTAATTCATGACGTCTCAAAAGAACGTCATTTGACCTTCTTTTTTCTCTTTAACCTAATTTAAACGCCTCCAATTAGTGTTATATATATATTATGAATAATTAATATTATGAACTTCTTATCAATGATAATGATTTTTATATCTTTATTAATTTACGATGATTATGATGATAATAATGATATCATATGTTTGTACTTTGAAGCTACTTTAACTTAAATTTATGATGTTATTATAGTTAAATTTTATTTCAACTTTACTTTATACATATGTTGTATTGTAATATATATTATAATGAACAAAATATTATAATTTTAAGTATTCCAACTTACCGCCTATATCCCGAAATATATCATCTTGACTTACAACCTAACTAGCACCTACCACTTCTTGGAACAATGTCATTGGTTCTCATCTTTTACTTTTAAAAATTGTTGGCCAAATGAATGCATAGTTTTTTTTTTTTTCTTCTTTTTCTTTATTTTTCCGACAACGAATGTAGAGACATTTTTCATTCCTGGATAAGTGTTAACAAAAAGATAAAGAGAAAAGGCCAGTGAAGCTTAAACCTTTCTTAACATAATTTTCAGGGACACTAATCATAGTTATTCCCCTGTTATAAAGTTGTTGGCCCTGTCATGTCATCATTGTAATTCTGCATTAACCTTCAATTACATATTTTTCAACAAATAAAACAAAGGAAATTTTCAGTTGAAAGAAAAAAATAATAATAATAATATTTGCTAGAAGGAACAATAGAGAGTTGAATATATGAAAATAGAATTAATAATGGTGCATGAATCATCCTTCTCCCTTTGGAGTGCTACAGGGCACCTGATGACCCCTGTGACAGTGACCGCTCGGACTGTCACCATCAGAAACTCCACTTTCTAGTGTGATGAATGTCACTCTGAATATGGAGGAGGAGCATTCTGGAAAAATATGTTCTATTCATTGCTTCATATAGAGATACCCAATTACTCCTTATTTGGCGTTTCAATTGTTGTTGTCAAATTCAGCCAAAAATGTTGGAATAAATCCTACAAATTTTAGTTTATGTTTAAAAAATTATTTGCAGATTTGTCTAAAATATGTGTATGAATGTAACTGTATTTGTTTGTATTTTAGTCACTTATGTTAATGTAAGAATAGATATTAGTGACGGGTATACATGATATTTTCAAACAAACAAATATTTGTAAATTTGTCAAAATTGAACTTTTTAAATATAAAAAAAAACTAAAATAAAATAATAAAAATAAAGGATGGAAAATCTAAGGAAATCGAATTAGAGGACTGATTTTTTTATTTTTTTTCCTTCCCTAAACGTTAAACATAAAATAAAGCTTTTGGGCCGAATATGAAAATATGAAAATTGTAAATAAATTCCATGATTGGACTCCGAAAAGCTAGCCCAAACCACTCACAGCTTGGTGGAGACCTATGTAAGCCCAATAGTGGACTGTAATTGGGCCCATTTATTGAACCGCCTGTTAAGCGAACTCAGAGTATATTTAAACCCCCCCCCCCCCCCTCTCCCCATCCTCCCCCAGGAAAATTAAAAAGATTCTCTCTCGTCCCCTCTCAAACTAAACTTTCCGCGCAGATTTGCTCAGCAGGGGTAAGAAGCATCAGATGGACAGAGAGTGGGGTTCCAAGCCGGGAAGCGGAGGCGCCGCCTCCGCTCAGAATGAGGCCATCGACCGCAGGGAGCGTCTGCGTAGACTAGCCCTCGAAACCATCGATTTGGCCAAAGATCCCTATTTCATGCGAAACCACCTCGGAAGGTGAAACCCTAGAATTTCCTTGCGTAGTTACCCTGTGTATCTCTTGGGTTCATATATTTTTTTTTTTTATGAAGTGGTTATGAACTTTGGCAGTTTGATTAATTCGATTGTATTCTTGTTTTGTGAAAATTTGTTGCTTTGCAGTTACGAGTGCAAGCTTTGTTTGACATTGCACAACAATGAGGGGAATTACTTGGCGCACACACAGGGGAAGCGTCACCAGACTAACTTGGCTAAGCGAGCGGCTCGTGAAGCTAAAGAAGCTCCTGCTCAGCCACAGCCTCATAAGCGCAAAATTTCCCTCAAGAAAATTGGTAATTGGTTCATTCATTTCCCCTTTTACAATTTACTTATTTGATAAAAGGCAACTTTAAGTCAGTGTTTCCTTCGCCTGGGCTTTCGAATGGTTTATATTTCTTTTTTTTTTCCTCATCAATTGATCTTTTTGGTGCCATAGAAAGGTACTTTCTGTTTTCTTTGCATTAGAGATGCTGTGGTGTGTAGGTATTTATTTTACTCTGTCTATTAGCACAGATATCAGTAACAAATTCAGGAGTTCTGGTTAATTATTTTATTTTTAAAGATAAATTCAAGAATATGTGGATAGAAAATATTCCTGGAGTGTAATGCACTTATATGGGAGATTTTAGTTAAAATTTATATTATTTTGTACAATAATCTGTGTGGAAAAATTCAAAGAACAAGTTAGTGTAGTGCAACTTCATAGCATAACAGTGAAGTTCAGAAATAGTCCCATTTTTTGTAAGATAGTTCATAAATAGTCCTTATGAATGAGAAGTTTCAGAGATTTTGCCACATTGCCTTCTTCATAAGATACATACCATATCACAATGTCCTATCAAAATATTGTATTTTCGGACTTTATTATTTTGTTAAAAAATTTCAAATGTTCCAGAGTTAAAAAAGTGTGCATAGAAATGGTGTATTTAGTATTGTTGCCATGTCATTTGCATGTAAGATTGCTTTAATTACAGTTTTTTTGGTACTAGGGAATAGACGAATACATAATACTTTAGTTCTACCTTATGTAATGAAGCTTTAAATTCTGCAAAATAATTTGTCCATTATTTAGTGAATAGTGAAAAATATTTATCTTCCTACATTCAGTATGTGAAACCACTTTTCTTGTTGTGGCAGTTAAAATTGGTAGACCTGGATATCGTGTGACCAAGCAATTTGACCCAGAGACCAAACAGAGGTCATTGCTTTTCCAGGTATGTTTTTTTCCCTCCTCATATGTTGTATTCTGTGAGGAAAATCAGCTCATGTTCGATCTTCTTGTGAGACCATACACAAGTGTAGAAGTTACTTTTTAACCCCTGCTCCTCTGGTTATCTTTCAAGGATTAACTGCACCTTTTGATTGGAGTCCTTTTCTATGAGTACATTCTTCTATGCATGTAGCTTTACAACTGATTATGTAGACCTCAGCCCAGTGTGTTTCATTTCATCAGTTACCCTTACGCAAGGGGAGTGCCACTGCCTCCCCCCCACCCCCCGGCATCTGTTGTGATTCTGATATTTCTGTTTATGATTCATGTCAAGTATTAGTGCATAGATGTTACTTTGTTTGGTAAATGATGCCTCAGAAGAAAAAGAATTGTAGCAGGGGGATATGTTTATTTCATGTGCATTGGATCTTTTGGGATCATTATTTGGTTGTCTTGCTTTCTATATGTTGGGTGATGCCAAAGATAATGAGTTTCATGATCCATCAAAAAATTTCCTAGTTACCTCTTAATTTTCATGACTTTACAGCTAGAATTTGTTTCAGTATTGCTGAACAACAGGAAACTTGAATCAAGTGCTTCATATTCATCGATGCCCTGTACTGAGTAATTTTTATAACTTTGTAATTTTGCAGATAGAATATCCTGAGATCGAAGATAACACAAAGCCGAGGCATCGGTTTATGTCATCCTTTGAGCAGGTGCCTACCGTCATTCATAACAACCAGATTTATATATGAATCTGAGTTTGAATAGTTTTAGCTGATTCTCTTTCTGTTAACTTGTTTACCAATACACTCCCATTTTCCTTATGCTTTTTCTGCAATTTTCAGAAAGTCCAGCCATTTGATAAAAGATATCAGTACCTGTTGTTTGCTGCTGAACCATATGAAATTATAGCTTTCAAGGTAATAATCTAATCCCCCTTCCAGGAAGTCTAAATGCAGTATTCTCGGTAAATTTCACTCTTATCTGAATGTTTATCTTTTAGGTTCCAAGTACGGAGATCGATAAATCAACTCCTAAGTTCTTCTCCCACTGGGACCCAGACTCAAAAATGTTCACGGTATGCATACATGTTGGCTTGGAGTTAAAATAACAGATAGCTTGTCTAAACTCATATACGATGCATCAAAATTGGTATGAAGCTAACTGGTGTATATAATGTTCATTACGAGTTCTGTACAGTGAGGTCCACTAATTCATTATGATTCCCATTGTGATTCCCATTGGTTCTGAACTGAAGGCTTTGTTGCCCCGCATTTATTAGGTCTATATATATATCCAGTATGGGATGGTTTTCCCTTTAGCAACATCTAGTCTTTAAAGGTGGTAATCCACAACTATTTGCAAAATGATTTTTACAGAGCCTAAAATTTCAATTAACTTTGTACAAGTTTTCTATCATGATTTTATTATTCATTTCCAGCCTAGAAATCATGCTTCCAGAATCTTTATTCTTTTCTGATGTTTGTTCTGTGGGATGTTTGAATTTGCAGTTGCAGCTGTACTTCAAGATAAAACCACCGGAGGTGAATAAACCTCAACCAGCTCCTGCAGCTAATGGGACAGCAGCACCTGGTGCCCCCCCACCCCGGCCTTTGCCTCCACCACCCCAAGGTCCACCACCACCACCACCACAAGGGCCTCCTCCAGCTGGTAATCCTCCTAGGCCTCCGTCATCTATGCCAGGATCATTGCCTCCACCTCCTCCTATGGCCAATGGACCAAGGCCTATGCCCCCTGGTGGAAATATGCCTGCCCCACCTCCTCCCCCAGTTGGCAGTGGTCCTATGGCCAACTTCACTCCTGGTACGCAAATGGGAAGGCCTCCTATGATGCCTCAAGGGTTCCCTGGACAACAAATGCAGGGCCAATACCCACCCCCTCCGCCGCCTAACATGGGGTGATTCGATGTGACATCTTAGGGCAGTTATCTGTCGCTAGTTGTTTCATTTAAACAGCAATCTACAATCACAGAGCCTTGGTCATGACGTGTATTAAGAGTGGGGCAGTAAAGATTTTGTTGAAGTTGTAGCAAATGGTGGTTTATTGAGACTACGAGTTTTCTTTTTTTTGGCAAGAAAATATGTAGTGGGTGTAGTTTGATTAATTAAAGTGATTACTCATATCATGTTATTTAAACTATATACGAGCGCCACATGCATTGAGGAATGTAATTTCATAATCTCAGGAAGCTCATAACTTAAAACTATACTGAGTAATATGAGATTTGATATTTATTCTCTTATATTTACCCAAAAATATTAAAAATAAAGGACAACTTGTATCTGACCATATACAACTTGAACGTTGAAAATAAATAAGGAAAAATAACATTTGAATAAAAAATACAAGTGGGGCAGTATATCATGTTTTCTTGTCGTGTTTTTGTATTAATTATTTTATTTTATTTTAGCATAAATACAGTGTAGTTTTTATTTCATGGCTGATTATAATCTTACCTTTCTAAAAATTTGGGTCTTGTTAGTGGATCATGTTTATTATGTTGTATGGTTTTATATTCGTAACTAATTATGGTTTTATATTCGTAACTAAGTTACAAATAATGTGGCGCCAGGAAATGCCACCCCTACGGGGGAGGGGGAGTGAATTACTTTTTCTAGGCGAAGAAGTTGTCGAAGTACGCATTTATCTGCTCCAATCGAAAGCTTTTATTTACCAGTGTAAGCCACAAAATACAATAACAAAATTACAGAATTTACTCATGAACTTGGAAACAGGCAACAGCACCCCTCCTCTACCTTCCTAAATACAGACATCAGATGCAAACTTTCGAATAAGTCAAAATGGTATGCACTGGCTGTTTTCTGAAAAATAGATGCAAAGAAGAAAAGGCTTCGCCACGATGACAAGAATGGCTCACTTCTACGAACCCCTAACAATATTTGAAGGGAAGACCTTCTGAATGAAATCCAGAAAGCGCTCTGAGTAAAATGTCGGGTCCACAGCAGAGATTTTTACAGAATCGAACTGCATGGATTTATACGCATGTTCGATCTTTTTACCTAGATTGTACTCTTGCAGGATATCTATGATGCCTAAATATAAGACAACATCATACACCTCATGAAAGATCTCTGTAGCACCGTCTTCGGGGAGTTTCTCCGCTCTTGCTGGCATATTTACTCCGAGCTGGATCTGGAGCCTGCTTAAGTTAGACCAAATTATGAAGTGTTAGGGAGAAGTGATTCATGACTACAAAATTGGTTCAAACTTCTTCAAAGGATGAAGGGCTTGCGTCATCATGTGAATTTTATTTTTATTTTCATAATGGGATTTTTAGAAGGGAAGTGCTTTGTCATTTGTAAGTTTGACGCCACTTGAATCTAAGGGAACACATCTTTGCAAGATTTTGCTATTTTGGCCAGTCTTTTAAAATCGTCACAATTTAGTCCTGATTTTGTCAACTGGGTGCAATTTTGACCAATTTGTATAATGAGGGACGAAAGTGGTACGGGCAATGATGTGAAGGACATATAAATCTGAAGATAAAGCTGCGTAAGTTTATGAAACAAATTTCATCAATGATGAGATTCTTGATCAAAGATAAAAGGCAATTAATTCGAATACTAAAAATGATGAGGACCATGAAGTTAGATAATAATGATACCTTGCTGTACCAGGAAGGAGGAGATCGACTTCCTCGTCCCCAGTTGAAGATGATGCTCGCAATCGGCTACCTCTAATGTGTGGTCCCACAACCACACTATTGTCATCAGCACCACGGGGTACCAAAACAAGGCCTTGTGGAGATATTTCATCCTCCATAGATTCTGAAGTTTTGAATCAGCATAGAAAGTGAGAAACATTAATCAACAAAAACTTGGTAAGGTAGAGATCAATATACTGCTTTGGCAGGGTATAAATTTAGGACGTCCAGCATCATGTTAATAGGCAGAATTGAGTGTTGTTGTTGACCATGTTTGCCTTGATAAAACCATCATATAACGTTTTACTAGTATGAAACTATGACCTCAGATTGACCAACTTCAACTTGTACGAGGTTAGATGACGATGGATTAAGAGCCAAGAAGCAAAAGCAGGATTTTCCTACATTTGGTACAGCACAAGGTACCGTCTGATAATAATAGAAACTAGATCTTCAACAGAATATGGGCTCGAACAGTTCCCGTTCTTTTTCCTTATTTAATTTATTATAATTATTATTTTTTTTTTTTTATTATTATTTTTTTTTTTAGCTGAGCTGCTTGCTGTCTTTTGCATCATATCAACAGTTCTATATGCAAAATTTCAGCAAATAGCAATAACCCGAAAATTAAATTCCAATCAAGTAAACCCAGAAGGCTATCGATATATGGGGCTTACCATCTTCAGCAACAATCCCTAATCCATCAACCGACATGCGTTGACTATAAGACATTAGAGACCGCAGGTGTTGTGGTGCACGGTAGTGAACACCGAGCAAGAGGCTGTAATCCATGATGTTCTCTGATTCCAAGAATTTGCTATCTATTTCAATCTGCCTGCATATAGATGAACCAATAAGAGGGTCAGTATAAAATCAAATAAACTAAGCTTGCTTAGAAGCCAGAGTATCATAAAATTTTCTATTTTACAAGGACAGACAACGGGCAAAATTCAAGTAAAATCAAATCTCTTGATTTTTCAATCTGTAGACGGTTGAACTAGTTACATGTTAAACTCAATAGTCAATAACATTAATACAAGGCAAGGAATTAGAAATTGAGATCAGAATTAACTGGATATCGCATTCGTTTTCTTGGGAAAAGTATGTTACTGCAGGACAGTACCACGCAAATCAATAAAAACCTAAATAGTAAATTCTTAGTGATAGCATGTTAAAAGAAAATCTCATGAATAATTTCAACTTACAGTAGGAGTGAATCTCGCCAAGATGGTTCTAAATAGAAGCAGTAGTTCAAATCAAGATCTTTAAGTATAGTATTCTCATCAATTTCAAACTTGTCAGCAGAACGCCCCAATGAGGAACCTTTCAGATCAAACCTCCGATGGATTCTTAACTCCGTGCAGAACATATTTCCCATTACAACAAAGCGGAACTGCACAGTAGTGAGGACGCCTTAAGGTTAGCCTACTGTGAGACATCAAAAGTTCACATGCAAACAAAAATAGATGCTTGAGATCATTTTTCCAGAAGAAAAGGGCTGAGAGGTCCATTAACTTGAAAACCCAGTGCTCAAAGTGGAAACAATTTTCCTTACATGTCTGTTTACTTGGCAAACAATTCTGATAAACTAGTAGCTGTTGTAACTTCTGAATAATTCTTACTAAATTATGTAGTCGGTATCAAAATTCATGATGGAGAATGTTTTAACCACAGTGGACTGAAAATTTGAAAGCATCGTGCCCACATTACCTTTTGACCACTGGAGGGTTTAATCCTGTGAAGACCAAAAAATTTAGTAATAAGGGTGTTTTCATAACTGCGCACATGTCGATGATAGTTTGGGAGCATCCGCAGCAGAACCTACAAGTGAGGTCATTTGTCGTAAGAAAATGTAGCAGCAGAAGTCTTGCCTTTGTAAAATATATATTACAGTGAATCAAATCTGGTTATATAAAGGAGGCCACAAGACATAATTTGATGCATTTAAAAGGTGTATGACAAGGATGAGAAATATGTAAAGCTCCAACACAAACTTGTGCAACTTAAGGTGAGGTATTAGGCAAAAAACTTGGAAGAGCATAGAATAAAGTTGGTAATACAGAATAATATTTCACGATAGTGGACCATTGAGGCATCAGAACTATCTCGAATCTTATCTACTGACATTGACATCATCCGTTGACATGAAAACTCAATTTTCTTTTATGGTGACAGCTGCTAATTATTTAGCGATTTGAGGTTTCATACCTTGTTCTCCTTTCTTTGTTTTCAGATAAGTTGGTTAATCTTTATAAACAGATGCGTCTTTGTTTGGAAGGATACAACAGTAATACCCAGCTTCAGTTCAATATTTTCTCATCATCATACAAGAAACGACCTCAAAAGCTGATGCTAATTAGATTTTCGGTTTCAATAATACTTGATCTCCAACCCAGCCAATGTTCTCATTTGATTGCTCTACAGGAAGTTTCCACTGCCAATTTTAAATAAATTTCAATAACTGCAAGTGAAAATAATTTTGCTTCTCAGGGCACCAACAAATCGTGTTTCACTTAAAGTCATTAGGTGGTTCAGCATCCACCATAACTAATGTGCTGATGGCATTCAAGGAGGAGTCAAATTCCAGAAAGACCGTTAATCAATCCATTAAGGGGTCTTTGTACAACTTCGCAATCTTTCTGCATTTCTTACTCCTTCAATTCTTT
Source organism: Caryopteris x clandonensis (assembly GCA_028749325.2). Taxonomy (NCBI): domain Eukaryota; kingdom Viridiplantae; phylum Streptophyta; class Magnoliopsida; order Lamiales; family Lamiaceae; genus Caryopteris; species Caryopteris x clandonensis. The sequence goes on along the minus strand of JAPYKT020000006.1, from coordinate 3,752,814 downwards.
CTCACCTAGCTTATGGAACAAATGAATAAATACTTATATTTCTGCTGCTTCACTTTCCTTTCGCAAAAGCAATGTTTCCAAAATCAGACGGAGCCATCCAGTACAATAGGTTGAATATGGTATAGGAGGCTGGTCTGGCCTATATGCACTAAAGACCAGAAATAGCAGTAGAACCCGATTTGACTGGTTCATCTAGTCGTACTAGTTTCTAATTATTTTTTTAAGTAATTATTTTGAAAATCTCAAGTTGATATTTGATAAAATAATATATGTATATATACTATTCAAATTATTGTATATTATAAAGCTAAGAAAATATAACTTATTTCATAACAGATTGGCCAGCTGGTTGAACTAATCTAATAGGTTGAAAACATTTATTGGTAGCATGATTGATTTTAATCACCAGTTCGACTATGAAAATACTGCTCCATTCATATCCTAGTATCAAGAAAGCTGTAGACTATCGACAAGCCCTATAACCTTCTCTGGTAACGAGCTCCATAGTTTCTTCCTAAATATTTTACATTGCCATATCTATTCCATTCCTCTGCTAACTAATTTCATTACTATTTTTCTCCACGGAATTCAATACACGATGGCAAGAGAAATTCATATTGGATATTGAACAAACCTTAACTTCAGATCTTCGCAATGTTTTGATCATAAAACGATCATCTTGAGACAGAAAAAAGACACTGCCACTCTTCCCTGGAGACGAAAGTTCTCTTAGGGCATCATTTCCGCATATCGACATCATATAGTCAGCAGCGTCAATCTTAAACATCTCTCTCAGGTTCCTATACAGACAAACAAAACCTGGTTAGTCAGTATGGAACTGAATCAAGCTAATAAAGAGAAGTCAATATTAATACCAGATCCATAGTTTTGAATGGAGTCACAAAGAATACATAAACAAAAGAATAGAAGCTAGGAAATAGTGTATGGAGTTGGTGATATCAATATTGACAAGACTTTTCATTAGCTTCCTTCAGCTAAAGCAAATGCATACCTATGAGTATTAGACAGGGTGGGAAAAGTCATGGCAGGACTAAAAGAATGTGATGCTATGTCTAATTAAAATATTTCAGTTCAAGCAAATGAAAAATATAAGGCATGAGGTTACTGGAGATAAGAAAAGAAATAGCAATGGAAACTTCAAAGAATTTGCTCATACAGAAAAGTAGCGATCCAGTGGCAGACAAAGCTGCACAGGACAATGCTAGTGATGGAAAGGATGCTGTGAACTAACCTGAAAACCATTGGGCAATAATCTTTCCACTTGAAATCCTCAGACTGATGGGAAGGAGTCAATTGTGAACCCTCCTTCGGAAAGTTCATCCAAAAGCTGGCACGAGACCCAAAATCACTCATCCGGACTTCTCTCTGTGGTATGGGCGTAATTTTCCCCACAGTATATCTGGTCATATACTAATAGCTCTTTAGTATTGATTTATAATAGAGGGCAGAAAAGGATAAAAATGAGAAATTTGTCAAGTTCAACTAATATTTATAACCAATATACGCAATTGGAAATCAGTAAGTTCAATACATCATACATAATTACCATTAGTTCATGAGCTATAAAGCAAAATGCATAGACCTGATTTGCCTGAAAATGCAGGAACCTTGCACATAGATTAAAAGTATGTCAAACAACCAAGCTAGAGAAACTGTAAACACAAGGACATAACATTTCTCACCTAGTACCTTGTGTTTTGTCTATGTATGAGGGTTAACAAATCTTTACTAATGCACGTTTGCCCAAACTTTTCATTTGCCAATTCGACATACTGTGCAACTGCATTATAATTTGAACATATCTTGCTCCCTCATGTCAGCCTTTTCATTTTTCTTATCTAAGCAGATAATTCTCCCAGCCAATTTTTTTTTTTTTTTTTAAATCCAAACTATGACAGACAAACTTTGGCCATTACTTTGCCATTAATAAGCAATTGTTTGGGCTACCAAGAATTTTCATAATTGCTCATCACAAAGCACTACAGGTTGTTTCAAGGATTACAAATCTACTCTAAAATTACACACACAAAATTAGAGCGCCAGTGTCTGAGGATAAGTAGACAGACGATAATAAACATGGCGTACTAAAGACTATTTCTAAGAATTAGTAGCTCTTATAATACAAATGATTAATATTACCCCATCTTGTGAACATAATTTTTTACTTTTTTTAAATCTTGATCAATTTAGTGATTCAGCAATAGATGCAACTATCGATGATCAATAAGAAATACAAAAGTAACTCAAGAAGCCAAAAATATATGTGTTCTCTTCTCTCTTTTTTTCATTTTTTTTTTTAAATACCAAATTGGTTATGAGTTCCATGTTTTAACAACTGAGATGAATAAATTCGTAAAAGTTTCACTTATGAATGGCGGACAGCTATATTCTTCTATCCCCCATATCCATCTATAGAAAACAGGGATCCCATGGAATGACAAAGAGGAATACTTTATATGGATCTGGAACATAATTCTAGGGAAATATGAAAGTATTCTGGAGTGGTTAATGTATATAATTACCTGATTCCAAGCTGTAAACTTAACATCAAATCATAACTCCTGTGGCCTTTGATAATTTGTTCACCGGGCCTCTTTATCTCTCTTGCAAGTTTCTTTTGCCGCCTCTTTGCTCTTCTAGATGATGGTGAAAAGCGATCGCTTAATACAAGTTCACTAATTAGTACCCCTTGCATGTACTCTCTTTCCAGGATTGGAGAATTCATGTCATCCTCATTATCTCCACCATCTAGAAGGGTGTCAGAAACACTAGACGATCTAACATGCCCTAAAACCTTCTCAATGGACACCTCAAGACTCCAACGCCTTTCCAGGGACACGTTTGAGTTATGAGATTGTTCCAGATTTAATAGGTTTCCCTTAGAAAGCTTATCAGATGAATTACGGCCAGAACCTCGGCTCCCACCTATTTTAATGTCTCCCATATCTACTGAAGTTGCATGGTGAATATGGGAAACCTGATTCTGTTTTTTAAATTCAGGCAGGAGCCCTTGTTTTCTCATAGAATTAAGATACAATTGCTGACTGGATGGAAGCCTGCTGCCTTTAGGATAGAATGTACCTTTTCCATCCTTCAGCCCTCGGGTCCAAGTTCCAACATAGCAACCACCATCATTCCATGTGTACACTCCAAAGCCATGCATCATACCATTTAACCAGTTTCCTTCAAATGAATCGCCATTAATCCACGTAAGAGTTCCTTTTCCAGACATTTTGCCCGCTTTCATACTTCCCAAATAAACATTCCCATTAGCCCACATGTACTTACCAGGCCCTTCTGGGCTTCCCTGAATCCATGACCCTTCGAGCACATCTCCATTTGGGAAGTTTTGATACCCCAAACCATGCTTTAGATTCAATCTCCACCGTCCCTTGTAGACCATATTGTCATGCCTTGTATATGTCCCATTGCCATGCATATAACCCCCTGAAAACTCACCCTCATAAATAGCACCAGATGGCCATTGAAGTTTTCCATATCCATGTCTCATCCCACGTTTCCATTCACCCTCATATTTGCAACCATCTGACCAGACATAGTCCCCTGCACCCTCTGGCATATTGCCAAGCAGTGATCCAGAATAGGATTCTCCATTGGGCAATAAGACCTCTCCAGTTCTGAAGCCATTGGTTTCGGAGGAAGCATGAGAAACCTCTCCATTTACTTCACTTAAGCGGCTTTTATCATTGGATACTATGGAATCAAGAGATTTTGTCCAACTGGATAAAGAGAGTGCTCTTTCAACATTACTCCCAGTGGCCACAGGGCCAGACATGCATAATGGTAAAGAGATCTCAGTTGCAAACTTATACAAGGGAAAGCACCTCAAATATTCTCATGAGCTCCTGATAAAGGCGTTTGGTACAGCGGAACTTCTGGAATATCTCACCTTCATGCCTTAGAAAAGAGAAATGTGATTATTAAAACTGAACGTTGTCATTCAGTATATAAATCAATAAGTAAACAATCCACAACGAAGCTTTTTTTCTTTTCTTCGCTATATTTGCATAGCTACCATATAATAAAATGAGTTTATCAGACAAACTTCTCTATAACTCATTCAATGTAATTTAAATGGAAAACAGACTGCAGGGCTAAAGAGAGAAACAAACAGATCCCACTCTTCCAAATGCTGAGATCCGTCCCTTTTCTTCAATTAATTTTCTCCGTTCATGATAATGAGTAGAAAATGAAAGATTTCTCAAGCTGATCTTGCAAGGGTCATTGTATGTCAAAGAATTCAACACAGATCAACACACATTTAACTGGAAACTTTCATCAGATTTTTCTTTATCAAACTTATTAACCAGTGAACACACAAACACACACACACACACAAGTATATACCAAGTTGAAACGCCAAAAATAAGAAAAGACCACCCAACTCAGAAAGACACAAGGTAACAAAACAAGATACCAGAAACCATACTAGTCTCATAGTGTAAGTTTTCACTTGCTGGCCTCAGACTTCGTTTCTTCCTTCCTGCAAAAGCTTCAGTGGATACAACAATGTCAGATTAACACCCATGCTAAACCAGAAACGTTGACCTACATACACCTAAAGATAAACAAGTAAATTAGAAAAAGAAACCCTAAGCCTTGATTTCGAAACAAAACAAACCAGTCAACTTTAAAAATCTAGTGCACACCAAAATAAAAACAAAAAAGCATACCTTACACTTCAAGTGCAGAGGAGTAAAAAGAAAAGTTACGATGAAGAAACAATTCCTCCCTCTTTCAGTTATGGATTCGATTCTGCTAAAAGAGAAAAAACAAATAAAAGGAAAACCAGAATGGATCGAATCCCAAGGAACTCAATAACCTTGCGTAAAATTTTCCTTCTTTTGAAAAGCTAAACTGGAGTAACTTAAAACTGCAGACCTCTGTGGGCATTAAAATAACGTAAATATCTTATCGCAAGAATCAATTAATAATTTATTTTTGTTGAATGGACATTATATATTTATACAGTCTATGGAGTCTTTGTCAATTGTCTTGGTTCCTTAGACCTCCATCCTTTAGTTTTAAAAATTAAAAAATTATAATTAAAAGTAAATAAAAACCTGATCTTTATGATTGCAAAATTATATTTTTTAGAAAGAATAAACATAATATTACTTTACAAAAAAGTATTTATTCGATTTAAAATTTAATAATTATATTATTTATATAAATTATATAAGCAAAAGTGGGTTGAACTTGAATTCACGACTAAGCCTATGATTGCAACTACTTCTATAGTTTATATCAAATAATGGAAACTCTTCCCACAACATTCAAAATGTTCAGCCATACTTTTCCTAAAAAAGGAAAAAGAGTTCAATCAAACTTAATTACTCTATCACCTATTTTAACAATTAAAAAAATGGAGCTAATAAAATTGTGCATCGGAATTTAATATTCTTTTCATACACATTCCCCGTTAACGGCTAATATAAATTAAAGTTGCGAGTTGATTTGACTTATAGCTTCTTCAAAGAAAATTGTGAATTAAATAAATTTGAATACTATTTGATGTAAATCTTGCTAGAGCTATTAATTATTTACTGCATCGATATAATTAATTGGTCTGATTTTTTTTATCATAATAAAATTTTCTCTTGAGAAATATATAACTGTATTTTAAGTGATAGTTACTATCATAAAATAATTATGTAGAAATATATTGTAATACAATATATTTTGTATTCAGTGTATCTACTACCATAACTATTTAAATAAATTACTTAAATAAAAACTATGTAATATATGAAAAAATAATATGAATTTTATTGTAGTAGACTTCTCATAATGTTCCGTTCATGAAAATAGTTTGTATCGAAACTATGGAACAAATAGGATACATGAATTAAATCGAAGCAAAAAGAATAATACAAAAAAATATTTGTTAAAGCACTTACTCTTTACAAAATTAATCAATCCACGACATACACATTATAATATAATTATATTATGATAAATGTGAATATATGAATCAATTTATAATTTTAATTAATTTGTGTTTTTGTCCAACAGTTTAATTTAGCAATGACTTACAGTGGTTTTATATGTAGAATTTTTTTTTTTTTTTTTTTTTGGGTTGTACGCTGATGTTATAATTATTGTATTGCTTCAATTAAATATACAAATACAATATTATTTTTACCATTATATATTGAGAAAAGAAAAGTTAGAATACGATAGAAAATATATATTGTCTCAATCAGTTGTGTCTTACTACTGACAAGCATTGCAACATTATTAAAAACACACACACACACACACACAAATTGTTAAACAATTTAGCTTGACTGAATTTCTACTCGTCGCGTGCTTCTGGTATACAATGGAGAGTAGTGGCGACCTTTCTTTTTATTTTTCTTTAGCCTTTAGTTTTTATAATCTTCTTTAAATAAAAAAAAATATTATTTCTTGTAAGTCCATCCTTACTATTTTTTCCTATTTTATAACGCCGAACTTAATTAAACTTACCTACACAACATTTAGTGTGCAAGTTTACATGGAAATTAATCAAGCCGGCAAATGTTTCTTTCCTATTATTATTTTTTGGTTAAATTTTTTTATTTTATTCTATAATTTATCTTATATTATAAATTTATAAATTATACATTATATATTATGTATTTATTAATAATATCCTGAAATACGTAGTAGAGAATATGTGTGTAGGCTTTATTCCCTGCAAATACAGCCAAAGCCCCCACATTTGATTCACCTATTTAAACTTTGTTTTACTAAATACGCACATTTATTATATTTGCTGGGCCCACGTTATCTAATATTCACTTTTAATATTATCGTAAAAGTGTTTATCCAAAACATATTTGAAAGTTCTTGCATATCATATAACATAATAAATATATCAAGAACTTTACGGATTGATAAACTCATTATTAAATAAATCATATTATCCACAACAATAATATTTTAAACTTATTAATTGTTTCATATTATATTTATTAAGAATGAATACTTTATTTAATACCATAAAGCACACATTAATAGTGTTATTATAACTTTAATAATTTTAATTTTTGGCATAATAAGTGACATTTTACAATTTTAAAGATAGGAATTAATATCATTTTTTTAATTTACACTTAATCTTTCTTGTAAATGTACATATGATATGTGTTGTTACAATTAATCATTCATATTTCTTCTCCACTAATTAAGAATAAAATAGACATTTGATTTATTTCTTAATATATATATAAGAATTTTTAAAACGACACTTATTGTGAATAGAAAATACATATGAATTGTATTTGTACCTTAACATAATTTGAAGGTTCATTTTTACATTTTATTTTTTACAATTATCGATCCGTACATTATAAAATAATGTTCTACTACCCAAAGTGGGGTTTGGGGTGTGGGTGGGGGTAGGTAGGGGCCGAACTAACTATGCTGCACTGTTTCCTAATGCTGTACTAATCCATTATTGGCATTACAAATCTACGCTTGTCACACTCTTGTCTTCAACTTTCAAAGAAGCTGGAAAGAAGCCGAAACGCCAGTATTGATCTTCTGTTTTGCACTCCACCAACCAATTCTGTGGGCTTCTTAGATAGTGACACGTGGGACCTCGCCCAACTGGTTACCTGTCCAAAAAAGTCTACAACTTTTTCATCGTTTTTTGCTGGCATAATACCCTAGTTGGTTTTCATTTTCTATGAGAAAAACAAAATAAATAGTTGTTATATATAGAACCTTGTATATAATAAGTAGTTGTTTATCATTAGCCTTACTACAGCAAATCCCACCACCCTAGGATATGTTTGCTTTGGTTTGACGAAACTTTTTGAATGTTAAAATATTTAAATTTTCTTTTTTTAAAAAGTAAAATTGAATGTTCTAATTTAAGAAAATTATATCCTATTATAAATAAATTTTATTTTAAAAAAATTATTTTCCAATATCATATACATTATTTCTTTATTCTCATCTTTCAATAATTAAAACTAATAATTCACAATCATTCATTCATTAGTAACAAAGATTATCGCAATATATTGTTACAATCGCCTGCAATTTTCAACATGGATATAGTATCTACAAAAAATTATACTCTATACAATTTTAAAATAAATAAAATTTATTATTATTTAACTTAATTTTTCAATCCTATCATTTCAATTTTTACGTTTTCTTCAACCCTTAAACCAAACACCTCTTGAGGAATTTTTTAATGTATATGCACAAGGAATTTTATGAATGTTAGGCTGATTTATCTTATTCTATAATCTACGGTAGAAGGATTTTGAATAATTTTTCTGTCTCGCCCAAGTCCCGCCGCCCCATATATATATATATATATATATATATATATATATATATATATATATATATATATATATGCAGGCATACTTGCAAAAATTTATCTGCATCTGATGCACCGTGCAACTAGGAATGTTAAAAGGGTCATGCCCCGATATACCGGCTAGTTTAGCCCGAAAAATTATAGGGTTAGGGCTCAGTTTTACTAGCCCGTTTAAAACGAACCCGATTTGTCCAAAGGCCTATAAGGCTAGCCCGAACTTTTGTTCTTATTTATCTATTTCTTAATATCGAATAAATAATATACACCATTTTGAATTATTATTCATATACCATATTTGATTTTTAGTAGAAGATATTAAAATTTATGTTTAATTACTAGAAGATTATAAATATTGTTATTTAAATTTAGAATTTAAATGTAACATGATTTCAAATTTTATGACGTGAATGCTCTTAAAGCTAGAATTAAGAGCATGAAATAGTATATATCACTTAAATGTTCGAATCTCTAAATTTTGTATAGTGATATAAATGTTATAAAATATATAATTTTTAATGTTATCTAAAATTGTATTTTAAATAGAGTATAATATGTATTTAATTAAAATTTTAAATTTAAATATATAATTTGACTATTTCGACTCATAGCCCGATAGTGGCGCAATTAGCCCGAAAATTGGTAGGGTTAGGGTTAAGTTCACCATAATACAAGCCCGTTTAAAATGACCTGATTAAGCAGAGGCCTGATTAACCCGAAGCCCGTTAGGGCTAGCCCGAAACCGACAGGGCTAGCCTGTTTAACATCTCTACGTGCAACTCAATATACCATATTATTTATGTTATTAGAAAATATTATATATTTACTTGAAAAATATTATTATTGATTGACTATCATAAAAAGGTAATAATATTTTTCAAATAATAAATAATATTTTTTAATTAAACAAGTAATATTGTAAAACGGATGCACGATACACCCGATGCATATAAGAGTGACTCATATATATATATATATACACACACGCGCGCGCGTGTGTGTGTGTGTGTGTGTGTGTGTGTGTGTGTGTCTGTGCTTTATCAAATGAAGTAAGAAGAAAACTATTTTGGAGAAATATTTATCCAAATGGAGGTTTCTGAGTACTGCATCCAAGGAATGTTTGGATGTGTAGTTTTGTTTTGATGAATCAATAATATTAAAATGTAAGGAAAAAATGAAGTTTAATTATCTTTGATTAAGTCTTTTTCTAACTTGATGCTTAAAGTCAAAATAATTAATCAAACATAATGGAGTGCAGCAAGTTGCTTAATTATATCTCCAAAAGGTTAGAATTAATAATTTAAAATCATAATTAAGATAAATTAATTAAGTGGGCAAGTTGTGCAAGTGGATAAATAATTTACTGTTTGAAGGCCTCTCACTCATTAACACCAATGCATTGCCTATATTTTATTCCACGTCTATCTTTTGTGATTCTAATATACCAACATCGTACGAATGTCAATTATTTAAAATTAATAATTAATTTTTTACAACGGATGAAATATTTGTTTTTCTTTTTAAATTAAATAATCAGAACCTTACTATATTTCAAAAGTCAAGCTTTGATTTTATTCATCCAAATTCTTTTAGAAGATTGTACGTTTTATCTAATTAATTAAAAAAAAAACTTATAAAAATAAATATAACTCTCTTTCAAAGAAGGAATGAACTATAAAATAAACTAAATATTAATAAATCAACAAATCACAGGATCCGAGGACCACAAAAAGAAGTATTTGAAACTCTCTTTGGCTGTGAGGAGAGATTAATTAAATATTTTAGTGGGAGAAAATATTAAATTGTGTCTCTTATTTATCATTGTCGAAATATTGAGTTACATAAAAGATATTTGGCAATTGCAATGATTAAATGTTTAAATATATATATATATATAATGACTTTTTCCAATTCCGTTTTCCGTCTAAACTTCATTACTTATTTAGAATAATTATATTATTATTAAATTAAAATTAGATATTTTTATTCTAGAAATTTTGATTCGATTTCAAAATTTAAATTATTCCACAAATTTAGGTGTTTCAAAATTAGATGATACCAAGATGAATATACTGCAATATTTAATACATGATTCGAAATATATATATTTTATCGAATATTAATCAAATCACTGAATTATGAAATTAAAAAAATATATGAAATCTAACAAATATATGATTCAATTTTCTCGATTCATTTTATCAAAAAAAAATCTATATATATATATATATATATAAAAGTAAAATTACTTTTTAAAAATTTGTTTTTAGGCCTAAATTTCAACCATATAAATGTAAAACTATATATATTTATGCAACTCTTTTAAGATACATTATTACAATTTAATTGAGGAGATTAATATCAACAATCTTCGAGATTTGCTTAGTTTCTGTTGTTCAACATAAATAAATTCGAATTTTAAAGAATTTTTGATAACTCATCTATATATATATATATATACAAAATGACTTTTTCCAATTATGTTTTCCCGCCTAAACTTCATTACTTATTTAGAATAAGTATATTATATATATATATTAAAACAAAATGACTTTTTCCCAAATTTGTTTTCCCTCCCAAACTTTTGTACTAAATGTGGCAAACTAATTTAGAAGAAATTTTTGTTCATAATTGAAATTCAGTTCCTAATATTTTGGAAAGATTTTGTTTTTCACAAATTTAGGATATTCAAAATTTACCTAATAAATAAAGCAAAAAATCAGTGAAATATATCAAAACAGCTAATTTTATGCATTCCAAATATTTACGAAAATCAAAACTAACCTAATATATTTAACAAATACACCGTGAAATAATAAATCAAGATAGCTAAGTCAATAAATAAAACACAAAATCAGTGAAATATATTAAAACAGTTATTTTAATGCATTACAAATATTTAGGAAAATCAAAACTAACATAATATATTTAACAAATACACTGTGAAATAATAAATTAAGATAGCTAAGTCAATGCATTACAAAAATATTGAATACGTAGATGCAAGAAATATATCAAATCCAAAAATATATGAAGTAGATTTCTTATTTACTCAACAAATTTAGGAAATTCAAAATTTGAATTATTTTGAATCCAATTAAACCCTAACTCAGATCATTATAAATATTAAGCTCAACTTATTATCATGTTACCTCATAGCTTTTATTTTAGATTGAATTTTCTCAGATTTCACAAACAGGTTCTCGGTATGACGCAACTATTTAGCTTGATTAAAGATATGGAGCCAAAAACAACTCTATGGGCATTGAAAATTCGTCTGGTTCGGGCCTATGATGTTTATGCATTTGGAGATAAAAATAAAATCTTTAGCTATGACTGTTGTTTTCTGTGATTGTAAGGTATATGTGTACAATATTTCAATAAATGAATTATATAAGAATTTATTTGTTATATTTATTGCTATGTTATTGACTTACGTTAACCTTTTACTTTTGAAGGGTGACACAGTTCTCGGATCTATTCGATCTCCGCACATCAATACTTTCAAACAACTACTTGAGGAAGGAAAACTTTATGTCATTAGAAATTTTATGGTATCAGCAGAGGATATTAAAAAGAAATTCAGGGTAGCTACTCATAAGTATAAATTTAATTTTTGGGGTAAGACAAAAGTTGTTAATTTAGATTATTCATCTTTCCCAAAAAACAATTTCCATATTAAGCCTTTTGAGTGGGTTCAAGGTTTAGGCAAAGAGGATGAAACTATTCTATTTAGCATGTCCTGTGTTATGTACATAATCAAAGTATTTTATCCAATTGTATTCCTTTTTTTTTGTGGTATACTACAATGTTATAAAGTATTTTATATTTTTTGATTGTATATTGTTATTGATGAGTTATTTGCCTTTGTATGTATAATGTTTAGATGTCATTGGAAGAGTTTCTGCTATGCAAACTCCTAAAGATATGCCCACTATAGATGGTTCAGCACGAATGATGGAGATAGAGCTTGAAGATTTGAAGTAACTATTTAATATTTATTCAGATATTACAATTATTTCACAAAACAATACTGAATATTTTTTAATGTAGGAATAATAGATTGACGTGTATACTCTGGAACAAGTTCATTAGTATGGTCCTTCCCTTTTTGAGTCGGGATACAACTGATGTTCTAGCTAGGTACCGTAGCTCTTATGTTGAGAGTCAGGTAATTTATATTTTGTAATGCTATTTTATCGTACATTACTTAGCTGATTTAATTAATTTGATAGTCACTTCATTTGTATTTTAAAACTTTATGTTACTCAATAGGAATCAGATCTTATTTCAAAGCTGCATAGAAGATTCATGGATAATGAGAAGGTAAGATACTTTTTGTCCACAAAAGAGAGCTACGTTTCCACCAAATAAATGTAAAACTATATATATATATATATATATATATATATATATATTTATGGAACTCTTTTAAGATACATTATTTTAATTTTATTGAAAAGATTAATATCAACAATTCTCGGGAATTGCTTAGTTTCAGTTGTTCAACATAAATAAATTCAAAATTTAAGGAATTTTTGTTAACTCATAATATATTTAAAATAAGAAATAAATTTGTTAGGAACACTAAATCATTGTAGTTTCATTATATTGTGGAAAATCATTAACAATTTTTCTATATTAAGGTATGAATTATTTAAAATCACCCAATCATGTGGATATAATCTGATTTTTCTAAATATTAAATTAAATTTTCACTGATATTACCATAATTCAAAATCATTTCTCATTTTTGTCTCTCTCTTCATTCTATATATTTTATCAAGATTATGCTAAATGTTTTAAGGATTCTGTTTTTTGTTCTCCCTCATTTTGAAGTCTTTTGTGTGTTATTTCTTTAATATGTGTTCTATTTTAGTTGTCACCAAAACCTACACTCTTCAACATATTACTTTTAGATTTATTTTATTTTTTGATATAGATGATGATGATGATTATTATTATTATTATTATTATTATTATTATTATTATCATCATCATCATCATCATCATCATCATCATCATCATCATCTATATATATATTAAAGTAAAATGACTATTTCCAATAATATTTTCCAGCTCAAATGTAATTTCTAAAAATATAATTATATATTAAGTAATAAAGTATGATTTTTTAAATCAATTTTCGAAATTAAAAATAACTAAACAAGCCTATAAATGTTGATCACTTAATTTTATCAAATAAAATTAGAATTTGGTTGATTTTGGCTAATAAAATTGCAATTTAAATAAAAGTTGGTATTTGAATAAAATTTGGTAAGTTTAAAAATTAAATCACATTAACTTTAAAACAATTAACCTTTATTTTTTCAATCTTCAAATTCTACAAATATTGGAACATAAAATATTACTATTTGTCCTTCTATAATAAACTCCTCTCTCTCTCTCTCATTATTTTTGTTTTTAAATCCTTAATCTTCTTTCTTGGTTTCTCACAATAGACCACCACTATATGCTGCCGTCACTCTCCAACGGGACATTTGTTGTTACCACTCACTCAAACCAAATTCTACAATATATCATATAACTTGAGTATATACTCATATTACAACATATAATTAAAAAAATATCTTATGTGCAACCCACAGGTCTCACACTAGTATATCTAAAAACAAAATGACTTTTTTCCAATTCCGTTTTTCTGCCTAAACTTCATTACTTATTTAGAATAATTATATTATTATTAAATTAAATTTGGATGTTTTTATTCTGGAGATTTTGATTCGATTTCAAAATTTAAATTATTCCACAAATTTAGGTGTTTCAAAATTAGATGATATCAAGATGAATATACTGCAATATTTGATACATGATTTGAAATCTAATTTTTTTTTAATATTAATCAAATCACAGAAATATGAAATTCAAAAAATATATGAAATCTAACAAATATATGACTCAATTTTCTCGATTCATTTTATCAAACAAAATCTATATATATATATATAATTAAAATGACTTTTTTAAATTTTATTTTTTTCGGCCTAAATTTCAACCATATAAATGTTAAACTATATATATTTATGAAACTCTTTTAAGATACATTATTAAAATTTAATTGAAGAGATTAATATCAATAATCTTCGGGATTCGCTTAGTTTCTGTTGTTCAACATAAATAAATTTTAATTTTAATTTTTTATGTTAACTCATAATATATTTAAAATAAGAAATAAATTTGTTAGGGACGTGAAATCATTGTAGTTTCATTATATTATGAAAAATCATTAACAATTTTTCTATAATTAAGCTATCAATTATTTAAAATCACCCAATCACATTGATAAAATCTGATTTTGTCAAATATGAAATTAAATTTTCAACAATCTTACCATAATTCAAAATAATTTCTCATTTTTGTCTCTCTCTTCTTTCTATATATTTTATCAAGATTATTACTAAATACTTTAATGTCTCTCTTTTTTGTTCTCTCTCCTTTTGAAGTCTTTTGCGTTTTTTGTTTTGAGAAAGTAAATGGTAAGACATGTATGATAATATGTGTCATATTTCAACAGTCACAAAAGCCTATACTCTTCAAAATATTATTTTTAAGTTTATTTTATTTTTAGATTTTTTTATTCACATGTTGCTTTCAATTTATCATAAACATATTTAATTTTCTTAACTATTTTTCTTTCTTATTTTTAAACGAAAAGTTCGTCCATCTCTTTCATGTTTCGTTTGATTATTTTTGTGATTTTCTGTTGAGATCTGCTAATTATTTCAACGTATAAGCACCGTGCGAAATATTATTACATTTAATTGGCAATTTGCAAAATATTTTTGTCCTTAATTTGAATATGTAATTGGAAAATTTTACGAGATTTGTACAAATATTTATTTTCTTTAATCTGCTGATATCGCAATTTTTTTTAATTTAATTTTATTCAGCCTTCTATAAATCGTAGATATCATGCTCATCAATTTGTGAACGAGTTAATTCTAATAGAAGAAAAGACAAAATATAAAATTACAATAAATTTCTACTCATTATGCAAAAAAAATAATCACTGAATTACAATCTACACCTTCTACACATTTTTATGACTGGCAAAAAATCACAAGTAGAAAATTTCCATAATTATCGAATATGTAAAAATCATATCATTAAGTGATTATTTTATAATTAAATAATAATCTAAGATTCTAATAGCAAAAAAAATAAGTAATATATTAAGTATAATTTATTTTTGCGAATATTTTTAGTACTAAATAAAAAAACTAACAATAAAAATATATAAAAATAAGTTTTATATATTACACAAGATCTTACGCTAGTAAAATATAAAAAAAAAAGTTAAAAAAAATTGGACAAATATAGTACGATATACTATATATATTATATACTAGCCAGCCGGCTACACGCATGGGCTTCAGTAAAAATAAATAAATGAAAATATTGTTTAATTTTCAAAACATAGCTTCCTACTATTAAGTTGAATAATAGGGTTTTTAAGTGGCTCGCTTATTGTCAATTTGTTATAATAGAAGTTGCATTAAGTAACTAATTTGGTGAAGATCCAATATATTAAAATTAAATTCTTCAAAAAAAATAATTTCCTTTAATAATTAGAAGCAGGCGGTCAAAACAGCGTTTAAAGAGTCTACTTTAAATAATTTTGGGGAAATGTGGGAAGTCAATCCTCTTCAAATTTAAAAAAGCAGCGACTGTACGGGGCCATGACATCATCAAAACTATGGGGACATCAGAACTGTGTCTTAGTTCTTCAGATAACAATAATGCCTCACACATACATATATTGTTATAAAATAAGAATTTTGTTACAAATATTTTTTGTCCCAAAACAAAAATTATATTGTAAAAAAGTTAACCTTTTGTTTTGTTAGTTAAAATAAAAATTTAACAATTTTATTTTTACGAATAAATTAAATATGATTGAATAGCTTCAATCAACAAAACAACTAAGTCGATGAAAGTTTATAATTTTTAAAATTTCTTGATTAAAAAAAAAGAGTATATTTATACAAAAATAACTCATAATATTAGATGCGAAAGTATATATATATATATGTTAAAATTAATAGTTCTGACATGGATTGAAAAACTCCACAATGGTTGTATATTAATATCTATCTAGCTAATTGCAGTAACTTATATGAACGGAAAAATGTACAACTCAGCTCATAAATTAGTATTTCATGTTTAAATTGGACCTTAAATTAATTTGTTGTACATATAAAATCTTTAATTTTTAAAATGTGTCAAATAAGCCCTTAAAATTTTAAATATACAACAAACATGACAGTCCTAAATATTAAATTAACTAAATAAGTTTTAAAAATATTGAATAAATTTAAAAATATGAATATACTTAAATAAATCAATAAATTAATAAACTTAAAACTTAAAAACTATTTAATAGTTTAAATATAAAAAAGAGCTTGAGATTTGGTGATTTGTTATGTTTTTTAGATATTTCTATTTTTATTATATTTAAATAGTGTTAGGTCTTTTGATATTTTTTATTTAAATAACTTAGATTTCATCATTTTATTTTTAAATTTTATTTTAATAATTTTTTTATTTATCTAAATATTTTTCTAACCTATTAAATATATTTAGATGTAATTTTAATTTTAATTTTAATTTATTAAAATAATTTATTTATTTGGTAATAAGAAGTTCATGGGTTTATTTGTATTATTTTTAAATTTACATATTCAATTTGTACAAAAAATAATTTAGGGTTCAATTTAAACCTAAAATACTAATTAAGGAGCTACTTTATACATTTTTCCTATATCAAAAGACAACCTAGATGAGAAGGGAGAGCTCCATTCCTAAATGTATATGGCATGTTTCAAAATGATTGGTGAGATTGGTGAGCGCTTCTGTGTGTGTTCACCTATGTAAACTTGAAAGTCTATATTGTTAAATACACCATCTATTAATATTATAAAAGGCATCGGTGCTTGTGATTAGGTAGAGTTTGAGAAAATTATACAGTATCGAATAAGTAAAAAAGTAGAAATAATCGAGAAAAAATTGACGCTTAGATGTGCCTAAGTGGATATGGACAAAGATTTTTGCAATAGTACCTTCTATACATTGTAATATGTAAACTAGCATCAATATTATTAGATAGCTAAAACCCATCTATTATTTCAATAATTTTTGCTTGAAAGAAACTTTTTCACAAACTATGTATAAAGTTGTACTAATCAATAAAAAAATGCATTGATCGATATGTTTCTGATACAATATAGCATGTCGTTATATTTAAATTTTATCTGCAACTTGGGATTGTTATTACCAATAATCATAATCGATCGTACCATCAAACAATCCAAACCATTTGAATTGAGCAACAAACATATGTAAATCATCCCACATATCGGATATCACCGGCAAAAGGACAACAGAAGATTGTCAAATGCTATCAATTACCTATAACGAATTACATGTTATTAATCCAGACCAACTCAAATTCATAATTTTGGAGAATTTGCACCGAATCGCCAGCCTCGATATCAGACATCCTATACCAGATTCTAAGTTTGGTCCCATTGACAATGTCCTGGGGAGAAAGACATTATCCATACATTAAATAATTTTTGAACAACTTTTATTTTAAAAATACAAAAATATAAAACATTTAATCGTCGAAATCAAATATACCTAACACCTAAGTCCAACTGTTAAAAATGGTGTTCATCACTTTACCTCAAAATATTTAATCTTGTAGCATATCTATTATTAATTAATATATAATATGTAATAATAAATAATAAATAATAAAATATAACATAAAACACAAACACACGTAATACATAAAAGGATCCCAAAGTGAGTCCTCATCCCAAAATTGTTTGTCATTCGTGTCACCCATTCCTCCTAATTAGTGCAAAATCAGAATCATGGTGTTTGAGGCACTAACTGAGTTGAGACCCATGAGAATCACATGATTAAAGCTGGTCGGTATCATTGAGAAAGACAGCTAGCCTGCAGATGAAGTTGCATAAATGCATGTCACACCCTCTAATTTTTCTCATCGAAATGGCATATCCATGTACATATACAAAAACAATACTACTATAAAAAAGAAAAATACAATAAAATAAATATAAAAAAAAAAACAATAAAAATCCAAAATGTTTAAAAACAGGAGAAGGAAAGGATGAGACAGGTGAAGTAGGATTGATGGAGATGTGGGTTAAGAATGAAAATATTGCATGATTGTCGGTAAAAAGTATGTAGCCGCTGATGTAATAATACAGGGAATTAAAAAATAAATAAAAAGAGCATCTTTGTACCGGCTTCTTGTCGTTTCTGAAAAAATCCAACACCGATTCACAGGTTGTGTCTTGTCCGGCAGCCGCCGACCACCACCGCCGCATTATTTTTATTTCACACCACTTATTATTATTTAATATTCCATTTCCATGTATGTGAGGTTTGATTTGGTAGAGGTAACCATTTCCTGCCATGTGTTAACTTCACATATTTTCGCATTTTTTATTTTATTTTTAGTGGAAACTAAAAGTGGTTTTTAGGCGCAGCTTTTTTTAATGATATTTTATATTTGTTCAGCCCGTATATTTTATCTATTTCATTATTTACTCACATCAAATTCCCTATTTCTTTTGTTTCAATTTTTTTTTTATTTGATGTATACATATCATATATAAATATTAATATTATCAATAATACAATATATATATGTAAAATTAAAGCATAAAAAAAACCACAACCAAAGTAGTGCATATAAATTTATGTATAAAGATAGATATGTATTTAATCTTTTCATTTAAAAAACATAAATACAAAAGGTGATGGTTCATTTCCACTGCCTACAGTTGATGTTGCTCACCAATACCAATTAGTCTGATCATCAATACCAATTAGTCTGATCATATAATAGTGCCTTCTGAAAGTGCCAAACGCCACAATTTCAAAGGTCCCTCTTCAATCATAATTCCATGTTATATGTCTTCCTTATTTCCCAGGTATGAATGATTGTAATTAATTGCTAAAAATATATGGGGAGAATTTTTTGTCTTTTTTTTTTTTTTTTTTACCACCATATATTCAATCTTTTTCCAACTAATTTTAAAGGAAAACGATCAATTTGTTCTTTTAAATGCACCTTCTACATATATATAGAACACCCTAAAGAGAATTTATCTTTTTTTTATAGTATTTACTATGTATAATTTCGCTCCATTACTTATTTTGTTTATATTATTTTTTCGTTTTTATCTTTTTTCTCCATAAAAAGTTGGGGTGTGAGGAAAAGTAGGTTTAAAAGGAGTGGTGGGAAATGATTTTCTCCTTAGAGTCTCGAGGAATCAAATAATTTATTATTATTATTATAATTATTAATGTTTTGTTCTTGAACCTATTACAAAAGCTCTAAACTTCATTCATGAAAAATGGTTCACAATTTTTTTCTTCATAAATCCATGAATCTACAAAGAAAAAATAAATTAAATTAATATAATATTGACTCAATCACTTTTTAAAATTATTTCCACTTTAAAAAACTAAAAATTTAAAATAGGAGGTAAATTGTAATTGTTAGACTATATTTTATTATATTAGCATAGATATTATTGAGAGGAAGGGCACGGTGCATATTCATAAGTTTTTTTTATTAAATAAAATAATGCAAAATTATGTTGACCCACGTGTAATTGACCTAATCTGCATTAATCCAAAAGAAGAAAGATAATCATGACTAGATTGCTGACAAAATTATTTTAATAATTTTTTATCTTTTTAGGTAAGAGTATAAGAAAATGATTCAAAATTGCGCCAGCGTTCGAATGGGATGTACTAATATACCCTTGAACAGTGATATAGAGATTAAATAAGAAAAAAAAATGGTTCTAAAAAATGGGAGCAACTTTTAAATAAGAAGTAGTTCGTTGGTTCTAAAATAAGGGTCCTATTTATCAAGTCATTAAACATAAAAGTTATATTTATCCTACAAGAAGTATAGGATGTTCAGAAGGGGAATGTGAAATATTTTTTTAGCGAGCTAGACTGTGAAAATTGTAATGAAATGAATATTTTAACCTCGTGAAATGTAAAGAAATTAGGTATCAATGTTTTATTGATGGTAGAAGGGGAATTAGTCATTTCAGACCTCAAAAATGCTTTAAACCCAACTCGATTATGTCTGAGTCAAAGTTACAATGAGTATTAGAGTTGGACACTATCAAAATAGAACTGAAGTGAGATACAATAATTTTCATACAGATCATATAAGATCTTAAATGAAACCTTATCCACATCAAGTATATACCTCATCTAAAATTCAAAACACTTGATAAAATACATTCAACACTTCATTAAAAATTAACGAAATTATGTGTATTCATACTCGTCTAAGAAAAAATGTACAATAAGAAGTTATTAGCGAGAATAATATCAATATGATATTTTAGAAATAAAATCATTAAATCAAAGAATTACAACAATAACTTCTACAGACCTACCAATAATCAGTAGGGATTTTTGGTGCAACAAGAAAATGGAAGAAGTAAGCGTGACATGAAAATGTGGAAATTTTGGAACCTTGTACGCATCATAAAATATAACATTTTTATTTTAGTTTTTATTTTTAATTTGATGAATGTACGATCTAATAAAAATAATAAATTTAACTTATACAGTGTTATTTATTATTTAATTGAATTTATTCAATCACATAATTTAATAAAATGTGGACTTTTGTAAATAACTCCTACTCTGAAATAATAAATAGTTTAAAACATAACTTTTGATTTGGACGTGAAAAATTACACTTTTAGTTGGAGGCTATAACATTTTACAGTTTTGAGAGAATTATGCAATTGTTACCAAGGAAATAAAGTCACACATTATATATATATATATATATATATATGAACAAAAAGTTATATATATCAAGTGTACTTTGTAATTAATTTATAATATTATTTATTTATTTAAAAGTTATCATAACTAATTTGTTATTTTAAAAAATGGTAATACCATATAAATAAATAAATAATATTTTTTAATTAAATAAGTAATATTGTAAATTGGATGCACGATGCATTCAATACACATTAGACTTGCTCTTATTCTTTTGTTGTTCGTTATAGGTTTTACTTTTGGTTATTATAAAAATAATAATTTATTTTAATATCATCATAGTTGTTGGGAATTTGGAAGTTAAGACTATGAAACAATAATAAATTACATAGTTCAGACAAATACTAACAAATTAAATATTTCAGGCAAAAATACAGTGGAGCATCTCCCTCCAAAAATCACAGCTTGTATCCCCTTAGCTGTTTTGCAGTGACAATTACAATTCTTGATCAAGATCGAGACGTGTTAATTTAATTTTATATTTATATTATAATTTATAATTTATTTTCTGTCAATTTAATTTTCTATTTATATTGTAACTTATTTTTTAGATTGAACAATCCAAGTATATAATCTATTTCTTAAAAACACTGACATTTATTATTTTCTCTTTCTTTCAAAGTCTTTCCCTTTCTTATTTAATTATTTTATAAATTTTAAAAACTATTTATTAGTTAATTAATTTCTTATTGCAAAATTATAATTTAACACATACTCACCACTTTTTAATTATGATTTGACACATACTTTTACAAAATATATTATATTAAATATTAGAACAAAACACACTATTTACATTAATCTGAAATTTCCACAAAAAAAGATGATCACATATCTTTCTAATACAGTAAAAACACAACTCTACTGTTTTTGCCACATATATATTTACGTTATCTTTTCCGAGTGTCTGAATTAACTATAGGACCTGTAGCTTTACATTGAATATGACACCAATTAACTTAGCACATCAACTTTGAAACCAAATTGAAAATTATTACTAGTACGAAACTGTAGTTACTTAAGCAAGAAGTATGATCTATGTCGATTGTCTGCTTCCGGCGGATTTGGCCGTATTCAGATGTTTATTGATGTGGAAGGCCTAATTAACTAATTTTTAGATGTCAAACCTTTTTGCATGTCTTCAATTTGTCGGATTGATTTTTACATTTTATCACGTATTATATTCAATAAATTATATATCGATGTTTATATCCACAAATTTACAGTTCTTTATTATAAGTGTGTGTAACATTAACTACTCATTGAATGATGTAACATTAAAATAACTGATTTTAACTTGCAACAAAAATAAAGAATGAGTTGGATTTGCCATCCTAGGCTCCTAGGTAAATGGTGATCTTGAAAGGAGCATTATTTTAAACATTAATGCCATCTACAACTCTTTGACAATTTGTAGTTAGGCCTGTTTAATTTTTCTTCATTGCAAATATAGTTGGATACATCGACTATGGTTTTTCATTAATTAAGATTTAATTAATTAATAAAAATAAATTAATGTCTGTGGAGGCATCTCTATTTTCTGCTGTTGAGGCCTCCAGAGTTGACTGTAGACTTCCAAATGTCAATTGATCGGGCTTTTGTTTGTATTTATTGGGCCTAGAATTATTTCCCTTTTAACATTTATTTTGGGCTCAAATCTTGTAATGGATCTTATAATCCAGTAAGAGGCCCGTTGTTTAGACCAAGTTATTTCACTGTTTGCAATCACAAAGTCCAGCTACCAATCTCCAAATTTATTAATAAAAAATTAAAAAGAAAAATAAAAATAAAAATTGGGTGATTGGCACCTTAAACCCTAAACCTTAAGTGAGAATCAATCTTCTCCAGTTAAGCTGGCCCCGCCACCACCAACTGGGAAGAAGTGAAGAATATGGTGAAGTCATACCTCCGGTACGAGGCGGCCGCGGCGTTCGGAGTGATAGTTTCGGTGGACTGTAATATTACGTACGACAGCTCCGGCAAGCACCTTTTGGCGGGGGCGTTGGAGAAGCTTGGCGTGTGGCATGTCCGTCAGGGAATCTGCACAAAAGCCCTTGCTCCATCACCTACCTCCTCGTCTCGTGGTCCCTCTCTCGCCGTCACCTCAATTGCCGCCACTTCGTCTTCTCTTGTAATTCTCTTTAATGTGTTTGTTCTAGTGCATTGCTCGCTTGAATGCTATTTGGAGCTGTTAGTGTAGTAAATTATTTACTTTGTGGATGTTAACGAGCATTATTTCTGTTGGTGCTTGAATTGAATGGGGAACTGTTAGTAAACTTAGGAATTGATGATATGTAGACGTCATACTGAACCTTAGGAAGTTAAAATTGTGAGAACTTTCTTCGAGCATTTTTCCTTGATAAAAAGTAGTTTGTAAGTGAACTACATTTTTTCCCTTCTTTCGTTTGCTGTGGACAAATTATTCTAACCAAAAAATATGGTAAAAAGACATTTTTTTTTGGATTATTCTGCGAAAAATGATTTAAGTGGCAGATGGCTTATGTTTGCAGATTGCAGCTGGCTATGCTGATGGTACTGTAAGAATATGGGATGCTGAGAAGGGAACATGCGAAACCACTCTAAATGGACATAGGTCTGCTGTGACAGTGCTTCGGTACAACAAGCTTGGATCTTCACTTGCTTCTGGAAGTAAAGACTGTGACATCATTTTATGGGATGTAATTGGTGAAGCTGGGCTCTTTCGCCTCCGAGGGCATCGTGACCAGGTTTATAATATTTCGAAGATTCCTGATTGATCTATGCTTCATAATCGTGATATTTTGAAGTCCACGGTTCTTTGTCTTACTTGGTCTTGCATTTTGAAATAGCATCTTCTCATTGCTTTGCCCTTTACTTCATAATGTAGGTCACTGATCTTGTCTTCCTGGATGCCAGTAAAAAGTTGGTTAGTTCATCAAAGGACAAGTTTTTGAGGGTTTGGGATCTTGAAACACAACACTGTGTACAGATTGTTAGCGGGCATCATAGTGAAATTTGGTCAATCGATGTTGACCTTTTCGAAAGATACCTTGTCTCTGGGTCAGGTGACCCAGAGTTGAGATTTTACTCAATTAATAATGATGCTGCTGATCAAAAACCTTTAACGGATAAAATTGAATCAGATGTTGACAATGGAAATGCCTCTGTTCGAAACAAATGGGAAGTTCTGAAGCATTTTGGTGATATACAGCGACAGAACAAGGACAGGGTTTCCACTTTGCAATTTAGCAAGTCTGGAAATCTGCTGGCTTGTCAGGTTGCTGGGACAATGGTCGAGATATTTCGTGTGTTGGATGAGTCTGAATCTAGACGGAAGGCCAAAAGAAGAATCAACAGAAAGGAGAAAAAAACTTCCAAGGGAAACACTGAGATAACTGAAAATGTAAATATGAATGTTGAAGTCGAAGAGGGTAGTGACCTCCTTGTTACAGTCCTTGATGTCTTCAAGCCTCTTCAGGTTATACGAGCTAAGAAGAAGATATGCTCTATATCTTTCTCTCCTATCACTGCAAAAGGTTCTCTGGCAACCTTAGCATTGTCATTAAACAATAATTTATTGGAAATTTATTCAATTGAGAGCACTTCAGCAACTAAAGCAAATTCTATTGAGCTTCTGGGACATCGTTCTGATGTAAGAAGTGTCACTCTTAGCTCAGATAATACTCTTTTGATGTCGACAAGCCACAGCATGATTAAAATATGGAACCCTAGCACTGGATCTTGCCTACGAACTATTGATTCAGGATATGGATTATGTGGCCTCTTTGTCCCTGGTAACAAGTATGCGATTGTTGGCACAAAAAGTGGGACACTGGAAATAATTGATGTTAGTAGTGGTACTTGTGTGGAAGTAGTTGAAGCTCATGGTGGCTCTGTTCAGTCCATTGTTGCAACTGCAGATGGTTTTGTCACAGGGAGCGCAGACCAGGATGTCAAGTTTTGGGAGTACCAAATAATACAAAAACCTGGTCAGGTGTGTTCAGTAAATTCGTGTGTTGTTTTCTTACTCTTGTTTCTTTCACCTGTTTTTCTGCCTGTCAACTGAATATCTAATAGTTAAGTATCCATGCCAAAAATTCTTTATGGTTTTCCTTTATTATAGAAGTTTAATGTTAATAATATGTGTCAATTACTGTGGTTTTACAGGATCATAAACATCTGACTGTATCTCCAGTGAGGAATCTGAAAATGAACGATGACATTGTGGTGGTTGCTGTCAGCCCGGAGGGTAAATATATTGCCGTTGCTGCTTTGGATTGCACAGTGAAGGTTGAATGGCATTTTAATTGATTGTGGTGTCGTAGTATATGCTTTTACATTAATGCTACAAATGGGGGTTGATTATATTTTGGCATATTGTCGATTACCTTTGATGCTTCATATTAAAAAAATTACATACAACATTCATTTTGGGCAGAACTTGTCAGGTTCAGACACATCTGCTGATGAGTTTGTAAAAGTCTGTTTATTCATGATTTATTTACATCTACTACTCACTAGCGTTCAGTCCAAAATCAAGATTAGTGTTTAAATGAGTTTCTTTTTCTGTGTGGACGATTGGCTGATATTTTTCATTCTTGATTCTATCTTATTTGTTTGTTACATAAATTCAAGCAGTAAAACTTGAGTTGGCCTCATGGTAGCTTTGTGCAAGACCTAACAATTGAAATATTCCTAATTATGCGTGTTGGCACAATTAATTCAGATCTTTTTCATGGACTCCCTCAAATTTTTCCTGACGCTGTATGGCCATAAGCTGCCTGTGTTATGCATAGACATGTCTTCTGATGGGGATTTGATTGTTACTGGCTCGGCGGACAAAAACCTGAAGATATGGGGTCTGGATTTTGGTGACTGCCATAAGTCCCTTTTTGCTCATGCTGATAGGTAATTCAATATTTATTGAACGAAATATGATATAGTAACTCTTCACCTTCATGGCTTGCTAAATAAGAGATACCATTTTCATTGCAGTGTCATGGCAGTTAAGTTTGTTCAAAATACTCATTACATGTTTAGTGTGGGAAAAGACCGTCTGGTGAAATACTGGGATGCAGACAAGTTTGAATTGCTTTTAACTCTTGAAGGTCATCATTCTGAAGTCTGGTGCCTTGCGATCAGCAACCGTGGCGATTTCCTTGTAACAGGATCTCATGATAGGTCCATTCGCCGTTGGGATCGTACTGAAGAGCCCTTCTTTATTGAGGTATTCTGTTGTGAACAGGCTATTCTCTTAAAACGTTTTGGACTTTTGTCATATAGTCTTAGCACTTCAGGTAGTCAGATAACCTATCCAGGCCATATTTGCTTATAACTCTGGTTTGTAATGTGATATGTTATTTTGATTTGCAAAGATCGTTTCTTTATGTGGCAACTTTATGGGAGTTTGCAGGAAGAAAAAGAGAAGAGGCTGGAGGAGATGTTTGAATCTGACATTGAGAATGTATTTGAGAGCAAGTACGCTCCAAGGGAGGAACTACCAGAAGAGGGAGCTGTGGCAATAGCGGGAAAGAAAACTGGAGAAACTGTGACTGCAGCTGACTCTATTATGGACGCACTAGACACAGCAGAGGACGAACTGAAGCGTATTGCCGAACATGAGGTGGTTATTCTATAATTTTTTTCTTCACTGGGGCAGTGAAAGTAACTTGATTGACATTCGATGTTTGAGATACTCATTTCTTCATGTGTGTTTTTCTTTTTCGTCATTGATGCCCCTTGGTGAAGCTCAGCACGATGAGTGAATCTTTGGTGCGGTAACTTTTTTGAATATGTTAACCCCAATTTTTTATTTTTTATTTTTAATTTTCAGGAGGCAAAATCAAAAGAGAATGTTGCTGGTTTCAGGCCAAACATTCTTATGCTTGGTCTTTCTCCATCTGAGTACGTTCTGCGTGCAGTATCAAGTGTTCATACAAATGATTTGGAGCAGGCAATGCTAGTAAGTTTGCTGGACATGACTTCTGTTTGTAAAATCCTGCATGCTTAATAATATGAACTTAGTTTGCTCCTTGTGGAGTCAATGGATCCTTTCTTTTTGCGACCTGCTATCTGACCCAGTCTCGCTGTTAGATTTATGACAAAAGAACATTTATTTATCAAATAGATCTGAAAATATATTGTGATAATGGCTTCTTGTGTGGATATGTTTTATAGTATGGAAAACTATATAATTCCAATGTCCTGTATTGCAGATTTAGCAAAGAAGCTTGACTTATTTCTACTTGTGCAATTTTGCAGGTTTTACCATTCTCTGATTCCTTGCGGGTTTTGTCTTATTTGAAAGATTGGGTTGCTTTCCCTGATAAGGTGAGTGTATCTAAGGTGATGCGAAGGATCTTTATACATGAGTTGGGGGCACCATGTTTCATTGAATGCTTTCAAGAAATAGATGAGTGGTGGGGCGTGGGTGGGTGGGGGTATTTTCTCCTTGATCAGTGTGTTTCATACACCGACATTAGATCCTTCAAACACCCCTGAAAATATTCTGTCCATGATTAGAGGGTGTTTTAAAGAGAGAATGATGTATGAGCCATGAGGGCTATTTTTCTGACACTCTTAACAACATCTGCAACATAACTTTTTTGAATACTGTTGCTTTTCCAGGTTGAGCTTGTTTGTCGTGTTGCCACAGTGTTGTTGCAAATCCATCATAACCAACTAACCTCTACCGTCTCTGCCAGACCCATCTTATCTCTTCTCAAAGACATCTTGCATGCAAGGGTCAAGGTAAAATATTTAGGCCTTAACTGTGTTGGTAAATGGGTTCTCAAGTTGCCTTTCTAAAAATATTTCAGTATTTGATGTTAAAAAGTAAAGTAAAAACTTTTTCACCATATTATGTTTTCTGCTCGTGACAGGAATGCAAAGATACCTTAGGCTTCAATCTTGCTGCGATGGACCATGTACAGGTAATAAATTAGACCTGAGCCCACTACTTGTGGCCTCTAATTTTTGTAGTATAAAGAGCTAAACCACCTTCTGTATTGTCCCAGCAATTGATGGCTGCAAAATCTGATGCACCATTTCGAGATGCAAAAAATAAATTAATGGAGATACGTGCACGATATTCCCATCATTATGAAGGAAAACAAACCAAAGACGAAAGGAGGAAAAAGAAGAAGCAGAAGAAGTTGGACGATGGACACGTTTGGTCATGATATGCAGGTACTCTGTTTTTGGTTGCAATACAGTTAAAAGTAGATAGCAATTTGATGAACCCAAAATATGTTGGTAATGAGAAGAGGCAAGTTTTCTTCTATGTTGTTGTACATATAATCCTTATGCAAAGACTAACTTCAAATTTTGAGGCTATTAAGGCCAATTTTTGACTTCGCTAATTTTTGAGTTTGGGAATGATTTATTGTTGTGATATAGAACTATATTTATCTTTTCCTTATAGAACTGTACTCTGGTGTCCTCTCTTACAATATATTCAGAAATTTATTAATCTTGGTGATGAATAATGATGCTTTCCTCTACTCTACATTTACATATATAATTGTGCACTCTATATGTTCTGTGAACTCTCTAGTCTTTATTGAGACCCTGTTTTGATCTCTTGTTTATACAACACCTAACCATTATTTGAAAGGACTGTCAAAGCACTTGTCCATCACATGAAGTTCTTTCCTTCAAAGATGTGACCAAACTGCCAGTTTTCTGGGACAGCTTGGTCGGAGATCACTGTTCTTCCGTCGCTTGTGGTGATTCGGAAAGCCAAGTTGTGGCCAACGAGCATTTCCTTGCTCTCCCATTTCTGGCCCCAATTCCGAGTCAACGCTGACCATTGCTGGTTTCCAGCTTTCACCTCCACTTTCGTCACATCTCCGGCCCCTCCCACATTCATAATAGACACCAAATTGAAATAAGGATTCCCTGTTATCTTGAACCGAATCCCTCCCTGTTTCTTGCATGGAACCCTTTAACAACAAAACAGTTCAGATTTTCCCAAAACAATAAAATGGACCAGCACTAACAAATTGAAAAGGACGAATAGCCAAAAAAATCAGATCTTTCATGCAAATCAATACGCACAATTGATTTTGTCCATTCCGACAGATCTGTCAATTTGCACCAAATTAGCCGTCGCATGACTAAGTCGGAGAGTTTTTGGATTTTTTTTATTGTAGAACATGCATGAATGCCTAAATTCGTTTGTACCTGCGATATTGAACAGGGACAATACCAGCCTTGTACTCAGCCATCTTAAGATATGCAGGCTGGGATAGATCGAAATGCTCCTTGGGAGGATTGCACCACCCTAACCCACCCCCTGGGCAAAGGTTTGTAGCAGTAACAACGATGGACTGGTCGCCTGGTTTGCACCCTGGCTTCCCTTTAGCACACTTGATCTCATAGCAAGCTCCACATGCCGCTCCATCCTTGAACAACGCACCGCTCAGGGCAGTGGTGTCCACCCCATATAATTCTTTAGCATGATCGTCGTACCCACAGGCTCCCTCTGCATCATATATACAAAGCAAATGATAAATACAAATTACATAATTTAGAAAAATGAAAAACAAAGGAAGAATGATAGTACCAAATGTTCCTGTGCCATCGGCTTCTCCGTAGAAGGTAGCATGAGCATCCCTCCATGGACCAGGTGTGAACCCATTGTTCATGTGAAGCGCACTTCCGACATGGTGACCCCCACCATGGTGGTGACCTCCACCATTGTGGTGACCTCTGCCATGGTTAGGGTTATTTGCATCGGCTAGAACAAGAGTAAGGATAATCAACCATAATGAGAAAATGACATGGAGTGTAGTCGCCATAGTTTTCAATGACAAAAATAGTTAAATGTATGAAAAAAAGATTTGAATATTATGAAGGTTGTAAAATGATTTAAGTGCTTAAATACATTAATAAATGGGGGGAATTGTGATTGTACGGTAAGTGCGGGAAGTGTTTACTAAACTTTGAAAATAGTTAATCCTCTGTTGGTGGATATGGACTTGGCTATGAATAAGGATTCTTACTTTTTAAAGATGAAAATATGTATTTTTGCCCAGTTTGGTATTTTCTTATACTTCATCCACTTTATATAAGTAAACATAGTTATAAAATTCCTTTTATATGACGAATGGAGTAACATATTGCTAACATTGTTATGATGGGATAGAAAAGAATTACATAGGACAATCACACACAACTACCAATGTTTGCATATATATATGTGTACAATATATATATATATATTTAGTAACAAGAACTTATATATATTTTTTAATCTAAATTAATGATATTCATGATATGAGATTGGTATGTTAGATTCTTCTTCTTATTATTACTTGAGATGTATCCTTTATTATGGGCATTTGTCTATATTTCTTTCGATCAGTATCGTTGGGGTAAAATAATCAATGTTATGACAACAATAACAAATTTTTCAAATATATTATTATCTTCTTAGAACTTCTCCAACAAGAAGCTACTTTGACATTTGGCGTCAATTTTCACCCTCCAGCAGTACTCTATTTTTTGCACTACCTTGAAGTTTTTGAAAATTTTGCATCACTTTTACTGCAGATTTTTGATTGCGCTACTTTTTTTTTCCTTTTCTTCTATATATGATTATATCTTTTTTTTTAATATTTAATATTGTAATTTTTTTTATCTCAATTATCAAAACTGAAATTAAATCAAGTTTTTTTAAAATCATATAATGTGTAATTTAAAGAATAATAAAAATATAATTTAAATAAGTATATGAGATTTTAAATATTAAATACAAATTTAAATAAAATTGCATAATATTACCCGACATTCAATTTTACATATATGTTTTTTGAATATGATAGTTTAAGAATATAAGTAAAATAAATATTATCTCAAAATTTAATGTTAAATAAAATTACATATATAATATTTTTAACAAATATTTAGTCGTAAAAATAAATATTAAAAATAAAGAAAATAAAGATTATTGTGTAATATTATTTTTTTAGTGGAGAAAGTATATCAAACTACTGAAGAGAATATGTAAAATTTACACTAAAGTGGTGCAAAATTTGCACTAGAGTAATGCAAACTGTTGGAGATGGTCTTAGTAAGACATGTAAAAATATAATTTTATATTACAAAAATTTATCCATCTCAAAATAAGGAACTTGTTTATATAATGAATTAATTAATTGTAATAAAAAATAAATTATTTAATTATCTTTATGAAAATTGTTTATTATTTAATATTTCATTGCATTCAAAATTCAATATGTAATAAATATTCAAATATAACCCAAATAATCAATAAAAAAATAATTATAATCTTTATTTAATATATGCGACATGTGTTTTAAATTTGAATTTCGGTATTCAAGATTTTACCAGTATCCAGTGAGATTTTTGTACATGATTTAGGAACAACTAATATTGATGTGATATGAGTTTTGGATTAGGTAGTGCTTCCATATGTTAATTTGGTGATGTAGAATTTATTAAGATTTTACAAAATTTAGTTGGCGATTGAAGCCACAATCTTATTGTATACACCTGCATTCACTCTGCTTCTGTATAACATGCAACTGCATTGCCCGCTCCCTGCATTATAACACAATCGTAATATTCGACTGCAACATATCTCTAATGGGAATTAAAACTTCGATTACCCTTCTTCTCGTGACATTCTTTGTTTATAGTAGGTTAATTTAACTTATTATTTGGACTGCATGCTATTTGCTCGAATTCAAGAATGTGTATTGAACTTCAATTAATTTTATCTTAAAAATGAACTCCGGTAATCTCTGTTGCAGGAACTGATTCAGCTGTATTCACAGTGAAAAACAACTGCGGGTTTCAAATATGGCCAGCAGTACTAACTGGATCAGGTGCCCCTACCCTGACAGGCTTTGAGCTTGCACCACAAGCTTCACAAGCCGTCAGCGTGTCTCCTCCATGGTCGGGCCGATTCTGGGCCCGATATCAGTGCTCAAACTCCGGAAAATTCTCCTGTCTGAGCGGCGATTGCAACTCGGGCCGAATCGAATGCAGCGGGTCTGGTGCGACTCCTCCTGCATCCCTCGTCGAATTCACCCTAGCAGGATACAACGGCCTAGATTTTTACGACATCAGCCTCGTCGACGGGTTCAACCTGCCAGTTTCCGTGGGTCCCGCCGGAGGAAACTGTCCGGCGGTAAGCTGTCCGGTCGACATTAACCGCGGTTGCCCCAATGAGTTGGCGACTAAAGGCCCAGATGGCGCAGTGATTGGGTGTGAAAGTGCATGCGTTGCTCTGAAGCAACCACAGTATTGCTGCACCGGCGCCTTTAATTCGCCGGCGACATGCAAGCCGACGAACTATTCACAAATGTTCAAGACGAAGTGTGATCAGGCTTATAGCTACGCTTATGATGATAAAAGCAGCACGTTTACGTGCCCCACGGGGAAGAACTATATTATTACATTCTGCCCTTAAGGCCTGTTGTTGCATATCTAATTCTAGTGTTGCAAGAAAATAAGTACATGTACGATGATGGAGCCATAGAAGTTAATCTTAGAATGAACAAATATTATAGTAGGTTTCGAACGAGCAAATATTGTGTGCAGGAATTCACGAGATTGTGGAAGAGACTAAATTCATTAACATACCTTAGAATTCACGAGATTGTGGAGGAAACGAAATTCATTTAACATATCATGAATATGTTATCATTATTCTTATTTAATATAAAAGTAAAAACGTTCAAAAGTAAAATTTGTAGTGTGTTATCACCACAAAAAGATTATATTTAACAAATAAAAAATTCCTAAAAATATGTTAAAAAAACACATGGCACCTCTAAAAAAATTGTGCATTTTTTACTTATATAAAAAAGTAATTTTATGTAAATAAAAAATAATTTTCTTAACTAAATTTTAAAATTTAAATAACCTTTTTGTTACAAATCTATTTTTAACATGTAATATATCAAATTAATCGTCTTTTAACAATCTTTAATTTGATACCAATATTGTATATATTAAAATAAAATTTTATATTTAAAATATGAAATAATTTTTTTATGAGTTAAATTATTTAATTTTATATGAAATATGTGTTACGTTTGAATTCGGATGCTTTTGAAACAGGTTAAATTCTTATATGAATTTGAGACACATAAAAATGATTGTATATATATATATATATATTTATAGAATAATAATAATAAATACTTTCATAAATTAAAAATCTTATATTATTCAAGTATATATTTAGTTGTTTCATTTTAATATTTTTTTACCAATTTTAAATATTTGTATTGACTTTGAGAAATTATATTACGATGGATTGGGTTTGAATTCTAAAATTCACTTTGTTATATAATTTTAAATTTTTATTTATTAGAGAAACTTTGTGAGAGAATGAGGATGTACTATACAAATGAAATACTTCAAGTAGATTTGAGTGAAAATTTAAGAGTTATAATTCTTATATCTGCGGCAGATTATGAATGCTATTTGATATTTAATTTTATAAGTAGAAAAATAAATATACATAAAATATTTTTAAAAAATATGGTATTTTTGTATTATGTAGAAAAATTATTAAAACTATGTGTAAGTACATGTAAAATTTATTAATTTTTTCATTGTATTTTATATTTGATAAATATTTTATTTGCATAGTGATCTCTTGCTTTGTTTTATAATTATATATATAATTTTCCTATTACTTATATATTTTATTATCTGATATAATAACAATATAATTTTATGATATATTATTAATATAATGAAATGTATTTTATGTTATGTGTGGTACAGACAACCAAGAAAATGGGGATGCTTTGGCAGCCAAAATATGAATTTTTATTATGTTTGTTACTCTTTTTTCACGTAAAATTATAAAAGTTTATGACTTTGTGTCTTGACTTTGTTTTGTAGGTGTGTTGTAATGTGACGTAACACCTCAATAGACCTGAAGTCCGAAAAGATTTAAAGTAGAGGGACCTAACTAAATGAACCCAGTAGAACCCTGGTTCCTAACTTTAGTACCCCAAATACAATCCCTTTTGCTATATATAACATATCGTGTTCCATTTAGATTCTCTTTTATAGTTGGGTAAGTAGATTATTTGAAGCGCCTCTAGAAGCTGTTTTTTTATTTTGGCAATTTCTGGAAGAACAAAAAAATGGTTTGTAGTCAGCAGCAACTTGAAGGTTCCTTGCATCAGTTTTCCTGCTGGGAATTTGTCGTTATGGAAGGATGAGGGATGGACCAGTACAAATCCTCCACACAATCCTCTTTCACCTTCCATGCCACACATATTTCCTGCCACACGATAATCCTCAATCCCTCTGATCTACTCGCTTGCGTCATCCGCCCCAATTTCGAACCTTCCAAAATTCAAGATTTAAACTAACCGCCTCCATTCAAAATCCTGCAGAATCAAGATCTCTCCGCGGCAAACAAACAAACAAACAAACACCTTCACTCCCTTCTTCAATGGCCATCCATGGAAAAACACCTCACTTTGTCCTGCTTCCTTTCTTGGCCCAAGGCCATTTGCTTCCCATGGTGGACATCGCCAGATTGCTGGCGAAGCGAGGTGTCACTGTCACGATCCTCGTCACTCCCCATAATGGTAGCAGAATCAGAACGGCGGTCGATCGTGCAATCGAATCCGGATTGAGCATTCGTGTTTTCCACCTCAAATTTCCTTACGCTGAAGCCGGGCTTCCGGAAGGGTGTGAGAATTTGGATTTACTCCCTTCTATAAATGATTGGCTGAAACTTTTCACCGCCACCGTCATGCTAAGAGAGCAGGTCGAAGAATTGCTGCAAGAGCTCCAGCCATTGCCGACCTGCTTGATAGCTGATATGTGTTTTCCATGGGCCACTAAAATGGCTCTCAGGTTGAACATTCCCAGGCTTGTCTTCCATGGGACTAGCTGTTTCTCTCTCCTGTTAATGCGCATGCTAGGAACATTGAAGGATCTCGACGCCATAGCGTCCAATACAGAGTACTTTGTGGTGCCAGATTTGCCTGATAGAATCGAAATCACCAAAGCTCAGCTCAGGGGCAGCACCGAAGACTTTCCTCCCGACTGGGAAAATATTCGGAAGGAGATGCGCGAATCCGAGGAAGAAGCATTCGGAACGGTATCTAATACATTTGAAGAGCTGGAGCCTGAATATGTCAAAAGATACTTCAAATCTAGTGACAAAAAGCTGTGGTGTATTGGTCCTGTTTCCCTATGCAACAAAGATGATTCAGACAAGGCTGAAAGGGGCAACAATTCCTCAATCAACGAACACGAATGCTTGAAATGGCTTGATTCACAGGATCCATCCTCTGTAATCTACGTTTGCCTCGGAAGCTTATCCCGCCTATCCACTTCACAGCTGATCGAGCTTGGCTTGGGGTTGGAAGCGTCGAATCGGCCCTTCATTTGGGTAGTCAGAAGTGCAACAGATGAGTTCAGAACATGGCTGTCCGAAGATAAATTCGTGGAGAGGAGCAACGGAAGGGGACTTTTAATCCAGGGTTGGGCTCCTCAAGTGCTAATACTTTCGCATCCATCAGTTGGAGCCTTTGTAACGCACTGTGGGTGGAACTCGACTCTTGAAGGGGTAACTGCCGGCCTGCCTATGATAACATGGCCGGTTTTTGCAGAGCAATTCTGCAACGAAAAGTTCATTGTGAATGTGATCAAGACGGGGATAAGGGTAGGCGTTGAACTGCCAGTGATGTTGGGACAGGAAGAAGAGGTGGGAGTGCAGGTGAAGAGAGATGATATAAAAATGGTGATTGAGAAGTTGATGGATGGAGGAGAGGAAGGAGGAGAGAGGAGAGAGAGAGCAAGAAAACTGGGGGAAATGGCGAAAAGTGCAGTTGAAGAAGGAGGTTCGTCGTACCGCAACATGACACAGCTTATACAAGATATGATGATGCAGCAGGCCAAGCATGCAGAT
Organism: Caryopteris x clandonensis; assembly: GCA_028749325.2. Lineage (NCBI taxonomy): Eukaryota > Viridiplantae > Streptophyta > Magnoliopsida > Lamiales > Lamiaceae > Caryopteris > Caryopteris x clandonensis. The sequence goes on along the minus strand of JAPYKT020000006.1, from coordinate 3,716,671 downwards.
CAATCTGCAAACCACACAAAGTTGGATGAAGAAAATAGTTCTAAAATTTTAGTTCAGTAAGATACAAGATTCTACTTCAAGTTGAAAAGTAATTCTTGATTTAATTTCGTAATATTACAGCATTAATCGAATTTCTTATCTTCTGAAATACATTGATTTCGATGACATATCAGTTTCGATGGGGCAGAAAATATATTTTCTGAGTATTAGAACAAATATTATTTAAACAAAAACTACAAAATTAGTGCCGTAACTTATGGGCGGTTCTAATAGCTGAAATTTGAAATTTTGGCATATATTTGAACAAAAATCACACGTGACCTTGTCAAATTGAATTTCTTTTATGGCATAGTAAATTATATGGTTCAATCATAACCACATTCAAAATTCGGTAACTCACTTTCATCAATCACCGATCGAACACAAAGTAAGAAAATAGATAATAGAAAAAGATAATATGATATATGATTTAATCTAAGGTTGCTATAATCTTTAAGTTGAGTTAGAACAATATATTATTGGACCATACCAAATGGGCATACGAATAACATTAGAGATATCAAACGACTTATATATATATATATATAAATTTACTTTGTTTGCATTAGATCAACATATTTATTTATTACATTTCAAAATTTTATCTTCAGTTAGCGTTGTCTTCCTTCACTAACTTTTAATAATATTTTATAACTTTTCTGTTTAAAATTTATTCTTTCAACTCTCTAATTTATAACGTTTTTCTTTCAATACTTCATTTATGGACACTTATAATTTTGGCATAATTATTTTTATTGTTTAAGAAGTAATAAATATATGATTTATAAATTAAAAAATATTAAATGAGACATTCTGTTATAATAAAATTATAAACAAATAACAAATTAAAAATACTTTTATCATTATTATTTTGTGACCAAACAGAATAACATTGACGCATATTTCTCAGTATGCCTGTATTTGTTTTCGGCAGAGTAAACCCGAAGTAGTCCAGCTACTTTTTTGGCACTGTCAGTCAGTGGTTCAGTTGACAAAAGACATTCATGTGAAGTAATCACATGCATCATCTTCTCATATATTTTATTATTTAGATTACTTTTTTAATTATTTATATTACATATTATATACTAATTTATAATATTATTTACAAAATTATTTTTATTTAAATTAGATGTACGTCCAATATATCAATAGTTTATAATAACATTATATCATAATTATTATTGTAAAAATGTACATAACTTATTATTCAACATCAATTATATGTATATATGTATTTTAATTTGAAATATAGTTTGTTATATTAAATTGTTTTTTCCTTTTTTAAAGTTAGCTTAATTAAATAATATATTGTACAATATTTTGAATTAAATTTTTTATTGTCTTTGAACTAAATATAAATATTTTAATAAATTATAATATTAATATTATAATATTTTTATTTTTATAAAAAATTCTTCATTTTTTTAAATTAAATTCATCTAAAAACTAATATGCTACTTATTCAATTTCAATATATATATATATATATCAAAATTTTAAAAATAATAATTTAATTTATAAAAAATATATTTCATACATAAAAACTATATTTCACACTTTAAATGTAATTATTATTTAAATATATGTAATATTGGTGTCAAATTAATGATCACAAAAAAAATTGACATATCATATGCTAAAAATAAATTTAAAATAAACATATTATTTAAAATTTTAATAAAATTAAAAATTAAAAAAAAGAAAAAAGAGAAAAATGTTAATTAATTGTTAAATGTTTCTTACTATTTTTCTTTTATATAATACATAGATAAGCAAAAGTTCCAAATGTACGTTGCTGGTCGCAATAAAATGGTTGAACTTTTTTACAGCCCTGCCATTACTTGTCCATTTTCCCAATTTGTCTGTAGGGAAGTTTGAAGGGAGTCGAACATATACTATAATAAGACGATGTTATTAAATCATTAAACTGCATGATCGGTACATGATTAAACACTAAAGTTTGGGTATTCAATCCAAAATTGAAAACCACCAAATCCGACAAGACAATCATAACGAAATTGGTTAAGAAAGAGTCGTGTGGGACTTAGATTTTGTTTCCAATTCTTAGCAAAAGCAACAATAAGATAAGACAATACTCTAAAGTATCTGTTGAAACTTTTTAAGTTTTGCTAAATTACATTTCTTTTTTTGATAAAATAAGATTATAAGAATGTAGTGGGATTATAGGTAGAAAGGAAATTTAGATTCTGGGCTTTTATATGACTTGTCTAGATTGATGCAAAAAATTTTGTGTACCAAATGTACCGTATAATTTAATTTGTAATATTATTTTTAATTAAAAATAATATTTGTATAAATATCATTGATTTGTTAAAAAAATTAATAATATTTTTTAAATAATCAAGCAATACTTTTTACTTAAATAAATAATATTATATATCGAATGCATGGATCATCTAATGCACAAGAGACCCACTCTTAGATTAAAGATATTTATTTTAAATTTGAATTGCAATTTATTTTTTGAAACAGTATAAATAGTCCCTGTCTTGAAAAAATTACCAAATGATCCAACCAATTTTAATTATTAATTAATCAATTATTTAATTATGAAAAACATTTTAAATATATATATATATATATATATATTTTCGTAACCTTTTTTTATTATCATTTAATATATACTTTATAAATTTTATTCGATTATCTGAATTAAAATTTTCATGAAAACATTTATGGCGAAATCGCCCCAAACCTACACTGTTATATTATCTTGCGGGACAACAAAAAACATTATTAAACTGTCTTATTTATTCCTATTCTCTTAGGTCCACATATCTACTCCAATCTTGATTATAACGAAATCCACTCTTCCATAAGAATCATTTCAGGGCTCTCAAACTCACTCCAATGGCGGAAACAGCTGAGCCTTTACACTTCACACTGATACCATTAATGGCCCCTGGCCACATAATTCCAATGATTGACATGGCCAAACTATTAGCCTCACGCGGCGTCACCATTACAATCATAGTCACACCCCTGGACGCCACCCGATTCAGTTCAGTCATCGACCGTGCTGTCGGGTCCGGACTATCCATCCGCCTCATCCGGATCAAGTTCCCGACGGAAGAAGCCGGCCTGCCGCCCGGATGTGAAAGCGTAGACTGCATCCCATCTTTCGATTTGCTCAAAAACTTCTTCGTCGCCATCAACTTATTACAGTTGCCCCTCGAAGAGATGCTCACGGACATGAAACCTCGTCCTAGCTGCATCATCAGCGACAAGCACATACTCTGGACTGACAAAACATGTAATAATTTGCAGATTCCGAGGATTGTTTTCGACGGAATGAGCTGTTTCACTCAGTTAGTCATGCATATTCTACATATTTCCAGGATTCATGAGAGTGTGCCCCCACCGGAGCCGTTCGTCCTGCCCGGCCTGCCGGATAGAATCGAGCTGACTGGGCTCCAGCTGCCGCCTTTATTCAATCCCGGCTCCAATGACTCCATTGATGTGATTGAATTTCGACAGCAAGTGAGACAATCAGAATCACAAGCATATGGGGTTGTGATTAACAGCTTTGAGGAACTGGAGAAGAGATATGTGGATGAGTTTCGAAAGGTGAGAAATGGTAAGGTCTGGTGTATAGGGCCGTTGTCTCTTTGCAGCAGCAATGATTTGGACAGGGCACAAAGAGGGAATCAGGCTTCAGTAGACACTGAAAAATGCTTGAGTTGGCTCGATAACAGGAACCCAGAGTCCGTAGTGTACGCCTGTCATGGAAGCCTGAGCCGTCTGTCGCCGGTGCAGTTCATCGAGCTTGCATTAGGCCTCGAATCGTCGGGCTACCCATTTATTCTGGTGTTGAAAGGAGGATCCGAATTGATAGAGAAGTGGGTTTCGGATAATGGGTTTGAGGAAAGAACGAAGGAGATGGGCCTGGTGATTCGGGGCTGGGCTCCGCAGGTACTGATTTTGGCCCATTCGTCTGTTGGGGCTTTCTTGACGCATTGTGGATGGAACTCGACTCTTGAGGGTATCAGTGCAGGTGTGCCTATGATCACATGCCCTATATTTGCAGAGCAGTTTCTGAATGAGAAGTTAGTGGTGGAAATATTGGAGACGGGAGTGGGAGTTGGAGCTAAGGCGGTTGTACATTTGGGAGAAGAAGAGAAGCCTGAAAATAGGGTGAGAAGGGATGGGATTAAGAGGGGTGTTGAGAGGGTGATGGATAAGGGAAAAGAAGGATCAGAGAGAAGGAGAAGAGCAGAGGAGCTTGGAAGAATTGCCAAGAGATCAGTGGAAGAAGGGGGCTCTTCTTACCTGAACATTACTCTGCTAATTCAAGAAATTACCCAATGGGGTGGGAAAGTGGGGCCTACCGTAGGAAAATGATCAGAAGATTTTTTCTGTTCTTGTTGATGAACGTGTCTTTACACAACTGTAATATAATTTTGCAATGGGGTGGTTATGCTTCCATTTTAAAAAAGGGAATGTATAAATAATGTTTCCCACTGGACCTCGGTTTTGTGGAGCAGATTCTCTATATTAAGTATGTTTTATTTAATTTTATTATTCGATACATTTATTAAGGTTCAAATGAAAGGTTTCTCAAATTTGATAATGATACAATTCATCAAATTAGAAACATATTATGTGTCAATATTGTTCATTAAATGCAAATAATTATTAGTGTTCTTATTATTTGGGTGGTGGTCGTAGTGACCAGTAAAAATACGAATTCAGCCAGTTTGTTCAATTTACACTTATAATATTCAGTTCCAACCGAGTGCAATATATGAACCCTAATTAAAGGGGTAGCGATGAGAAGTGTACCCCGATCACATAGACTTGGGTCTAATATGATTCAATTTTGAGATGTGATTATGTTAAGACTCAGTTTTAGTACTTTCAGTGGAATTGTCCATTTTAGAAACCTAGAACTAGGTCTTGAAGGTCAAATCTTTTTAAATTTGGATGTGAATATTGTGGTCCTCTACTTAGGAAAGTACTATACAAAATATGAATGGACATAATTTATCCACATCACAAGCTAATTAAACATCTAAATAAATAGAATTGGGATCAAATTTTTTAAAGAGGAAATAGATAGAAAGATTGTAATTAAAATAATACAAAAATATCTTAATGAATAAGTATTTTTATGTTGATAATAACTAATAATATTAAATTCAGAATAAATATAACTGAGTTAACACACCTAAATTGAAAGAACGTAATGGACAAAGAAAAAAAGAATTAAGCCTATCGATTTCAAGACCTTGGGTAGGATTGATCTTAATAATGTAGTTGTCTGAGTTGAGGCTCCCATTTTTCATCATTAACTGTAGCAGTCATCGGCTGTTCTATTTTGAATTTAACAGATGTTGCACAATATTTCTTCATACTATAAAAGAAAGGCCAATATACATATATATTTACATATATATATTTTTATGGAATCATATATATATACATATATATGGCACCACAAACCAAGATGGCTTGAACTAGGCCATTGAAATGCAAAGGTGCCAGAAATACACATGTAGATGAGGAAGACAAAAGGACCGAAACTGAGAAGTCGGATAGCCACCAGAATTGGCCCCCCACCTCCACCCCCAACTTCAGACTGAACAAATAGCCGATGGGTTGGAACTATGTCAAATAATTTGAATAATTGTTTACCCACTTCTCAATTTTAGAATTTGTGAATTCTACGGTTCGAATACAGAGAGTTTGGCGATCCCAGTTCGAACCAACAGTGCCTAGTTTCTTCTTTATTTATTTTTGTATGGTGTGTATTATAAGTTATAATTTATGTAATTTCTAACTTGTATTGTAATCGTAATTATGAGTGGTAACTTTTTTATCGTAAACTTGTAAGTGATAAGTTATATTTTTTGTGTAATTTTTAACTTGTATTGTAAATTTGTAAGTTGTAATTTCTTTGTTGTGAAATGTACTTTTTATTATTTATAAGTAGAAATTTTACAATATTTTTTATTTTAAGATATTAAAGTAGAATATAAATAATTTATATATCGTAATATTTTATACATATGCAAATTTTAAAATGACTTAACGAACACAATAAAATAACATTCGTTTATTCAGTAAATAAAAATAATAATAAAAAAGGATGAAGTAAAATGATAAATTAGAATTGGTTAAACAACTTTCACAAATCCTCAAATATTTCCTTATAACCAATACTGTAGTCTTATTACCGGTTTTTCCATCCCGATCCATGTATACATAACCCACAAGATTTTGGGTTGTGTGTCATGGACAGGGCCGTCTTGGAACTGGGTTACTAATGGGCCCGGGCTGAATAATTTATTTCAGTTCACTCAAGCCTTTACATAACCCACTACATTCATCCAGTTAGCCCGTATAGTTTTGGCTTATGAAATGGTTCTACACGTGTTGGACCAGTGCCAAGCTGAATTACCCCAACTTGTTTGACTACTATAGAGAGATTATAGAGCTCCAAGACAAATCACAAAAGTGGAGTCTTTTGATTAAAAAAACAAATTGATAAATTGATATTTGTTAAAAAATATGGACTTCACTTTAATGAAAAAAAAAAAAAAGTAAATGTGTGTACCTCATGGCTAGACATGTCACCTCCACCTTTAGATAGAATAAATAGAGTGAGACTTGGATGAAATCAAGAAAACATATAGTAAATGTATGATCGAGTATGATTTAATAAAATAAGTTGGCGAAAATTTTCTAGCCCCATGGATCGGTCCAACAAAAAGTATAGACTAGCCCTAATTGTAAGCGTTGAATTTTTTGAGCATTTTGAATCTTCTGTATAATATATTTTATTATCTAAGCCAATAAAAGAAAATGAGTTTAACAAAAAGTGAAACCTATATTTTATGTTCTTATTAGAATGACACATTGTATTTCTATCTCTAAAAAGAAAAGAAACAAAAATTGTAATTAGATTTTGATAAGATAGAATGAATCAAATAAACACACATAAATGTATATATAGATATGAATTATATTACATAAATCTTTGAAGACATTTAGTTATATTTCTTTCACTTTTGCTATAAAAACAAGAAATCATGCGACAATTAATATAGTTAGATAATTAGGATATTCTAATGTGATAGTTTAGTAGAAAAATACATATGTAAATATAGATGGTTTTACAATGGATTTCTATGAATCGAGTGCTCCGAAATGTCCTGAATGAGAGCCGATATGTTAACACGAGACGATCCACCATCTTCCATCCTACCCATGGCCATCATCCTTAGTTCTTCAGCCCTTCTTCTTCTCTCCCCACCCTCCTCTCCACCACCCATCAACATCTCCACACCATTCTTAACCTCTTCTTTCATCACAACCACCCCGACCCTTTCTTCTTCTCCCCATCTCACGGGTAATTCCACTCCAACTCGGACTCCAATCCTCAGTATTTCTATAATAAGCTTCTCATTCAAGAACTGCTCGGCAAACATGGGCCAAGTTATCATAGGCACACCCGCGCACACCCCTTCTATTGTCGAATTCCACCCACAATGCGTCAGAAAGCCACCGATTGACGGGTGGGACAATATCAGAACCTGTGGGGCCCATCCCTTGATCAACATCCCCCTCCCTCTTACCCTCTCCTCGAACCCTTCCTCCTCCAACCATCTCTCCACCTCTTCAAAACTGTCTCCTTTCTTTATAACCCAAATAAACGGGTGTTTCGACGCTTCCAGACCTAGCCCAAGTTCGATGATCTGGGCTGGAACGAGCCTGCACTGACTGCCCAGGCAGGCGTAGAGAACTGACTTGGGCCTCATCGAATCAAGCCATTCTAAACACTTGTTTTCATCAATTGAAGCTATATTCCCTCTCTCAAACTTGTCCATTACTTCCCTGTTGCACAGAGAAACCGGCCCAATACACCACACCTTCTTGTTAATCGCCTTTCTGTAATCTTTAACACACCCTCCCTCCAATTCAGAAAATGTGTTCACCACAACACCATATGCATTGGACTCAGCTTCTTGCATTTGATCACGAATGTCTTCCAGATCAGGTAAAGCTACAAATGAACCTGGAAGTTGGGCTCTTGCTATTTTGACGGTGAAAGGCAATCCAGGGATGAGAAATGGCTCCGAATCGGATTTGACAGAAAGGTGTGGCCTGTGAAGCTTCACATTATGTGAACTGAGCAAAGAAAAACAGCACGTCCCATGAAAAACCAGTCTTGGGACGTTAAATCTCTTGGCCGTATTACTGGTCCAGGAGAGACATTTATCAGATATTATGCAACTCGGCGGGGGGTCATGGTCCAGCAAGTACTGCTCCAATGGCTGCTGGAGTTTATCAAGCCCGCTATAGAATTTTCTTATGAGGTCTCTTGACGGGACGCTGTCGAGATTTTCGCAGCCCGTGGGGAGGCCCACTTCTTCACAGGGAAACGGGATTTCGATCAGCTGGATCCGCAGCCCGGCTGCTCGGGCCCGGTTGATCGATCTGGCGAACCGGGCCGTGTTATGTGGCGTCATAACCAAGCTTGTTACGACGCCATGCTGGGCTAATAGCTTGGCCATGTCGATCATTGGTATCATGTGGCCTTGAGCTAGCAATGGGATTAGAACGAAGTGAAGTTGAGAACTTGCCGCCATATTTTTTGTTTGGGGGCAAGAAAGAAAATTTCTTTAATTTGATTATGGTAAGAATGGGTGTGTATTGCGTTCTTCGAAAACTGCGAGTCTTTAAAAGCGAGCTTGACTGTTGTAGATAATGGACTAACGCGAGTGAGAAGAAACACAGAAATTGCAGGTGTGACTCGGTCTAGAGACTCTAGAATTTGGACTGAGTTGATTGAGTCAATCGGTCAGCGATCAGCTGGTATGTTTGTACTTGCACAGTGCAATCCAGCTTTGCCGCAGCGACCAGAAAATTTTATCCTACCCACATGAGTAACACGATTATACACACTTGTTCATGCTTTTTAAGTTTGTATTATGCTTTTTTTTGTGAATTTTTACTTTTCAATGATAGATTTTAAGCTTATTTTAGTTAATTATTTCGATGGCAAGAGGTATGGTGATGAGTCTGGATTGGAAATTTTATTCTCAAGAGTGCAGCAAAGTATTTGGTGGCCTGTCTGTATGGAATACTAGCCAAGTCTGTGAGGATAGGGTCTTTAGTGTAGGCAGACACTTCTATTTCAAAATTATTTATTACAAATATAATATAATATCGATCAGAAGTTGAAAATATAATATCTGAGAATTTTCTTTAAATATTATGGGGAATAGAAAACCGATCAAATGAATTTGGGGAAGAAAACTGGAAAGGAACATCACATGTGCCAGACAAGGAGGTGTCTTCGATTTTCGTACACTCCACTCCATATTTCCAATAGTGAGACATATATGTAATAATAAAAAATTTGAAAGAAATCAGATGGAGAAAGATTGAGAAAAATAGAATACTTCCAATTATGGAAAGATAAGAGTACAACTGCAGATGTTCTTGTCAATTTCATCCACCTATTTTATGTAGGGTTAATTGTACTAGATCCATCATCAAACATTTATTATTATTTTTTTAAAAATCAATTCACTCAAAAAATTTGTAATTTTGGCACTTATCTTAATTGTGTTGAAATTCATCCTCAAATAAGAAATTGACTTAAATAAGTAATTTTATTTTAAAATCTATATATAATCAAAAGACAAAAAGTTACTTAAAATATCATGGGTGCGGCTTGTGCTTTGTCTTAGTTTGGTAGTAGATAGGATGCAAAAAGGTGCAACAATCTTGATTTGTATGGTAGATTGCTTAAACAATTTTATTTAACTCATATAATATAGTACGATTCTAATTTTTTATAGAACAAATTGATATAAATATTAAAAAAATAATATCGATATTAGCTAAAAAAAAAGATAGAATTTTAAGTTGTAGATACTATCACAAATGATTAAATTTAAAATTTCCAGAAAGATTTGCGTTGGTTGCATCAAAGTTAAGGTCATGGGTTAAAGGAGGGTATTAATGGTAATAACATGGAACCCAGGCCGGAGTTGGTATCACGTGCTTTATTAAGAAATAATAATGTATGCCTCACGGTCAACGCAATCCAACATTATATAATAAAAATAATTTTTAATAACAAATAATAACTATATTAGGACAATCAGTATTTTTATATTTTAAGATAGATGATCGTAACCCAATTTAAAATATTACTTATTTAACTATAAAATATTACTTATTTAACTATAAAGTGTAAGGTAACTAATCAGAAGTAGTATATTTTAAATAACAAGTAATGCTTTAAATTGTGTTGCACGTGCACTCGATGCATACAAATTTTTGCAATTATTGTTTCTTCTAGAAGCAATTGAAACCAAACCACTAATCAATTGAAGTTAGTAACGTAGTATGATTTCTTGAGATAAATAAATGTATAAATTATCAATTTATTATGTCATAACAATTTACAATTTCAATATTTAGACTCATGTTTACTGATAGTACAGGTTTTCGTTTAAATTTTAATTGTTTAGCTCTGGATCTTAGCTGCCATGTTAGAGAATCACAGAAGACGAAGTAATTAATACATTGTTTAATGAAACAAGAACTTTATTCAAAGAAGGTGCTTCTGTTACATACATGGAAACCTACTTGCTCGAAGGGGAACCTTCTAGAATATTGACACTTGTCTCAATATTACATGTTTCAAAAGCTAAAGAAAAAACATTAAATGAATATGTACATTACAGGCACTCCTCATCTTCTTCTGTCTAAGTAATTCACCAGTCTATTCAATAGCTACTGAAGTAGTGTGTCATTCACTTTGTTTGTTTCTGCATGTAAGCTCTTCGTTGCCTTTGTCTGTTTTTAGAAGTATGTCTGAGTTCAATGACTCGGGTTTGGCCACTTCTTTCCATATTCACATTTTAATTAAGCTTATTCCTCAAGCCCCTTCTCTCTTGCTCCAGCCATAATTTTTCTTCCATCAAAGTCTCTCATGTTCAAGTCTGTTTAAGCAAGACAATTCTTTTCTATAACTTTTGGGTTTCTAAACACTTTCTCTATGTCTAATGTTTTTTATGTTGGTATTAGGTGTGCAATATTTTATTATTGCGTCTGAATGTTTACATCCCACGCTTCCATTTTTAGCCACTTCAGAAACTCCTTATATATTGCTATGGGTTTTGATAACTCAACTGAACTTGTCAATTATTATCTGGTAAATGTAGTATTTTTCTAATTAATCTGCATTCTAAGAAGATACTTACAGGTGTTTGTCAAGATAATGTGATGGACTTGAGAAACAGCTTTTGACGAAATGCTCATGGTTTGTATGGTTCTTATGTTGCAACAAATTGTTGAATACAAACAAAGTAGGATTTGTCGAATAAAAAGTAAAGAAAAAAAACGTATCATATTAAATGGATGTAAAACCTTACAAAAAGAGAGCAATGAAATTCGTATTAGTGAACTTCAAATAAATAGAGACCATCTGCGAGATTATGTAATATGGCCACAGATGTTGGTGTTTAAAAGCAACAAAAAATTAATTTATTGATGAAACTGTGGCCATATTTCCTTATGTCTCGCACCTCATTAAAAATATAGAACTATTAGTCTACTTTTAGAAAGAAGCAGGGAGACTGTGAGCCGTCTTTGTCTTCATGCAATTTTACAACCAAACAACATATTGCTTAAGAAACTCGAACCTATTGGTGATGATTGCAAAGAAGATAGATGGAAAATGTTTAAGGTAATTATTTTTCACTTTGATTATTGATTTGTTTATTAAAGTTTCTATGTACCTATTGTTGATTTGTTTCTATGATTGTTTGGGTGCCTTAAAAAGTACTTTCATCCAAGTAACACCTCCTAAAGAAGAAAAACAACTTGTCGTACAAGAAATGAAAGTATTGCAACAAATATATTGGGTGTATGATGCCATGCCCATCCATGCAATTTATATATGTATTGTTTGGTTGGAAGGTTCAACTCATGATGGTCGTGTTCTTCGTGATGCAATCAGTAGGACTATTGGGCTTAAAGTCCTCAAAGATCGTTACTATTAGGTAGATGATGGATATTGCAATTCAACGAGATTTGTTGCACCTTATCGTGGGCATAATATCACCTCCATGAGTTTGATTGTAATCAACTTGAAATTGCTAAAGAATATTTTAATATGAAGCACTTTAGAGCAAAAAATGTTCTCGAGAGATGTTTTGATTTGTTAAAAGGATGTTGGAAATTTCTACATCCCTTTCATTTTCTCCAATACAAACCCAATTGCGTTTTATTAGTGCTTCTTGTTTGCTATATAATTTGATTCAGAGAATGAATGTGGTGACGAAAATGAAGTTGAGTAGATACATACAATTGCCCAAACTGGCAAATGTACTGCTTTTAGGAATAATATGGCAACTGGAATGTTTGATAATTGGAGAAATGGGATCATTGACATGGAATGACCATTAATGATGCTTACTTTTACAATGCATTTATGTATGACTATTTATGTAGTGCAAGAAATTTATGAATGACTACTCAAATATACTACTCCAATTTCTTTAACAATATTTTTTAATATTTTTATATGAGTTGACTAATGTTTTTATTTTTCTTTTTTATATGATAGTGTGTGTGTATATATATATTACATTTTTGTTTTGATTTTATATAAATTACATAGTAGGATGCAGAACAATACATCAGGAAACAATAAGCTTGGGATACATGATGGTGTACATGGAAGAGGGAAAAACAAGCACTTCTAGGTAGAGGAGAAAACTTGAGAATTGATACGTTGTTTGCAAGATATGGCAGTTGATCTTTTTTTTAAAACATATGGAGATTTAAAAAATAACTACATGAGTGAGATAAGAAGAATAATGGTGCAAAAGCTGCCTAATTTCATAAAAGAAGCTAACCACATTGATTCTAGGATCAAATTTTTGAAGAAAAGATTCAATGCTGTTACTCATATGTGTCAGCAAAGTGGTTGTAATTGAAATCATGTATAGCAAGATGATATCATGCGAACGCTTACAGTATATGATGATTGGGTTAAGGTATGCCAATAAATGTATTCTTCAATTAAACTACATTTTTTTTATATGAGTTTGCCTAATTTTCTGTGGTAATATTATTTTTTATAGGATTACAAAGATGTACATATATATATAATGTAACACTTATATGTAGAATTTAGAGGTGCATGCTAAGGGTAGAGCAATAAGGACGTAGTATCAAATATTGATCATGAAGACTTGTCTACTATAAATAGTAGCACCACTAACACAATGAACTTGAAGTTAATTCACCGTCACCGTTGACTACCATCTACTTCGTCCAATTCCACAAAGAAAAAGAGAACAAAAAGTTACTATCTAGAAAAGTTAAAAAAACCTGCAAAGAAGGCTAGGATTTCACATGAGCAGATTATTGATTTTGATTTCGAGACACTCACTGATCAAGTTGAGGGGTTTATGAAAGATATGAACTCCCATTTTGAATCAATGTTAGCTTGGGTGGTAGGTAAGTCTTCAAAATCTCATATGTTCTTGAGCAGTTGGGTAAGCATGAATTCAATGGTAAAGATAAATTTAAGATTGTTCAAGCAAATTTGTGATGATGTTGTGAAGGTTGAGTTGTTGTTTAGTTTAGATCCCATTGAAATAAATAATGATGTGTTGGAAAGGAAAGAAGATCAAATCACAAAAATTAAGGATTTAGTATCACTTAAGATCCTTTAAACATGTATTTATGATTTATTTCCTTGTAAAATCTATCTTGTAACCTATAAACAAAAGGTCTGTACAATCTTTGAATATACAGAAAAAGAAACTTCTCTCTCTCTCTCTCTCTCTCTCTCTCTCTCTTACAAACATAAACATCAAAATTATGTTGAACCATGTTTCAACTTGGTATCAGAGCAGGTGATGATCCGAGGAACTCTGATATGAAGTGGGATTTGATCCCACATCGGATTCACAAGTGATTGTGGATGGGTATTTAAGTGGGAGGTCAAACCTACACTCTTGAGCTAGCTTTTGTGGTGTAGTTAGGGCTTCCCCAATTGGGTCCCTATCATTTGGTCCGACCTGCCGGATCCCGGACGTACTGCGGAAAAGGGCTACCTGTGGAAAGGGCTACCCGGCATGATGAAGGCCGTAGGGAGGCCGCCAAGGGGCCGGAGTATCAAACTCATAATTAGATCATCATCGATCCTATACCACTCTCGGTTCAATTCGAAATTGATCAAGGCAGAATCTGTGTTCGAGTCCTGAAAGAAAAAATACAAGATGTCAAACGAGTTACAAGCAACAACTCCAAATCCAACAAATTCAAACCTAACAACCAATCAAAATCCAAACACACAGAATGAAGTAACTCTTCAAATAGCAAATCTGGTGCGAAACTCCGAGAATGTCACACTCGGGTTCAAACTAGATGGAAGCAACTACCCACTATGGGCTTGACTTATGAGGGTAGCAATCGGAAGCAGGGGTAAATCCAGGCATATCACTGGACAACCACCATCACCAGCAGATACATACCCAAATTATTATCAATGGGAGGAAGCCGACTTCTCGGTTTTTTCATGGCTTATACAAAACATGGAAGGAAAGCTCATCACAAGCTTTGCACAACATCAGACCGCCAAGGCCGTGTGGGACAGCCTTGCAGTCACATACGGAAGTGGAGCCGACTCGTTCTAAATTTATGATTTGGAGGTCAAAGCCAACAAGGTTAGCCAAGGACAATAACAAGGTTAGCAAAGGACAACTTAGTCTAGAGGATTACTCGAATGAATTACAAACTATATGGCTTAACATCGACCGAAGAGAGCCAAACCCTCTCGGCTGTTGTGAGGAAGGAATCAACAAATACCAGAAATTAATCGCCAATCGGCGACTTTACTAGTTTCTCTCCGGCCTAGACACCAAATATGATGGGATTCGGTGAGATATTCTCAAGGAAATCCCAATTTCCTCAGCCGAGTCGTCATTTTCAAAAGTGCGACGGGAGGCCGCCCGGCTACAGATTCTACAATCGGCAACTCACCCTACCGACTCGGTCACCACTTCATCGGGAGGAATCGGCGCCGGATTTGGAGCTCGTAACACTGCACCACGCCTAGAGGGAAGCTGACAGCCGGCACAGAAAGGAGGCCAAACTCGCTCTAGCAACCCTTCATCGCGAGGGAAAGTGGAAAAATCAAAGCTCCACTGTACACATTGTGGGATGCAGAAGCACACTAAGGAAACATGCTTCCAACTTGTCGGCTATCCCGACTGGTGGGAGGATAACCACAAGGTTCCGTAGGCAAAAGGGAAGTCGGCCATCGGAATTGATGGGCACGATGTGGCCGGGGCGGCAGTGGCGGTGAGGAGTCAGAAAGCGGACACACCGAGACAGACAACAATGTTTGTGAAGAAGGCGAGACTCCAGGTATAGGGTTTGGTGGTTTACCACTAAACTCTTTCCATTTACTTGAATTCCTTTTTAGTCCCCCTTATATGCAGACTTACAGATTCAGCCCCATATACTGCAAAGCAAGTTCAGAACTTTACCTTATATTGAATTTGACCCCATCCCTTATAAAAATGGAGAATATTTCTACTGCTTGTCAAATTCAACATGAGAAAACAGATATAGGGGGTGGATTTTTTATTGTGGGGCTGGGAACCTAATGGACAGACGGTCCACTCCTGGACACTTTACTTTTGTTGGAGGAAATCTTGTCACTTGGAGAAGCAAAAAACAGAAGGTGGTGACTCTCTCGAGTGCAGAAGCAGAGTTTAGAGGAATTAAGAGTGGACTAACTGAGGTTCTCTGGTTAAGAAAACTATTGATGGAGCTAGGCCTTCACCCAACAAAGACGTGCCAGATGTTTTGTGATGACAAGGCAACCATCAGTATCTCAGAGAACCTAGTGCAACATGACAGAACAAAACCTGTTGAAGTTGATCGACACTTCATCAAAGAGAAGATTGAAGGAGGAATGGTGGCTATGCCATTTATACGGTCTGAAGATAAGCTAGCCGACATCCTGACCAAGGCCGTTAACTCCAAAAGTTTCATAGAAGTTCTCGGCAAGTTAAGCATCGGAGATCCCGTCACTTAACTTGAGGGGGAGTGTTGGAAAGGAAAAAAGATCAAGTCATCAAAATTAAGGATTTAATATCAGTCAAGACCCTGTTAGAAAGGAAAGAAGATCAAATCACCAAAATTAAGGATTTATTATCAGTCAAGATCCTGTTGGAAAGGAAAGAAGATCAAATCACCAAAATTAAGAATTTAGTATCAGTCAAGATCCTTTAAACATGTATTTATGATTTATTTCCTTGTAGAATCTATCTTGTAACCTATAAACAAAAGGTATGTACAATCTTTGAATATACAGAAAAAAAAAAGAGTCTTCTCTTTTAACCGTGGATCGATCTCTCTCTCTCTCTTTTACAAACATAAACATCAAAATGATGCTGAACCATGTTTCAACTTGATGTGTTTAGTTTCTTATAATTTATGGCTTGATTGTTTATCTTTTGGTTGTGCTAATAATTCTTTTAGGATCTTTTCTTCCTCTCTCTCTCTCTCTCTCTTTTTTTTTTTTTTTTTTTTTTTTTTCTGTTAATTTGAGGTCATTAATTGAGCAGAGAATTAGTAATTTTGTTTACTTGTACAGCTATTATGTACCACACGGTTCATGTTTTATTTGGAGAAATTATATTTTTTGCTTTTCAAAATTTCTAAAACTTATTATTTTGCTCATTTAAGTAGGTTATTTTTCAGAATTTTATTTTAAATCATTAAAGTTATTTATTACATTAACTGACATAGGCAAAATGTGAATTTTAACTGATTACCATTACTGAATTTGAACTGAACCAAATATCAACAATCATAGTCCCAACCAAGAATTAGCAGTACAATCATGATTCTCATTGTGATCGACTCTCATACCCATTGCTAATCCCATTGATGTATACTGAACCAAGCGGCCACCAAGTAAAAACTACAACTGAAAATAGTAGATTAAAGATATAAGCAGCAAATTTGTGATTTGAATCATTTTGATAGTTGTCAAGAGCTCTGTAGCTCAATGGTAATGGTACCAATCTTGGATTGTAACCAAGAGGTATAGGGTTCTCTAAACGCAATGCCCACCCCTAAATCCCCTTGGATTTATGACTTTTAGGGGAGATGATGTAGCGAAATGAACCCAAAAGAGCAAAATGAACCCACTTTTGGGTTCATGGAGATGCCCTCTGTATACATATTTCCTTTGGGTCCAAACAAAATACAGAAGTGTTGCCTCAAATAAATTCAGGTAATAGTTATTTACAAGCACCACAAAATAATTCCACTCCTACAATCTTAACTCATAACAAAATAAACTAATGTTAATAACTTTATACAACCGAGCCACTTCCCCCAAGTATTAAAACCACCCTTCAAGGTTCCGATTCCCACCACCTCCTCATTTCAACTAATCAGCAACTTCTGAATCAGTCTTGGAACTCACTAAATTATCTCAGATGTATGAATATAAATATTGATCAATATACAACAACCCAAACAGCCGGCAGGGAAAATTATTAATCACTGCAGGTGAACATCAGCATCTGCCTCCTCTTCTTGATTGATAATTCGACATTTAGGGACCGGTTTCTCTAACATGGATGTCCCCTTGAAAGCCAACATTTGCCAACAGTTTTTTCTGTAATTCACAAGCTGCATATGCAAAGAATCAAAATAGGTTCTACTGCAATTCTTTTTTTGGTCATATTCTAGGGAACTGTTTGCATACCTGCTCTTGTGGTATCTTACTAAACCCAAACTTCTCTGTCCAAATTGACCTTGCCTCATCTGTCGCTGGGAGAACAAAGCTTTTGATGTTCAAAAATGCAAGCAATTTCTCGATGCATGAGTACAGTATTTGGAAGTATCCCTTCATAAAGACATTTCAATTCCATCAGTATGATTCCAAGCCAGTTTTCAACATAAAAGAGAATCAAGTAACATTTTGCCCGCACTTTTCATATTACAAAAAAACTAAGCCTTTGTCCCACTATGTAGGGCCAGCTCTATGAATCTTTCATCATCTTTGAGTTTGCTTGAGACACATGCTCCCATTAACTACTATAAAAGAGGTCCTTTTTCATAGTTTATTTCGAAGTCCTTCTAGGTCTTCCAGGTCCCCTTTTGAGTTGCGTTAAAGATTCTGTAGTCTAAAGATCTCCTATGCACATATTCAGTTAAAGATTCCTAAAGATCTCCTATGCACATATTCAGTTAAAGATTCTGTAGTCTAAAGATCTCCTATGCACATATCCAGACAATCCCTTGCATGCTTCTTTAAGCCTCTCATCTATTGGGACAACCCCAACCTTCTTAGTTCTTATTAATGCATGAATTACTAACTTTATCTTATCTGATGTGTCCATGCATCCATCTCACCATTCGCATATCAGCTACCCACATTTTTTTTTCCTGCTTATATCTTTCTACATATCTTTCAATGAACGTCTTTTTTTATCTCCAAAGGTTGGATTTTACAGTAAAATAAGTAAATTTTCTATTATGCTCATATTGACCAACTCACCTAATCCAATTTCGTTACTACGGATTTCATTAAAAAAGGTAATAAAAGAATCTATCCACTCTTTCTTTTATCCTTCGTCATGTACTAAAGCACTTCCATTTTCACTCTCCTCAAATACAAATCCATCCCTCCAAATGCAACCTATAGTTATTTTTCTGTTGTAAAACGTAGGATGTGAATTGGACTAACAACCAATTATAGGTCTTCTATGATTTTAGGCCAAATTTTAGAACCCAAATTCATTTCCATTCCTTTCAAACTTCCAAGGGTATGTTTGTTATAAGCTTGGCACTGAAGGATTTTGGATGTCAAAATACCCCATCCCCGTTTGTTTTGAGTTGTAAAATTGGATTTTACAATTCAATAAAATCCTACCCCAATACCTATTCTGCACTCTACTATGTACCGATATCCCTATTTTTCTTTCTTCTTTTTTAAATTCTTCTCTCTTTACCAACACAATATAATATTACAATAAATCATCATTTCCAGCATTGATTTGACATCTACAGTACAATTCCACCATATACAATCTCAAAACAAATAAAGATTATCACTCTTCGACATTTCACAATCCCAAGATTTCAAAGTCAGGATTTTCCATGAACCACTAAGCCTAACCAAACATACCCTAAATTACATTCTTAATCCATGATAAACATAATGTAACAAACCAAATTCAATTTTATAAGAGCAGAGCAATCAATTCCATTCAACAGAAAACGCTCGAGGCTTCTGAAAGGCTTCAAGACAGAAAATTTAAATCTCATTATTATTAATCATATTTTCCCACTGTAAAGAAGGAAGAACCATAGAGTTGGTCCTGCAAAACATGCACGACGTCTTTGAATTACATAGGTAGCAGTTTGATCTATTATAAAGGTAAAATATTAGGAAATGAGTGATGTAACTTGCCTTTCCTTGATTACCAATGCGTGTTGCAGCCAAAGGGAGCTCGGCAAATTCTTGTCCAAAAATCCGAAGGATTGCAGCTGATACAACAGTTGAGCTGCAAGATAGGCAAGAACTTCTTGATCAAACAGAATATACTATCAATAGCCAAAAAAAATATGAGTGAAAAGGGATTCTTACTTCACAGTCAAAATAGCACAGTACATTCCACTGAAGTCTTGACCCCTTATATTCCTCCTGAGATATAAAGCGAGAAAGAGTCACAGAAAAGGTGATAGAAGATAAAAGATTATAAGAAATACGAACACTGTCGGTAAGATGAAGCCATTTTGAATTAAAGTCGGGGAAAGAAAAAAGAAAAAAAAAAAGAGAATTGTGCATACCCATAAACCAAAGATGGAATGAAGTCACGTCCCGTTTCTGAATCAACAATTGGGTCAAAACAATCCTGAAAACCAAAGCCATTTATACGACTGTTAATAAGCATGTGTAGAAAAAGTTAGCTTTTGACTTAGCTAATAGTTCATTTCAGCACCTATATAAAATTTAAAAAATACATATATCACTATTCTCCATAGGTCTCTAAGTTAGTATACCAACTTGACTCCATAAGGCAAATGCTTTCTCATGAAAATAGTACAGTTTATATTAAAATCTGCTTAACAATTCACAGTCATGATATTCTCCAAGACTGGTCCACAACTCCACATACTCAGTAATAGCAAGAAACTACTGAAAATGATGAACAAGAAAATTAAGTGTGAATTCTTACATGAAATATAGCCACAGCCTGTGACAGCAAAACTCTAGTTTCACGAGATGAAATTTTCCCATTCAAAAGTCTCCATCTCACATCAAAATTAGTATCACCAAACAAACTCTTTTCTGTTTCCTTATGCTTTACAATGTCCAAAGAAGAATCAGGTACCGTTTCTTCACCAGCATTCAGCAAATTCTGCAGAGCAGAGTATATCCACTTGCAACTCGAAGAGCAGAACCATTTTCCTTTCGGAAGTTCCTGTGTGCAGGTGAGAATTTTAAAGATACAAAAATATAGAATAAAATGCTAGTGTAGGAGATCTGAATCTTTCTGTAAAAAAGCTAACCTTTAGATCTGCCAACTTGCATTTCTTTAAACAGCCCACATGATATTCTTTTTCACACTACAAGAATGAAGCCATATTGAGTGTATAGCATTCCACATTAAGATCCATGAGATAAGATATTGAAGAGTACCTGATCACACAATATAACAGTGCGTGGACCAAAACCAGATTTACTAAAATCATAGCCTCTGCATACAAAACAAATTCCATATATCAACAAACAAAAGTATGGGTAAAGTAGTATTTAAATCTCTTCAAACCTAAGGAGGTTAATTTATTTGGATGTTACCTGCAGATTACACATGCTATTACTTCTGCTTCTTCCGGGTTCTTCACAATGCGAATGCAACGATCTGTAATTTGCTCTATTGGATCAATACCCAAGACTCTGCCGGCTGCAACAGCATTGGCATTCCACTCAACAAATTTTTCTCTATGGAACATGTTCTGGCAATAGGTGCAATACCATTTACCACGAGGGATGTTTGATAGAGAGGCACATTCTGTATCATAAAAGAGATTCTACATAAGCATCATATCATTAAGATTATGACAACATTACCTCCACTTCTCAAAGAAACCCCAGAAATAATTTAAGAAACCACAGCCTGAACAAGAAGCAATATAATAAACGAATAATAAATAAGAGCAGCACCAAGCTGAAAGCATTTCTTTTTTTAGCCTTCCATGATATCTATAGTTTACATTAAGCATAAGGTAGTCTACTATTTATATGTACAGATCTTTAATACAGGCCAATGAATATTTTGGTACACATCACATGCATGATAAAGATGTGTTAATTCAACAAACAAAAGAATCCCATGTAAAGTAGTAACCAATCAAGATATTTTGCTACATAACAGATGCTGCAGCCTAAGCTGTAATCACATCAACATACATGCATGACAAAATTCTAAACGAATAGATGTCTCAACTAAATACAACTTAATAAATAAATGGATATTTGAAATACTATACAGCGAGTAAGCTCATATAAGCAGCTAAGCTAGCTACTTTGAATCACACATCATATGAAGAAGCCTTTCCCAAGTTATACATAAAGATACCACTTGGAATAACAATTTCTTCTATGACACCGTATAATCTTATCAATGAGTATCGTTATATTTTTCAGATTCTAAGGCTATGTTTGCACTAGATTTGGGTGGTGCATGACAAATCCTTCCATAGAAATTTTGGGTCATGTGAGTCCAAAAGAATAGTGTAACTCTTATGTTTGTTCTAGGATTTAATAGAGTAGGATTTGTAAAAGGTGCAATTATTATGCTGGAAAAGGGATGAAAAGTATTGAAAATTTGGTTTATAATGATTGGATAATAATTAAGGTGGTTATTTGATCTTGTAAGATGATTGGATGCGAAAGAAAGATAGAAAAAAAAAAGGATGAGAGAAAATGTACTAGGTATTAGTTTTATTAGGGGTAGGGTAGGAGTTACCGGCCCTAAGAATTAGCACAATACAAACACAAATATGGATTGGCATTTGGCACCTCCCCAATCTGGACTTGCTGAGGCCAGTGAGTGCAAACATAGCCAAATGGAAGGTCTTAAATATTAATCTCCTATATTACAAAACTTACACAGGGCCACCTCCTCTATCCTCCAATAATTAGTTATCCACAGAGATATACTCAAGTTGGATATGAATATCTGTCCTTCTGAAGTTAAAAATGTGCATGTTCAGGAAAATAAAAAGCCAGTTTCTTAATGGTTACTTTAGCCGAGACAGAAAACTTTCATTGTAAAGGTTTAACTCCCTCAAAAAGTATAAAGCCTGCTACTGAAGGGGGGGACTTGGCCTGAAGCAACAGTTGGAAATTGTATAAAGACAATAGGAATTGACAACAAAGGTATGACAATAAAAGGTTCGATTTTGCTAGTAAACAAAAGAAAAACAATATATCGAGCTTATAACATAACACCTTTGTGAAAGGCCCTTGGACATCCATCACATAACACAAGTTTACCACCATCTGCACAAATGATGCACAGGTCATCATTGTCTTTTGAAGAATATTTGCGCCCTTTTAACAGTGAGATGGCAAATTCATGGAGGGACACTCCATTAGATGTGTAGATATACATATAGCTGCAGGAAAATGAGAGGGTATCAAGACAACATAACCAGGAAAAGGTGTTAAATAGACCTTAACGATTCAAATGCATACAGAAAAAGACTCACGGTTTTCGACGGGACGCCCAACCAGCATGAGCTTCAAATTGGGACGGACTAACCTGCTCATAGTAGGAAAAATAAATCAATACATCGCCTAAACAATCAGGTTGTAGGATTGAAGGATTTGAATGAAGGCGTTTGAAATGTAAGGATTTCAAATCCATCCAACTCTGAGTGGATTTCAAATCCACTCATATCCCTTGAAATTTAGTTAAAAGAACAACATTGATGGATCTCAAGTCAATGTCAATCCAAGCAACAAGGGATTTGCTATTGTGGACTTTAAATCCATCCTCAAATCCTTCAATCCAATTGGAGCCTCAGGTATTTCAGAAGAAAAATCAACATGATTACCAAAGTGCTACAGCAACGACATATTATTCCGGATCCCATTTTATAGCCATCCCGCAATTTCTACAAATACATCAGAAAATTTACAGTGCTGAAATAGCCCAAAAAATATTAAATATAGCAGCACTTGGAAACCACCTTGTCATTAGAATAATATGCACAAAAAGGAAATATTAAATAGAGCATCACTCGTAAACCACCTTGCCATTGGAATAATATGCAACTTCAGTGCCATCTGGTAATCCACCATTCTCAAAGACCAGCTTGTGCATCCTCTGATCTCTGAGTAAAATGACGGTAAAAAGATCATATGAATCTTCTCATTTGTGTAAGGGAATAACTACATGAATGCACAAGTAATGACCTAAGGCATGTACCAACTTTTTAGTTATCTTTGATGAACTCTTTGACTGCACGGACATAGATGGAGATCCACTTTTTAGGGGCTTGGAGAGTGATGTTGTAATCGACAACCTGAAACATCACAAAGAAACAATCAGATAGATGCTTAACCTGCAGTTATTACATCAATATACATTGAACTGATAGGCCATAAGCACAAACCTCTTTAGTATCTTTCTAGTTGTCTTATTCTTTAGTGAGCCATGTGAGGAAGTACTGCCATTTGAAGTTGGATCAGAAAATGAATGTGAATACCTCACCAAAGTACTTCCAGGAGATATGGTGGCAGGCGCTGATTGTGACAACCTAAGCACACCAAAGCATAAACACCATAAAAGAAAGAAATGTTACAAAGTAACATGTCTACTTAGCTTAAAGCGAGTAATGGAGATAAAATCTCGCCACACAAAGAAAGTAAGAAAGCATAAAAGCCCACTTCTTTTTTGTCTTATATTGACCCCTCTTTCTTGTTCCACCACGCAATGAGGATTTTTCGGGAGACTTCGTATTAGTCTTCAGTTCTGAATGCCTGCAATTGGGAACAAAAGTAAAAGTCTTAATTTTGTTTTCCTTTCTTTTTTCTTTTTTTTTTTTTTTTTTTGGGAGTTGCAGAGAAGATGATCTAGGTATGAGAAAAACAGAGAGGATACACACTTTCTTTTTTTCCTCCCTCGACGACCTTTTATCTGGGGTGTGCTTTGTACTTCACCTTTTTCAGAAATTGTCAACCCTAGTAATGGCTCCAAAGGCCTGAAAGAGAAACAAAATAATAACAGCAAAAATTAAGAGAATAAATCCATAAGAAGCTCTAATATACATATTTATCATTCTCAAGAAAGGTAAGTTAACCGAACTCCGAAACTCAAGCAATTTCGGAGTTAACAACTCAAGTAAAGGAAATCTGAGCTAAGAGTGGGGTCCCCTTGCAAAGTCTAGAACGTAAGTAGAATGTCATGCATAACTTAAATTTGTGTTTTCCCACTTCAAGACAATGAATCACACAATAACATCCCACAAGGCTCTAGTAGGTCCTGAATCTCAATTCACTAGAACTTGCGTATATCTCTAGCATCTGGAGATCATTAACATTACAACACAGATTCATATGTAGGCAGAGCATGTGTGGGGGGGGGGGGGGAGGCTGAACAGGGTCAACAAACTTCTGTCATGAATCAAATTTACAAGTTGTCTAGATGTTTGACCATTCATGAGAAAAAGGACCAATGAGTAGGTTTCACTTGACCAACATGGAGGTGAGAGAAAATCATATACTTGGAGATAAATTACCTTGATTTCACACATTCTGCCTCAATATCTGAGTTCATGATAATCACGCAAGAATCACAAAGTAGTTCCACCTTTGCAGCAGATGTTGCAAGAAATGACCCTAGTCACCGAAACTCCGTCATTTAAAAGTGATTACAGCAAACATAAGGAAGGTTATAGAAAATAAGCAACAAATATCTATATATATGTAAATATAAATGAATCAAAGAACAAAATCAATATAGTTCTTGCTCACCTGTGCAATTCCGACAGACGACAGTTTCCTTCACGGGCATAGGCCCTATGAAGTTTATAATTGTTTCTTCTAGTGTTTTAACAGAGGACTTTCGGCATTCTTTGACCACATCCAGGAGGCTTTTCCCATTCTCTAAGCATATGTACTGGGATGCACGTCTATATGATTTGCAGGCATGGATCTCAAATTGGCAAGGTGGAACTACCTGAACAAAATTTAAAACAATCAATAATGTTGGTGTCGATGGATCAATAATACAATAAAAAATATGAAAGCCCACACTTTGTTCAACTCATGTTGATGAGTTGACTAAACACCTGTTGAGGAGTTCACTAAACAAGAAACCACAAAACCAGTACTCACCCGTACTCCCTTGCACAAACTGCAAGAACAGAGGATTCCAGCATCTTTTATGGTTCCACGTAGTGCAAATCCCTACAAGTATGTTATAATCAGTTGAGGCTCTTGATGAAAGCTTTTCATATAAATGAGGGAGTTCAATTTTACTCGACACAACCAAAGTAAGTCATCAATGGTGCTAAATTAATTTCCCAGAAATAAGAGCATACTGGAATTCTAAATGCAGTAACATAACAAGTTGGCATATATTTATCAAAACAGAGTTTTCTTTTTCAAATATGAACTCAGTTTGATAATTCTTTGAATTCCTTTACTAGTAATATTGCCATAGTCTTCAATAAGAAATCTTAAAACAATTGATTCAAACAGAACCACTGCCATATCCTGTCTAAAAACAGAATATAAAGGCTTTAGTTTTATGTTTGATCTATTACCAATCTATTGCCTTCTCCAATATTTCTTAAAACAGAAATGATTAAATTATTGTTCAGAACACAATCTTAATTTTACTAGATACGACCAGACAACACTATCATTGGTGCAAAATTAATTTCCTAATCAGTAATATCAACATAATTGACAAACTGGAAAAATATTAATTTTCAAAAAAAAGTTTCTCCATTTGTTTTAGACCCTGCATCGATGAAGTATGACTATGTGCTGTTTTGACTTCCCATTTTCAATGCATAACTTGTATGGATGAGGCATATAAGCATCATGGTTATTTTTTATTCTTAACCAACACCATTATCGTTTATCCTAATTACATTACAAGCCTAATGCACTCACCTATGTCTAGCCATAATATTAGTGTAGCTTAAATGATTGTTGTAGCATAAAAGACTCGAGAAAGTGATTTGCATAGATAATAACCTTACAATTTACAATATAGCTTATAAGATGCTCGAAAGCTCTTCGAAAGTGTGATATTTTTTTCAGAACAGAGCTTAAAATTTTCCTCCAGAAAATATAAAGTGTTTTTATGAAAACAAAAATGAAGTTTGATTCATGTTATGAGTTGATCTTCCCTTTATCATCACATTATTTGGGCGGACAAGCATCATGGTAACCATAATTCTGAACCAACACCCTTAGTCATTTATCCTAATTACGCTATAAGCCAATCGCACTCATCTTTGCCTAGGCACTATATAAGCTTAAACGACTGGTGCAACACAGGGTTATTTTATTAGCACCAAATTAGCTTAAACAAATGGTGCAGCATAGGACATTTAGAGTCTTGGCTGAGCTTACAAGCTCTTCAAGATAGCATACGATTTGAGAGCATACAAGCAGTTTAAAGTATGAGTAATTTTTTAAAGATCTACAAAATATATAATTATATTTGGTTATTTTAATTACAAATGTTCATTACTATAATCTCAGAAGTTCCATAATCCTTTATGCTTCAACAACTTACAATTAAGAGATAAGCTCTGAAAACAGTTTACAAGAAATGAGAGCTCATAAAAACTGAAGTAGCATGGCCAAACATCCCCTTAATCCTCATAGGTCTGGAATTACAAACTGGAGCTGGATGAGTCATTGAAGAAAAATGAAAATGTGTGAAAGCTTCTATTTTTCTTATCGCACTTCACTTTGATCTTGGATTTGAGCGAAGCAAAAACAAGAACAAGAATTTATTCTTTTGTTTTATTCTAAAAGAAAAATACAAAAGAAAAGCTTGTGTGAGTTGATTGTTAGAGGTATTGGTACACCTCATAAATTTATAATCATTTTTTTCATAAACTTTTATCATTAAATTTAAAGGTATTACAGTTAGTCTGTTAGAAAGAATATTCAAGGATAGTCTCACTGACATGAGTTCCGCCGTTTCTGTTTATTTCCTCAAGTTTATGTTAAACTAATATGATATTAGAAATGAAGGTAAACTAATATGATATCTGTTCATTTGCTTAATTTCCACGTAGTATGTTTCCTCAAGTTTATTTCAAAGGTTTAAAAATGATATCTGTTTTCCAAAATTGGGTGATATTTAAATAAAAATTGATTTTACCTTCACTATAAAACCTAGAACCAATGAAGCACTTCTCTACTTCTTCGGAAAATGGGATGATAACTTCCTTCATTTGGGAAGAGGGACGAAAGGATTGATAGCTCAACACAGCCTTCACACCACATCCTCTCCCTATACCTATCTCCCTCCCCACCAGACACAAAACACTTGCCTATGACTCTTTGTTTATATTGCAGCACATGCAATAACAATATAGACAGAATTATTTTATGACAAGCAGCAAACCAATTCAAGTTCAATATTAATGTAATGGATCAATTAATGATTCATAGTATAATTAATGTTTACACAATTATGATCATGATGATGAGGGTAATGAAATGACATTCATAAATAGTAACAACAATAAATAAGTAATAGATATTTAAAAACAATAACACGAATCAGCAAGTAAACAACAGCAAAAATGACAAAACTAACATTTATAACAGCAATGCCAACGGTGGTGGCAGCAGTGCTGGTGATAGCAACGGAGATAATAGTAACATTAACACAACAGCAGGAGATCAAAAAAAATAACCACAACCAATAAAAATGACAGAAAAGATTTTTAATGCTAAGCACAATACCCTCTTGCCACCATTGTAGAAAACTGGATATCCTTCTAGCAACCCTGTCTCGAAAAGCTCTCTAACTGTTGTTGGCCTCCCTTTTATAAGGATTTTCTTAGACATCTTCATCTCCATTTTCCTTGTCTTTGGACTACCCAACAAAGTCAAGTTTTCACCCACCGATCCATCTACCTCCAAAATCTCTGTGTCCATTAAATTCCCGAAATTCCCATTCTCCATTTCAGATTCCGTAATCACAGAGCGCGTAAACCTCCGTGGCCCGGTTCTCCCTGCCGCCAAAGACATTGACTCCTGTTTCACTTCAATCTCCATCATCTCCCCCTCGCTCTCCCCTCCACTAATACCTGAAGTTCCTAAATTACCCTTGACTTCACTAACATTCACTACCTGAGTACAATTAACCACTTCATCTTTCACACTCACACCCTCCTCAGTCTTAACGAACGCTCCAGAATCCCCTTGTATTTTATCTGCATAGCCAATTCTACCAATAGTTCTACTCTTTAACCTCTTATTCCTAGTATAAACTGCGAAACCATTCACCTCACTCGGCCTGACCCGAATAGCACAGCAGTGATCCATCCAATCCGAACCGTTCGACTCCGGTTGGGCAGTATCATTGGATCTGTTTCCTGGTTCGGGTTCATTCAACTGATCCGGACGCTCGGTTTCCAAACCCAATTCGGCTTTCATTGCCGTTTCTTCTCCTTTTTCCTCGAGCTCTTTTAATTCACTGATGCTGTGCGTGACACAGCAGCAGATAACGAAAGAGGTTTATGGCTATGGATCTGCGCGAATAGGAGAATTCAGTTGCATGCATAGAAGAAAAAGGGAGGGATTTGATTTGGAATTTAGTTTCGGAGAGGTATGTGAGAAAGCAGAGATAGAAACCCTATAGAGAGAGAGTGAGAGAAGAAAAATGGCAGTGAATTAAGATTGTGGAGAATCTTTTAGGTTGGAAAATAAATTTTAAAAAATGAGAAAATATTTAAGAGTGTACATGTGAATACCGCTGCACTCCTGCTACTGAACTTCCTACAATAGCATTCCCTGCGGTGCCCTGCTATTTTTACCTAAATTGCTTCAGTCGAGTTTTTTTTTTTTTTTTTTTTTTTTTTTTTTTTTTTTTTTTTAACACGGATTCGTTTAAGTCGAAATATAGAATCTTTGAGATTGTTATTTCAAACTTTAGTAAAATAAGTCAAACAAGTTTAGCTGAAGTAATATATATAATTATATAAAATATATTTTGATAAAAATTATTTAAAATAAAAATATTCAATAATATTAAAATATATCTTAATGTATGAAAATAGTAGTTTATATTTGAAAATTAATATTTTATTATTAATATGTAATATGGATATCAGATTGTAGATCATAAAAATATGATTAATTTAATATATTTTTCACAAAAAATGATGTTGAGATGAAAAAGTTATAAGCTTTAAAAAATTAAAGTAAAAAAACAAATAAAAAGAAAAAAATTTGATTGGTTATCAAAGTTTCTAAACATAAAAAATTAATTTTAAGCATGAAAATACATTTTTATAAATTAATTCAATTGTCTTGCTTTTATAAAATTATAAATATTATAATATTATATATATTATATATGAAATCAACATGTGTAAAATTTATAAAAAGGTGTTAAAAATATATATATATGTATATATATATATATATTTAAGGTTTATGAAAACTCACGTAAATTGTAAATTATATTCTTATACAAATACACATAGATCATATTATAAATGTAAATTAAACAATATCATTATAAAACATTTAATGATTTTCATACTCACCTAACTCCATTAACTAGGCTACGAGTTAATGTGAAAAAGACAAATTTAAAAGGTACCTCATCAATATTAAAATTATTATTGTCCAATAACTATAACTATTTGTTATAAATAATTAAAAAATATAAAACATTTGTTTGTCATTTTAAGAGACAAGTATTTTATAAAGTAGGAAGATTTAATGTATACAGCTTTGGTGTACATGCTCCCCTTATATATACATATATATATATATATATATATTGCATTCTGCTTTTATTTAAATACTATTTAAAGAAAGGGTGGGGGGGTTATAATATTTTGTGAAAGTTTGGGGGCGAAAGTGGTATAATGCATATGGTTGAGGAGGCATGCAAAATTGAGCATTGAATTAATCAATAATGTGTATAGGTAGGTAGCACTTTGGTGGTGTCAGGAAATTAGTTGTATGCAAACGTCATTACCACTCTTTTTGGGGTGACGGGATTTTTGCAATGAGCATTAATATAAAATGAAAGTTTTATTAATTTTATTCATAAAATTAAATATATTATAAATAATATAAATATTCTTATTTAAAAATTAAAAACATACATAAATTTTAATTTTAAATAAATAAATATATATTTTATCCACACACAAAATTAATAAATATTTATTTATTAAAAATTAAATTTTGTGTATGTTTTTAATCTTTAAATAAGAATATTTATGTCATTTATATTATATTTAATTTTATAAGTTCAATTAATGTGGTGTGCAAAGTAAATTTAGTGGTACCTTTAGAAACACCCTATAAAATATAGAAAAATGAAAAGTGAAGTATTCCTAAACTACTATTTTTTTATTGTGAATAAATTGAATATATATTTATATTTTATAAATAAATTATTTTATAGAATCAAATTAGGAAGAATTATTTAATAAATAAATTTTAAAATTAAAATTAATTAATTCTCACTTAAATTTTAAATTCACTCGTGATCTATATTTTTTGTGACATCTGCAAACAATAACAAATTATTTAATTAATTACAATTGTTTGAACCAAACAAATATCTAAATGCACATAAAAGACAAAGTAATACTCTATAAGGGTGTAAGGTTTTTTTCTCTCAGTCAAGTAATTCCATTTTATACTTTATATTAAAATAACAAACTAAATTCATATTTTACAAAGATAAGTTTATAAAATATACTTTAGTCCATCATTTAATAAATTCAATCAAACATCAAATACATTTTGGACAACTATTATGTTACTTATATATATGTATGTGTAATTCATAATTAATAATATTATAATGTAGATCTAAAATTTCAAGTTTAAAACAAACTATTTTAATGTTTGCAAAGTTCTAATTTAATTACTACAATATTCTACCCGTTACAACTGTATTCAATTATTATTGATCATCTCCATTTTTTTTGTGGGCATATTAGTAGGTCTCGGTGTTACTATATATTAAACATGATAGGATATCAAAAGAAAATCCAGGACCATGTAGTCCTGGTGTAGAATATGTGACAAACAAATTTATATAAGCTTGAGATTTGAAGCAAATTGAAGAAATTCTAGGCTTGTGGATCAAATAAGTTGAAACAACTTATATAACAACTTTTAAAGAGACATAGATAGTTGGACTAATTGTTAGTTTGACATTTTTTACATGAAGTCTCGCATATGCATCATAGATCGGGGAGAGGTAGATTGCAAAGGGAATAGAAGAGAGATGGGAGAGACTATCGACTTAGATAGTTGAGCTTTCATCTTCGAGTTTGTAATCTTGTAACCATTTCTCACTTAGGCACATTGCCGAACCACGTACAATTTTGTTGTTCTTGCTTGTATTGCATCGAGTTTCAAAAATTGGTATTGAATTGCATCTGAGAATTAAGTCCTGGTTTAACAGCGGATGATGATTTCAGTTATGTTCATGGAATTTATTCTTTTCTTAATTATCATTATAATATGTGAACTATATAATGTATGTAGAACTGTTTGTTGTTGTTGAGGGTTTGGAGATGTATTTCTGAGAAGATTATTACAGTTCTCGAATTAGATATTTAATCAATTATCTAAATTTTGAAACAACATCATGTTGGTCATTGGAGATTTCAAGGGCTCTTAGTATCTTTCAATAATTTAAAGAAGATGATGAACTTAAAAGTCACCCATATATTCAGGGAGGACAGCAAGATTGTTGATTTTTGCTAATAAAGCTATAAAATTATGTTAGTTATCAATTTTATATGCGCAAAAAATTCTATGAAACGGTTGCACTTATGACACGATTTAAGGTATTACTTGTTTAACTATAAAATATCACTATTTTTTTAAAGGATATTATTATTGATTAGTTATCTAAAAGAATAGTGATAATTTATACTTAAACAAGTAATACTTTATAATTACACAAATAATATCTTAAATCGTGGTACACATGCAACCGTTTCACATCAGAGTCACTTTTTTATATGATATATATTTGTGTAGAGGGTTAGAGAGGATTTTTTTATTTATTTTTATTTTTTATTTTAGAATCTTGATGACTACCCAATTAGATTTCATTAGTACTTTGCATCAGAGTTTGAGCTGTAAACTGCTTTTGGACTTCATGTTACAATGTAAATAACGTTCATGTTTTTTTTTTTTTTTTTTTTTTTTTTTTTTTTTTTTTTTAATATTTTGTTATTAAATCATATGAAAAATCATTCTTCTTGTTACTAGATTCATTTAAACCTAATGATTATGTTTTCATATGAAATAGTTGTTGAGCGGGAAACACAACATGTTACTAAAATTATCACGTTTTTACTTAAATTTATTCATAGAATAAAATTGATACTAGAAAATATAATAGAATAAATTGATGTATATTATTATAATTATAAAAATATTTATTAATCTTATTATAAGAATATTATTTAACTATTTTTATTTGCAACCTAAACTCAATATAAGTAGTCTAATCCACAATAAATAATTGAATATAACTCAATAATATATAAATGAATAAGTACATTTATCAAATCTAGTATCTCATTTTAATATAATATGAATATTAAATTAAAGATTGTGAAGATATAATTAATTTGATACATTATACATAAAAATAGATAATAAATAAAAAATAATTAATATTTTATATCATAAAAATAATTAAAAAATGAATAGAATAGTAACAACAACACTGGATTGACATGCAAGTATATTAGATCAATCAATCAGTTGACTTCATAATATATTCGCAATCATTTTACAATATATTTGGATTACAAACTTTAATATAGTTTCTAATAATTAATCATTTGAATATTTATTAATTTGTTTGAAATTAAAAAGAAAAGATGTGGCGTTATTTTTACTTTTTATGCGGCACGAGTCATGCAGCAGCCAAATTACTCGATCCCAGATTGCTGGCCACACTGGGATGTCAACTTCTATAACAAAGACATTAAAGCATATATAATTTTGCAAATATATAATATATAATTAAATGAATATATTGTAAAAGAAAAAATACTGTCATTATCTTTTAGGGTAATGCTATTTACACCACCAAATTCTCTCTTTACACCACATAATAATTTTTTTTTTTTTTAAAAACATAAACAAAATAACAAAACTGTCCTTCCAAAAATAACTCATTTCTTCTTCACCACTATCATCACCAATGGCCCACCCTCCTTCGTCACGACAATCAACCTGAAATCTGAAACCTTAATTTTCATTTTCTCAACCAAGAGTAAACAATTGCTTTAAATACTGTTAAACAACATTCTTCCAACAATGAAAATCACAATAAAAGAAAAAAAAAAAGGCTCCATATAATATTTGAAAATTATGTTTCGAACAAATATCAAGCCATTCGAAAAGACACAGCCGAACATTTTTCAATATTTGAAGTAGAGTTCATTTGTGAATAAACTCTAAACACATCTCAATTTATTCAATATACGATTGTTATACACACCCTCTTGTGTTCGGAAATCTAGAGTCTAATATACATTCTTGTGTTAAAAAAAACCAGGATCGAACACATAGAATAACTTTTTTACTCAATATTTTATTTTCCTGCAATTTTTTTCTTGGAAAAAGTAGTTGAACCCCTTTTGGTGATAGACTTGTTTATCTCCCATGCAAAAGTTTCGCTGGAATTGGACCTGCAAATGAATGGCACCCTGGGTTGAAGCAGCTTTCTGGGAAAGAAAGCACGGTTGGGCCGCAGACTGAGGTTGGAAATGAAAGGTTAAGAGTAGGAATTTAAGTTTTCTTTGTTTTATCTCCCTCAGAGGGTAGAATTGGAAACAATTGATGGTGTATTTAGTAAACTTGATGCTATAAAATTTCTTTAAGTGGTGTATAAAGAAAGCATAAAGAAAATATGGTGTAAAAAGAAAATTTTGTGGTGTAAATAAAAACACCCTATCTTTTATTCTATTCTAAGTGTTTTCTTGCATATAATTTAGATGAGGGAACTCTGGCTGACGCAATAGTTGTGACTTGCACATAAATTACAGATGTCCAATGGCCAATCCTAAGTTGTTACAAGTCATCTGCTTAACAATAAAACAAGTTTTTAATACATGGAAGTAATTGCTAGGTATTGGTGACAACCAGACAGAAGTGTTGCTTAGTTACTACCGTCGGACAACTTAGCAAAAAGAAAAACCACTAATTAGTTGAGCCATTGGCCACCAAATATATATATATATATATATATATATATATATATATATATATGTTTTGCACAATAAATATGTGTTGTATGTACTTTTTTTTAACTACAGAGCACGTGCTTCGATCTTGCTTTATTGATCAAAGAGAAATCTAAAATAAACAATTTCAAGAATAACTTATATGTAATTGAATAAGTCAAGTAAAAATGAGACAAACACTAACTAATAAAATATAAGTTTTAGAAGATTGTGCATTTATTTAAATAATAAAAAATAATTTACACTTTGGAGAACTATAACTCATTTTGGAGCGAATAGAGTAGCACAAATATTATAAACTATGCCATAAAAGTGGAAGCTCAACGAGGAATCCAAATCCAGAATATCCCTTGAAAGTTACAAAGGAGAAGGGAAAATGTAAAAGATAATAAAGCAAAGATGAAAACACGAAGGAATCTGAAATGAATATTCGAATCAAAATCTGGGCAAAGCAGAACAAATTATTTGAACTCAGAACATGCACTACAAATTTCTGAAGGAAAAAGGACACATAGATGTTGCATAATCTGCCTAACCCTTGAGATTCTAATTAATATGAGGTTGAACCCTCCATGTGAGATAAAATCTGCACATGGGAAGTGAAAATGCCAAAGGATAGAAGTTGCCCTATATAGCAAGCAATATAAGCAGCAGCACCGCCGTTGATCAAGCCCCTCGCTTCATCCATGCAGCTTCCCGGCGGTGGTTGCTGCCACGCTCCGCCGCTGGAGCCGGTTCAATCTCCGCCATCGTCGGGCAGTGTTGATCAGAGGGTTTGAAGAAGAACGTTAGTGTGCAGGTATAAGGGAGAGAGTGGGAGGCAATAAAAGGGTGAGGTGACTAAGTAGGAATTCGTGGCCACTTTTTGGTTAAAGGGGAGCAAAAAGGACTGAAATGAAGCATCTTCCATGGGATATGCCATTGGCATCTCCACTGCTCCACATCACAGATACTCCAATATATATATATATATATATGATCAAACTTATGCTGCTCCATACAGTGTTTTCAAGTAGTTTATTTGCAAATCTTAAGAAGTATGGGCAAAGTTACTCACCAAAAGTGGCTTCTGTTTCTTGGTTTTGGCTTTCTGGTGGACTTCAAAATTAAATTATACACGAATAATACCTAATTAACCTAATTTTAGTCTTGCATCTCTATTTTGTTTTGTATTATATTTCATATTCCAATTTTACTATACATAGTATATACTAATAAATTTAAAAATAATCGAGACTTGTTTTTTAAAATAATTACTACACACCATATATATCTAATAACATCACTAATTAACACATAACATATATTAAAAATAATAATGTATAAAACAAATACGAAATAGAATAAAGATTCAAACTTAAAATAATTAGTGGTACTATAGTATTTTGTAATCAGATGTTTGATGTTTCTTTTGATCACGCACTAAGTCTCCAAAGAAAGAGATTGTGGCCTTCAGTTGAGGACTACTCAGAACCAATAGTAGATCAGCAAACATAATTCCCCCCCCCCCCTTTTGTAGATTATACAAAATAAATTAAAAAGTTGATCTTTTTTATATTCTATAATTTATCTTCCTCCCTCATTCCCTATTGAAACATAGGCCAATCAATCACGTTGCTTGGTGTAAAAGGTTGTTAGTGTAAAATTATGCTAATATAATTCTTGTAAATAAAATTAAGGAGATGGCAATATTGAATAGAATTCCAACCAAACACAAAAGCATATATATATATATATATATATATATATATTATGTGAATGCGTGTTTTTCGAGCCTAATACTTTTTCAACATAAAATAATATTTTTGAGTAATAAGTAATATTTTGTTCATAAAAAAAAATTGTTACAAAACTAATTTTTTGTCTGTGAAAAGAAAATGTATCTTATTTAAAAGTTAATGTTTTGTTTTATTAATTAATGTAAAAGTAATTATATTTTTTATTTCACAAACAAATTATATATGATTAAATAAGTGAAATTAATGATAAAAGAAGTCTTATCAGTACAAATTTATAATTTTTAGAAGGTTATATCTCCTTCTAATTCACCAAAAAAAATGTATACTCTTGACAAACATAAATTTCTTTTGGAACAGATAGAGATTTTGTTTAGATTGTTAAAAAAAAAAATTTAATTAAAAAATATGATTAGAAGTGTTACTATTTTAGCTAAACTCATTTGTAATTCATTAAAAAAATAGTAACACTTTTATAATTATATTAATACTTTTTGCTTTATTTTAAAAAAATTATAAAAAGAATATCATATTCTGTATGAGCGGATGCAGATGTTATATGGTAGAGGAGACTTGCTATTTAACCAAATATTCGGTAAACCCATTGATATTTTCCCTAATACCATAACTTAAAATTCTAGTAAAATACAAGGAAAAATATCTCAATGTAATCAACACAGTACTTCCACTTCTTTCATTCTTCTTCTCTCCTTTTTCATCATCATCCACCATTACTGCGACCCCGACGGCAAACTTGGCCATCACCATTACCATGACATAATTTTAACACACACATTGGTGCCCTCATGGCCAAAAAAGACAGAAAATTAGATTCTTTAATAACGTGCAAAAGTTGCAATCTCATTTATTCTTTTGATATGCATATACATCACTTTCTACCTTATGAACTCTAATATACTCAAGCAGATTTGCTGGTGCAACTATTTATTTCGACAAATTAATTTAAAAAAAAAAAAAAAAAGGAAAAGTCGGGACCGAGCAGTTGCTGTATTCACAAGAACCATCTTTTTCCACCTCTGTTTGCCTTAAGCTTCATTACAAGATCCTCACGTTGGTTCTCCACTTCTGCGTATTTTAGACTCATTTCCAGGTAGCGCTCCTTGAGGTCTCGTAGCTCTGTCTCGAGGGATGACGCTGTTATTCCGCACATTTTGCTTGTCTCTACACCATCAATACCTGATAATTTCTTGGAAGCAGCAGTAGAGTTGTTCTTCTTGCCGCTTGAAACACCACTGTGAAAAGATTACATCAAGGATGAGTGAAGACAGATTATATCAAGTTGGCATTTCTTTACTTTGATTCTTCAAAAGATCCTGTTTTTTTGGTATGTACTCTCTTGATGCAAACTAACAAACTAATGTGCGAAACTATGACATATCATACATGTCGTTTGATAAACATTACAAATGTTGTGGGACTGAATCAATTATACACCAAGTTTAAATATTTTGTTTGTTCATTAGCTTTTCCCAAGTGATATGGATATGAAACGAAGTGTGAATTATGTGCAGATGAGTTATATTCCCACCTTTCATGCACAAAACAGTTGTCATTTGCATCCACTCCCTCTTCAACTTCATTCTCCAGCAACTGTCCTTTTGCCACAGTATCCACACTGACAGAATGAGGATCTTGGTAATGAAATTCGTGATTCTGCGCAACCGGAAAGAAGGGAAGGCAATAGAGTAACTATACATAAATGTATGCTAAGACAATGAAGAAAATCTTTCATCATAGTAGATTAAACGAATCCATTTTGGACAATAGAGTAAAGGATGCTGCAAGGAAAACAAACCTCATTATGGATATTATTTCTCTCCTTCATTAACTTCAGATTTTCTTCAAGAGCTTGAGCTTTCTTTAAGCACTCAACTTTCTCCTCCTCAAGTCTATACATCTTCTGTTGACACCGCACATTTGCTTTCTTCGTTTCGCTTAGCTCATATTTAAGGTGGGTACACAGAATCTCTTTTGCAGTCAAATCTTTCCCCATTTGCAGAATCTTTTCTCCTAGGCATATCTTATTCCTTCTGCATTCCTCAAACTCACTCAAAGCACTCTCTAAGGCTGAGATTTTTTCACACAATGAGATCTTCTCCGCCTTCAGTTCTTCGTAATCTCCAGAAACAGTGTGCAGTGCAAGCTCTAGTCTGCCCTTTTCAAGCCTGCATTCTTTTAGCTCACTTTTTAATATTGAGATTTCATCCTCAAGACCAGACATATTCTGCAACTGAACCTTCAAAATGTCCATTTCTTTCATAAGTTGTTTGCATTCATAGTCAGACATGGTATGCTTCAATTCAAGGTCATTCAAATCAGTCTTCAGTTTGTCCTCACTTTTCTTATACTTTGCCAACAAACTGAGAATTCTTTCATGCTCAGCCATCAATCTCTCATGACTTTCTTTGGAAAGAACTAGTTGATCTGACAATTCTTGAACTTTTAACTCAGATTCTTTCAGGCATGTCTCGAGTTTATTCTTGGTCAATTCAGCTTCTGATTGTACCTCTTGAAGCAAAGCTTGCACCACAGCCTTGTCGGCAAGTAAGCTGGAAACTTCACCACAAGCCTCAAAAGAGATTCTTTCCCTTTCATTTTGAAGTTGTTCCACCTCCTTTTTGAGACGCTCAAACTCTGTTGTCTTCTCCAAAAGTATCTGATGCAAACTATCCTCTTGATCAAGCTTCTCTTTCTGGTAGCCGTTTTCTTTGACAAGCGTGTCTAAATCTGGTTCGAGACTGTTTTCTGTCAGCACAGAATCATCTGGCACTGAAGTGAGATGATCCTCCAAACTTTTCTTCGATTCATTCAATTGATCCACCAGAGCTGAACATTTCTCATGCAACTCTTGGTTTTCCCTCTTCAGTTCCGAGTTTTCTTCTTGCAACCCCGATAAAGTGTCTTCTAATTCATTCCTTTTTCTTTCTAGAACCTCTAGGTCTCTTTCAAGATTCATGTTACCAGAAACATGAGTACTAAGAATATTACGAAGGTCTGTAAGATCATTTTGAAGATTCTGAATGCATTCTGAGGATATTTTTCTCTCTCTCAATGCAATCTCTATGTCCTGCTCTAAACGGCTTTTTTCCTGTTGAAGTTCGGAAACTTCTGCTTCTAATTCCTTCATCAGATCCGCATACTTCTCTTCGCTGTTGACCTTGGATTTTTCAAGTTCTTGAACTTCCAAAATGCTGTCTTCAATCTTTTTTCTAGCATCAGCTATAATGTCATTTCTATCTTTGATCTCAATCTCATGATTCCTGAGAAACTCACCAGACTCGCTGATTCTTGTTTCCAAGATCTTGTTGATCTCTTGCAAGAAGCGAAGAATGTAATCACCGGACATCTTACTAGCAGTCATGTTCAAATGAAAATCATGGCACGTCTCACTTTCATGATCATCTAAGGATATAACATGCCAAGGCTTCTTCAGAAGGTGAAAAACCATACCCATTTCTTTCAAAATCTCAGTAAAATGTTCAGAACATTCAAAGCTAGCATGCTGCACCTCTTCCAGGTGAGACATTTGAAATTTTGGATCACTCACTTCAGAATCGTCGCTAGGACAGACAGTTCGATGCTCACTTGTCACTGAATTAAAAGATGTGCATTTTGTCATGCCCGCTTGATCTGAATCCTTCAGCTTGAATAATAGTTCAAGATTTTCATCAGTGAGTTCTGTGCAATCCTTCTCTAACTCTTGAACCTTCTCTCTCAAGAATTCTATCTCGCTAACAAGATCCTCATTGTTTTCATCTTCACATTTAACATTACCTGATAGTTTGGCTTCCAAGCTGGCAATTTCTTCTTCCTTAACAGATATTTTGTATTCGTAATCCCTTAGAGTATGGCTGTTGTATTTCCTTTCATTCTCCAAATCATCAGTTTTTTCCCTTAAAGCTTCCTCAAGCAATTTAATATCAGCTTTAAGCTTCTTCTCTGATTCCTTAACTTGTTGCAATTGGATCAACAAATTTCTGTTCTCCTTTTCTAAATCTGTAAAGTCAACATTGAAAGATGAAAGATCCCCTATTTCAATTCTCTGTTGTTCTATGGTCTCTTCAAGCTCTTGCAGAACAGAAACAAGTTCAACATTTGATTCTTGGCTCCGTTTTAGTTGCTGGCATAAATCATTGTTCAAATCTTGTTGATACTTAATCTCATTCTCCAGTTCCTTTCTAATCTGAACCAGATTTTCAGACTGAACAATGGGACCTTCTTGATTAGCCTTATCCATAGTTAACTTCTTCAACTCAAGCTTCAAATTCTCCATTTCTCTCTTTAGGCCATCACGTTCTGCATGCGAAGCTGAGAGTTCCATTTCCAATTCTGCATGCTTTTTCAACAGATTAGAGAAGTCGTTTCTCGATATATCTAGATCAATCACTAGCTTTCTAGCGTTTCTCTCCCACATTTTGGCTTCTGCTCTGAGTTCTTCAATGGTATCTTCTGCAGCTTCTAGAAGATTCCTTGAAGAACCAACGTTCGTCATCGAGGGCCAGCTGGATGCTGCTTCATTATGAAAATCATCTCTCAAATACGGCCTGGAATTTACAGATGGCTGGTTTGATTGAGAATCCTCATCATCAAGTGAATAGGGATCAAAAATTTCAGTAGAATCATATTTTCCACTCTCCATAGAATTCTTTATGGATGATTTTCTCTTCTCTATAGATCCCTCCAGAGAGTGAAAGCTATGAATTGTACCAGATGCTGATGATTCACTTGCTTCCTGCAAAGAGAGAGAGAGAGAGAGAGAGAGAGAGAGAGAGAGGATGATTGTCAATATGTTCACATCTCTAAATTTGTGGAGAAATTGAATCAGACAGAGTTGATAACAAAATGAGATTTTCAAACA
Organism: Caryopteris x clandonensis; assembly: GCA_028749325.2. NCBI lineage: Eukaryota > Viridiplantae > Streptophyta > Magnoliopsida > Lamiales > Lamiaceae > Caryopteris > Caryopteris x clandonensis. The sequence goes on along the minus strand of JAPYKT020000006.1, from coordinate 3,675,463 downwards.
CCTTGCTATCTAATTTCGCCAAACCAGTGCTGTCACTCGAATGATCTGATCTATATGACCTGCTGTCAGTATCAAGACGATCCACATTCTGATCTTTTTCTTGAGATCTCAACTTCTTTGATTCCTCGTCCCTGGAATATCGAAACAATGTCAGCTCAACATTCAAAAGTCCAGAACTCAGAAGAGGAAAATCTTGCAAAAAGTACCAACCTGGTTTTCGATCTTGCAGTTAATCTTTGAATTTTTACCTAAAGCCATATGATCAGGCAAATTAACTTTATCAAACCTTTAACAAGGTAAAAGCCATTTCAACAAGCACGTAATGTAAGAAACCATGAACATATTTTGTATTAATCATGATATCTATGTCTGAATATATTCAACAAACACCTCACCTGCAAAATTGTTCCATAACTGCATTTCTGTAGAGGCTGTGAAACTGCAGAAGAGGCTCTTGAACTTGCATAATGTGACATATTGACGGTCAATTCTCCAAGGGTGCTAGATCTTGTTGAGCCCTGTAAAACCGCTGTGAAAAATCAGTTTCTAGTGACAGTGGATTCACTAGCTTCAAGTCTCCATAACCTCAAAATGCGGTAATAACAGTATCCGAATCATACCGTGGAAACAAGAAGCTTAACAAGGCATTCTTCGTACCCTTTCGATGAATCATCCCTTGAAATGTGTATTGATTCGGATAAAGCCTCTATCCATTGGCAGTTGCCGTTTTTAACAAGTGCCTTGCCCAATCTGGCAATTGTTTTCCCTGTTTCTACATAAATTAAAGACACAGAAAGCCTGTCCCATCCCTTTGGTACCTGCTTGTAAAAAAAAAAAATTAAACAATTTTTTTTTTACACAGAAATTTGATCATCAAAGTGAATATAAATCATATTTTCTCAGTTTTTCCGAAGTAACCGCAAGCAAAATTCAAAACGATGTTGTCTGAAGCAGTAATATTGCGTTACTCAGAATTAATGTGTACAGATTCTTCGACAACAACGTAATCATTTCTCTAACCCCATCCACAAAATCATATCATTTTTTTAAAGATGATCAAATAACTATTGAACAGTGCAGATCAATGAAAACAATACACGAGGCAAAGAAAATTGTTCAAAGAAATCGAGACTGCGTACCTGAAGGGCTTGAAAATTGGAGAATTTGAATTCAATTCTATCTCTTTGTTTGGAAGGTCTCGTAGTCGTTGGCCTCTGCAGCTTCAACATTTGGTCTCCCTGTGTGTGTGTGTGTGTGTGTGTGTGTTTCTTGAACTACAGACTCTACAGTGCAGTAGGCTGTAGCATAGGCATTAAGATATCTTCTAAGTGAGCTCTACTCTAGCTATACATTGTACTAATGACACAAACAAGGCAGAGAGAGAGAGAGAGAGAGAGTTAGCTGGCTGGTCGTTGTTCCCAACCTTAAGCACTATAGTTTTTCAGTTCGGCAGTTCATATGATGATATATCATATATGGCATTGTCTCTTGTTTACTCAACTTCCAGTTCAACCATATACGCTTCAATTCAAATCCAGAAAAAAAAAAAAATGAAGAAGAAGAGTATTTACCTTATATTTTAATTGACATTTATTGCGGAACAACATTTGAATATTTGATATTGAAGATGAAAGCTTTTCGAAGAGTATTGTTTCTAGATACTAATAACACTCATCATACAATCCATGTATAGTGCACAAATAGCATAATATATGTGAATTTATTATACAATAATGTTTTTTTATTATTACGATGTTAGTTACTAAATTTGTTTAAATAATTAAAATTTAATTAGTTCTCTAAATTAAACATTAGATTGTGATTCTAACTTTTATATTTATTTAAATTTTCAATACAATTTTTATGTATATATTTATCTGACATAAATTGCTATAGAAATACATATTATAGTTTCTTTATATATATGTGAATTGTATATAATATTTTATCATCATATTAATTTTAAAAATAATTTTATTTTTTGGGATATGAAGGTAGTATTTCTATGCAGGCAAAAGTGCGATAAAAAAACATGATATACATTGTTAAAATTCATCGATTCTAAAAATATTCGTAAAAAAGTTAGATTTAAAAATAAAATATATTTTCTTATTTCATAAAAATCGTCGACCATCTAAAACAATAAAGAAGATACTTATTCTAAAACATTCAATCATAATATAGATGAGATTACTTAAAAACAAAATATATCCTAACATATAAATAATAAAATAAAAACAAAACTAAATTTCAACTTTCATAATGCGTAGGAAGAAAGTCTAGGACTTGGTGACTAAACTATTGAATCTTGACCTAACATTATCAATTATTTAGTTCAAAATTTATATCTACATACTTATTTTTAAAGTCACATGGTAAGATCTGCATTTTTATAACTTAGCATTCAATTAAGACTTCATTAATTAATCAGTAAGGCTATGTTTGTCAAATGAATTTGAAGGAAATTTTCCAATTGAGTTCTTCTAGAAAAAAGTGAGACTTTTGTGCATTACATGCATATTACATTCGATTTATTATATTATTTGTTTAACTAAAAGTATTATTTATTTATTTAGAAAATATTGCTATTTTTTTCAAGGTAATAAATTAGTAGTAATATTTTTCAAATAATCAAACAATAAGTTTTACTTAAACAAGTAATACTCTATATCAGGTTGCATTGCGCACCCTATGTATATAAATTTTTGTATATAAAAAGTTGACGATTTCAAATTAAAAAGATTCCAATTTTATGTCTTAACTTAAATGAAATGAGCAAGCTCCCACCTTTCTCATGGTCTTGTAGTACTCAAAAGGTTTGTCGCATCCAGAAAGAAGTCTATTGAATCGAAAAAGAAAATAGGTTTATGACAGCTATAACTCATTATTCGTCCATACTTTTATTTTCTAGAAATTTCATTCATGAACTATATATATTTTTTATCATTTCATATTTTCTAACACAATAAACTAATCATTCACAATTATCAAATTATATAACACATCTTTCATAATATAATAATACACTCGTTCACCTTTCGATGTTGATTTGACATATACTATAAAATTATATTCCATAAAATTTCAAAACAAACTTTATATTGTTAATATTAATCAAGATTTCCCAATTCCTGAATTTTAAAATGAAGATTTTCCCAAATCAAAGTAAATCCTTTCCAAATATAACTTAAAAGAGTTTCAAAACAGGCCTCCTTAAATACTTCGATTTAAGGTGACATTATTAATTTTCTTAGAACTAATGCCTTATATTGATTCTTATTGACTTAATGTCATTAGATTTTCCAGTAATCAAGACTTAAAAAGAAAAAAAGATTTTCCAGGAATCATCAATGTTGATTTTTTCATTATTATTAGTTTAGGTGGTCATTAAATTTGATGGCTATTAAATTTGTTTTTCTCAACTACAATAAAACTTTCATAAATGCCCTTTAAAGTGCGCAATTCTATAGTAATTCTTGACCACTTTCAGGGTAATTGGCTTGCCTGCTCTGGATTTTAGGAGCCGTTGGAACTAATGCAACTACTCGGCTTCATGCTGTCTACCAACTCTTGTTTTATGGGAATTAACTAATGAGAGAGAGAGAGAGAGAGAGAGAGAGAGAGAGAGAGAGAGAGAGAGAGAGAGAGAGATGCCCAAGAACAAGTGATTATGAGGCTGGGTTTGGTAGGAATGACATGCAAGGCAAAGATAGTCTATGACAGAGACTTCTGCCCTGTAAACTTCAACATCATCAACAATGAAACATGAATTTTGACAATCTTTTGTAACAGAAGCTTCTAATGATCAACTGTGAATTACAGAAGGAGATAAGAATCAGTAGATCACGATAGGCTATGGACAGCTCCATTGAGAAACAGAAATGTACAATGGCAGAGGACCGCGTCCTAAAACATGTATTGAAGAAGCTGCAAATGGTCCATCTGATCCTACTCCAATGGGCAGTTGACAAGAAAATAGGCACTGCTAATGCATTTACTAGTGAGTGAAAGGATAAGAATTTCACCCCACTGACATTACCACAGTACTTGTTCCTTCAAAACGCAACAAGTTTGCCTTCAAGAATTTGCTGCAGCAAATGTAGATGCAGTTTGCCTTTGGCTCAATTTCATGTATAAGCCCTGCCACAAATTAGTCATACATATGTCATTTTACTTGCTCCAAAGTATGCAAATAATGTGATAAAACGACACAGAATAAACAGCAATAACCCCCCCCCCCTCTCTCTCTCTCTCTAGATTAGCCAATCTTCTTAGAAACTCAGTAAACAAGGTCAGCACCACCAATATAGAATATATTAAGGTCAGTAAACATGCTAGAAGGAGGAATACTGGCTGGATGCTTGATTTCATGCAGTTATTTTCTTAATGTTTTGTTTGTTTTTTTACTTGTTTTTAAGGTTGGTCTATTATACTGAGGCTAAACTATTTTGGTCCATAGTTCCATAAGGTCTTTGGATTCAAGGATTTGAATTTGGACCAATAATAGCACATCCATTGGTGGTGGTATGGATTGATATGGATCTGAAATCAACCACTTTCGTTTTTTGAACCTTTTTTTTTTGGGTAGTTGTTTAGATTGATAAGGATTTGAAATCTATCACTCTTGTTTTTTGAACTACTTTTTGTGAGTTTAATGGATTGAAAATAAGCTCTAATTTGAGAGGATTTGGAAATACATCCATTTCAAATCCTTCACCCGGAACCTAATGGACTGATCCCGCCCAACCTCCACCATCGAAGTGGTGAATGTACAAAAAAGACTCAGAAAACCCCCTCATAAGTGAGAGGTAAGGGTAGAGAAAATTACGTTTGTTGTGTGAATAGTGGCTCCAGTGGTCATGCCAATAGTTTGGTCTGGGATCAACTCAAAGCTCAAGTGCTGCAAAAGCACGGCAAGGGCTACAATCGCTTCCAGTAAAGCGAATTGATCACCAACACATTTGCGCGGCCCTCCACTGAACGGGATATAACTGCAACATGAACAGTTCCAGATCAGACAAATGAGCTCAACACTATTATGGCCTCCAAGAAAAACATGTGAAGTTTGTTCACATACCTAAAATCTGTATTTGTTTCATTAGGAACTGGGCTGTCTAAGTCGAATCTTTCTGGAACAAAATCGTCTGCTCTTTCCCATACCTTGGAAAAACAGAAGAAGAAGATCCATCACTAAATGTTTTACAAACAAGAAAGTTGCCTCTGGAGTTGCCAAGTGCTTAAACAAAACTATACTCATAGACCCAGTTGGGAATAGATACCTGTGCAGAGTGATGAATATTGTAAACTGAGATCATGATATCTTGACCTGCATTAACCTTGTAGTTCCCCGGTAGTACGTCAGCAACTTGAGCTCTTCTCAACAGGACCTGATGAAATTTTTGTTCCAGGAAAAGTGTCCATCAGATTAAGAGTAAACACATGTTCGTCAAACAAGGGACGAGTGTCTTGGCTTACAGGTGGATGGGGATATAGACGCATTGACTCATTAATGCAACGTGTCAAGAACTTGAGATCTTTTATGCTCTCGTAGGTAGGAAGCCGACCCTGCAAAACTCTGTCAACTTCTTCTTGTGCTTTTCTCAAAGAGGATGGATCCTGAATTTGAACAGAAAACTATCCATGAATAGAGTAACAAAGAAGTGAACATGTGAAATCTGCTAATCGGCTAAAGAATGAGTGATTATGAAGACAATAAAATAATCATGAACTAGGTAAATGTTTCAAAATGAGACTTACTGCCTGAATTAAAGTTTGAATGCTAACTGTTACTGATATGAAATCAGAACATACAAACAAGGATGTTGCTAAGAAGTGGCAATCAGTGCAATCTTAGTTTACAAGCCAAAGTCTTAACAGTTTAGCATCTCTCATTTTCTTTTCGTTTCTGGACTTACTGTATCGTTAATCAATATATTGACAGATAAGTATCCTACGTTCAACATAACTGACATATCTCAACAGATGTTAATTTTGGTACCATTTAACTTTCCAATCTTGAATTAGCCTTTTTTTCTTCTGATTTAAAAAAAGGAAATGGAAGTGGAACATCCAATAATCCCAATCTATTAACTGGCAAAGCACATGCACAGCATTTTAGAATCGAAAGTGTTGTCGAAGGAGAAAACTAACCGTACCTTACTTAGCAAATATGCCGTCCAAGTTAACACTGAACCAGTGGTTTCATGACCAGCAACTAACATTGACAAAAGGTCATCTCTTAGCTGCGCACTAGAAACCTAAAAACATAAACAGATCAATAAGTATTTTGTTTTGTTTGTTTGTTTGTATTTTTTTTTTTTTTTGTATAGCGCATCAATCAATAACAAATAATTCATATAAGAACATAGCTACGATGGTCTTTTACAGAAAGGAAATACATTTTTTATACCTCCTCTCTGCTAGCAAGCAAGAAGCGAAGAATGCTTGGATCGGTGTCATTCACATACTCCTCCTCACTGATCCTCTCGCCCTCATTTTCTACAATCTCTTTGCACTTTGCTATGAGCTCTTCAACAGTTTGTCTAATTAATGAAACCGACTTTTCCGCCTTAATTTGTCGAGGTATCACTTTACACAAAGCATTGATCTGACAACACAAATACAAATAAAGAAAGAAGGAAAATGAGCATTGCTATTATAGTTAAACAAAATGGTAAGATTAAGTTCAAACAGGTCAACAAATAGCCTGCCTTCCAATACGGCAATAGATCAGTTGACCTGAGCTCTGCCTCTTTCAATGCAGTATAAACTGCATCAATGACTGGACTATTGGCTTTTAGAGAATCAAAATTGTAGTTGAATAGAGCTAGACCAATAACATCAAGAGTAAGCTGTGAAAAATTTTCCTCCATATTTACAGCAGAGCCATTGAGGGCATCGAGCTTCAGTTTCTCCACCAACCGCTCAGCACATCTGCAAAAGACCCGTTCAACTATTATCGACAAGTACTTCTTGTGAAGCGATGGAACCACAGCCCTGCGCCTTACCTATAATAAGCATATTCTTTACCTCAAAAACAATGAAATATCTATAATAAGTAAATTTCAACCTAAAAAGGTGATACCTAAACTACAAAGTAATACGGCTTCATCATGTCCAATTACAATCGGAGATCAGGACATGTGCAGTTATAGGAAGATACTTTGCAAAGCATTCCTCCAAGAATGATGATCAAAATGGGGAGGATTGTACCCCGTGTCAAGACAGTGAAATCAAGATGCATTCAAATCCGAAAACTTCATGGAAAAGAGAGAATGATGAAGAGGCTATGGACTGAAGGAAAAGAGAGAATGCTGTCAGGATTATCTGAGAGGAATAACAAAAGATTGCCACCGAGATTGACTGCTATTAGAACTGCACATACCTTCACCAAACAATCCGTCCACACTATATTCCAATGAAAAAAAATGACGAACTCAGATGATAAAATTCCTACTCCTTTGTTACAATTTATTAAAGTCTATATTGTAATTAAATTCAATTTATACATAACCAATCCATTTCAGTTCCCCACCAAACTCTCCAAGAGCTGCTATCTTTACCCACACTCATCAGAATCCACTTAATTTATCCAAAAAATATAAATAAAAATTGAACCCCAATGAATAACTACAATAACAGTTCAAAATCCTGGTTAACAATATCTTACAGACGTATGCATTCAATATCATCCAAAAACAACCAAAATATATATTTATGATAAATGAAATTTAAAAAAATAAAAGGGAAATAGGAAAATTACCGTCCAAAGTGAACCCTCGGCAATGGCAAAACCAGAGCCAAACAAGAATTCAGAAACCTCAGCAACAAGCCCTTTACCATACTTAGTACCATAATTTCTCAAGACATGCTTGGCAATGGCGGGATCACTGACTATCACGAAATTTCTGGGGCCCGCGGCGAGGCGGTATATTGGCCCGTACTCATTCATCCATTTGAAGAGGGGCAGAAACAGGGCCCCGCCGAGGAGGTCCGACACATCCTCCAGCTTCGCGCTGGCGACCGGTATGTTGGACTCGTCTTTTGGGCCTAACGTTGTGAGTGATTTCGTCAGAGACGTTAGCCAGTCTGGGCTAACCCATGAGGTGGGCTTCGACGTTTGTGGTGGTTTGTTGTCTGTCGAGTTCTTGATTGAGAGTGAGGAGGGGCTGAGAAAATTACGACTGCGGCGGCGGTGGTTGTGGGTGATAGAAGATAGGGTGGAGAGGGACAATGCGAATGACATGGTGGCGGCCGGCGGGTTGAAGACTCTAAGGTACTTGCTGGTTAATATTTTCCGGCCACCATGTCCACTCGTACAGCCTGTGGATTATCCCTTATCTTCACATCCAATAGTAACTGTACTGAACGAGCCAACGACTCAGTATTTCATTTGCCAACAAATACGCCAATCCCTAGTTTACAACTTAAAACTGAACTTTCTTTAATTTAAAATTCCTTTTTCCTGTATAAACTAATATTTTAAGTGCAGGTCTTTTGTTTTGAAATGTAGGTCCATTTTTCATGTCCAATTTAATTTATAGATTTTGTTAAAATAATACCTCCAACACTTTAGTACAAATTTATATTATTTTAGTATAAAATCTATATTCACTACTTTCTATATTCAATTTTTTTATAATACTTTTTATAATTTATATACTCCTAATCATTATTTTTAATATTTTATATTTGATAAATACATTATAAGTAAGCTTATTTAATATCATTTTAATATAATAGTTGTACTTTTTTATTTGTAAAATTGAATGAAAGTAATGCGAACTTAAAATTAAAACTAAAATGCATTATAATAGTACAATAAAAACATACATGACATGATTAAATCTCCAAATCAGAATATTATGCCCACAATGCTCAATTGAACGGAATTGTTTTTTAAAAGATGTATTTTTTTTCCTAATAATTCGGCGTCTAGAGCTTACACTTTTCTTATTTTTCTAATTGAAGTATTAAGTTCTAATTCCTCCTCAATTACATATTATGCGCACATTCATAATATTTTTCAAATTATTTTTACTTAAAAACGTATTGAATTTGACACAATTGCAAGTCGAATTTGAAGAACTTAAATACAAATTCCACATCCTTTGTACCTTTTTCATTATTGTTGAAACTACTATTTTTTTTATCACATACAGTTAAAATAATTTAAAAATAAACTTTAGTTAAATCAATTGTAATGAAAAATATACAAGATTAAATACAACTACATAAACATTAATTAAATACAAAATTTTAAAAAATAAATAGCACGAACTTACCATTTGGGGGTAATATTGAAGACAAGTGAAATATTTAAAACAAAAAATAATTATTCTATATATATATATATATTATTTAAAAAAATTAATTACTATTTTTACAAGATTATTAATTCATACCGGAGGGATACCAGTCTCTCAAATGACACGATAGAACAACATTAGATGGAACAATTAATATTATTTTATTAATAATAATTTACTATTATATCATCACAATATTACATATCGTACAAAAACACACAATACAAATGTCATTATTTTCATAAAAAAGACTTTCATGTATAGAAGTCTACACAAAATAATTTCAAGAAAGCTTTAAACATTTGGAAATAACTTACATTAAGACATTAAAAAACATGAACTTTGCAATAATTTCTAATTGTTACAATTATTAGTTACAAAATGCAATTTACAAAATAAAAATTATTAAATTCCAAACAATTCCTCTCATTTTTATTGATAATTTAATATAATAGCATAGAGACAGTATGAATGGCAGTACGGGTGCATACGATGAAGAGAAAGGACTGATTCCCTCTCCGAATGCTTGATATGTTAAATGGATGAGAAATAATGGAACACTACTTCATCATTTAATTTTAATCCAATGATTAATAAATAAATTTGTAAATGATATAATTAATAATAGATAAATCATTATAACAGAATCTTAAATAAATCTCTTATAAAATAGGTATTTATATACACCATTTTGTATGTTGGTTAAAATTAGATATGTTGGTCGAAATTAGTTTTTTTTTTTTTTAAAAAAAAGATGTTTATTAGAAAACTTATAATATTTAGTCTATTCAATTAATTCATTAAAATTTACTATTTATTTTATTTTATGATTTTTTAAGTTCCATCTTTCTAAAAATAAAAAGTAATAACTAATAGATTAAAAAAGTGTACAAAAAATATAGAATTTTTTTTGGCATAGTTCAAACATTAATAATACATCTGCTCCAAATAATTAATGGCCCATCACAGCCTTCCCAATAATTTCCATGATTCAAAGATAGTAGTGCATGCATGGTGAAAGTTTCAGCAAGATCCTGGCTTCACCGCAAGGCATTGCGGTTCTTTCCAAGGTTGAAATGCACCTTCTCGAGTTAAATTCTAATCGACATTATGAACAATTCAGAGAAAAAAAAAATTAAATTACGTCATAAGTCAAATTCAAAAGTCATAAAGTATAATTTGCAACTAGAATGATAAAACTCTTCAAATCTAAAAGGATAAATAAGTTTTTCTTTAGAAAAAATAATTGAGTTGTACTTAAATTAATTATCATAAGCTTAATCAATATTCTAATTTATGTATGATCTTCGACTTAGATTCTACTAAGTGAATAATATGAAAAGGTGTGGTAAAAAGAATGGGAATATTAAAGGAAATTCAATGAGAAAATAAATATGGATAACAAAGAAGAATTGCTGAAACAAAAAATGAGTAAATTCGCACTTACTTAGCACATCAGAAGCATATAATGTACCATATAAGCATGCAATGCACGTGAACATTGGTAAGACCGAAGAACAAATGATTGAATTGTTTTCTCATTGTTGCATCCTTATCATTGGATTTTATTTTTTTTAACATATTTTTCGTGTTTAAGCAAATTTTAAGCTATTTTTTTCAAACCAAAAAATTAAATAATTTATATTTAAGGATGGTCAAGCATTGTTCTTGTTTAAATCGGCAATTTGGGAGTTGTTCTTGAAGATCTTCATTGAATTAAGGATTATCATTCTCATACTATTATATCACTAGCTTCGATTGACAAGTGCTTAACTAACTGAGCTACAATTGATTGAACCTTTAACTAACCTTTATGGTGTTTGAAGTAGCATCCATCTCAAATTCCTTCCCGAAGCCTCCGAAACTCCTTCTTATCATTTGGTTTTCTAAGAACCTCCATAACCTCCTTTCTAAACTCATCAGCTGCAGTCGGACGACCAAGATACTCAACATCCAACATCTGTTTAAAATCATGTAACACAATAACCAATTAATCAATATAAGAGAAAACATGAGGTCGGGACCAAACTCCATCGATAAAATGATTAAATATATTCAAAAAGGCGCACGCTTTGATCAAAACGGATGGCGGGCACAAAAGGGCTCACGGTTTCTTGGTTAATTGTCTAGGATCTCGACTTCACCATTATCATCGTTTACAAGATTATTCCTTGGATTATAATAATCATCAATTACATTCTTTCTCCTTGTCTTTCCAACTCAGTTCAGCTTGATGCAAGTGTGCATCGTAGATTTGGATAACATTACTTCTGTTGGCCTCATTTTCTTCCTTAACATTTGCTTCTTCTACCAATTTAACTTTTTTCCTTGGCTTCTGTACATGGGCAAGCCTTGTGATGCAAATGTCCTAATTTCACTCGACTTTGTACCTTGTTTGTCTTAATGGGTCGAGCTTCGTCTTCTTCTGTCAAGTTTGAGAGTTGGGGAAATTTGTAAAACAAGACACTTCATAGATTTGGATTCTCTTATGTACATAACATGTGCAATGAGGATTTTACAAGGAGAAATACTATTTTTTTTTCCTAGAGTAGTTTCAATATGAAATTCCAACACTTCTCCTTGTAAAGTTCCCACAACACTAGCTCTGCACAGCAAGGGATCCTAATACCTAACTCAACAATAAATTTGCACATTATCTATTTCCACAAACTACCTGCACGATCTTGCACATCAGGGTGACGCCAAACAACAATTGCTCGATTGTTCAACTTTTGATTAGAAAGCACACACTTTTGTTTAGCAAGGGTCACCATTTTCTGTCGGCATTCTTGACACAGGTCGTATCCGGATCCATTTTTTGCACGTACAATATTCTTTGCGGTATCAGTTGCAGAAGTCTTACCATGTTTATCATCCTCATCGTCGGAGTCAATGTAAATAATATGATCATCCCTCGTCATCTTTTCTTGGTCATGCACTTTAGCATTCTCCTAGATAAAATGAAGAATGTGTTGATGCTCAGAATCGACATCTTTCTTCTCTAGTAGTCTTTTGTAGTCATCCCACTCATTACTTAAGCTTTTACACTTTTCCTCTAATCGTTTTAGATCGTACAAAACATCCGACAGTTTTGTGGCCATTCCTCTATCGATGTAATCTTCGTAATTATGTTAAAAGTAAATAAATGATGTTAATATATTTTCAAATACTTATTATTATACAATATTTAAAAATTTCAAATCATAAAAACAAGAAATCGTCATTGATAAAATTATGAATTAAAATTAATTTTGAAGGGGATTGCACAAAGTAATGAACTAGTTCTGCACAATCCCAAAGTACACATTTAAGTATATCAATCAATACTTATATCTTCACATTGAATCTTAGAAAATAAAATAAAATAGAATTGAAATCAATTATGAAACCCATTCCTTTTGTAGATTCATTGAAACACAACATTTTAGGCATTATGTTAACCCATAAAACAAATCAAGATGAGTAATAAATACATAAAAATACCTTCATATACAATTTTGAAGCCAAAAAACCTTTCGTAAATTAAGATTTGTTTCTCTCTCATCTTCTTCCTCTCTCTAATCTTTTGTTAAACCTACGCGTGAAAACCCAAATTCCTATCTCTGAATCAGGATCATATATAGCACATTGATGATTTCTTGTTTCCAGGGTATATAAGTCATAAATAAAATTTTTGGGACATTAATGGAAAAAAAAAATATAAACTCAATTTGGTTCAATAACCTATTGTACATTAAAAGTGCAGCTCCGCCCAGCACTTTAGATATCGTTAATTGAATTTCATAAATTGCAAGTAAATTAGCACAAATCCAAACATAAACATAAAAAATAATTATACTTTTATGAATATTTTAACGATCATATAAAAAACTACCCTCATATTAAATATATTTAATATCTATAAGAAAATATAATAAAAAAGTAGTATAAATAAACAGAAAAAAAAAAACTTCAATAATAAAAAAATAGACGAAGGTAATTACTTTTTGTAATAAGTTGAGATTTTATAATTATCTATTGATGTGGATGTTCAAAATATTAACAGGGAAAGATTGATAACATTTTATTATTATTATCTTTTATTAAGCAAAATTAATTATAAACAGCCATTCAATCCAGATCAATAAAATACTTTTTGAATGATTTTTAACAATCACTTTATAAAATAATTCAAAATATATCAGTTCATGTAAAATATCACCCCGTTTCATATAATTCCCATTCTGAAAAATTGGTGGAAATTTTGAAATAGAACTTGAAAAAAGAAATTATTGGTAAACTTATTGAAAAAAGAGAAAAAGGAAAAATTGAAAGAAAGGAAAAACCTCAAAATTCCCAAATTCACCAATTGAAGAACACTATACAACAATACACATATCCACAAGCATGATAACAAATGATTAATCTAAGGACTCACAATAACATATGAGGGTTCCTGAGGTCGGCTGGGTTTCGTGTTGTATCAAAAATGAGAGCTTGGATGTTGTCCTCTTTGCTCTTTGTCCTTGTTGACGGCGGATTTGAAATGTATTTGTCCTTGTTGACGGCGGATTTGAAATGTAAAAGTGAAAGAATAGTTATCTCTCTTTGAAACCCTACCATAGTCTTTACCTCTGACCTTAATGACATATAATTGCTACTTTGGTCACTTATGACACACGTATTGCATTTTCAATGATGTTAAGTGCAAACATGTACAAAGACAAAATTATCCTTCATAAATTCTAACAAAGTATAGAGTTGTTAATAGTCTTAATGGATAAATCAGGACATACACTTTAAATGCTATTAACTTAGATTTTTTATTATCGAATTGATACCAAATTTAATTATCAAGTAATCATGAATTAAATATTTGACAAATATGATAGATGTACTAAAATATAAGTATTCGCATGGTGGGTGCACTTGTTGGCTAGTCCGCGTCACCAAATGGTGGATTTTGATGGGTTGTAGCCACCCACCCGTCAACCCATTTTGATGACTCTAGGCATTAGGCATATTTTTGTATTCTGGAGCAATTATCAATCGATAAGTTTCAACATCACATTGCACAATCCAAAAAGTCGAATAATAGTAATCATAAGACTATCAACAACTTTGTAGATTTGTTAGAACTGATGAAGGACAATTTCGTCTTTATACATGTATGTACTCAACATCATTAAAAGCACAATACGTGTACCATAAGTGGCCAACGCGACGACTATATGGCATCATGGCCCAAGATAAGAACTATTATAAATACACCTCTGCTCAAGATAGGATTTTAGTCAGAGACAACTTTTCTTTCACTTTTATATTTCCGCCATCAATAGGGGCAAATAGGACAACATTGAAGCTCTCATTTTATGATAAAAACATGAACTCCAGCCAACCTCAAAACCCTCATTTGTTATTGTAAGTCCTTACATTACTCATTCCATTTCATAGATGAATTATTTCACTTCTTATTGATCATTCGATTTTCATACATCAATTATTTTATTTGTTGTTGTAAATCCTCAAATTTATCGTTCTATTTTCACATAATTTATTTAATTTATGACTTTCACACATTAGTTATTTGATTATTCATCATCTAAAAATGCACATCTTGTAAGGAAAAAAAATACAAATATAAAAAATCACAACAAATTAGGCCCAAACATCATTTTTCTCTTTCATTCTACACAACACAAAAACCATATAGAAGCAAAGAGTAGTACCTTAGTTACTTCTCTTTATGATTTTTCTATAAGTTTTAAGTTTCATAAAAAATATATAAGCAACTTATAGACTAACATTTGACATCAAATAGTGTGCTTTTAATGTGCTTATAAATAATTTTTATATTTTAATTTTAATTAAATATCGTAAATATATTTTTTATTTGATATGCAAAACTAGTTCATCATATGTGCAATAGCAATTTTATTTTAATTTTTTGAAGGAATTATTCTTAGTTATTTGACTTTTTTTTTTTAAAATTATTTTTTAGATGTGGGTTGTTGTTAAAACTAGGAAGCTTTAGAAGGTTGTCAAAAAAGTGAAAATAATGAAATCGTCTATATTTGTGTTACATTGAATCTACGAAAGGACTGGGTTTCATAATTGATTTCAGCTAAATTTTATTTCATTTTCAAAGATTCAATCTGAAGTTCCAAATATAGATTGGTCTGAGTTAACTTAGTACTTTGGGATTGTGCAGAACTAGTTCATCATTTGTGCAATCCCCTTCCTAATTAATTTTGAATTCATAAGTTTTATCAACGATGATTTCTTGTTTTTATAATTTGAAATTTTGAAATATTGTATAATATTATGTATTTTCAAAACATATTAATATAATATTATATTTTTTAACCAAATTCATAAGATTATCCTTAGTCTAGAATTTATAGTTTGTACATTATAACTGATAGATGAATGACGATAGAGCTGTCGAATGTGTTGTACGATTTAAATGGTTAGAGAGAAAGTGTAGAATGTTAAATAATGTTGAAGCAGAGAAATGTAGATTTTCAGTATCAACACGGTTTGTATTTTATTTAAGAGAATGTTGAAGTGGATGAACAAAGAAATGACGAGGGATGATCACATTATTTACATTGATGATGATGACGAGAATGATACAGACAATGAAACTTCTATAATCAATATTGTGAAGAATATTGCGCAGGCGAAAAATAGCTTGGGAGATGAATTGTATCAAGAAAGCCAACATAAAATGGTTAATTGTGTCGAATAAATGGTTGTGCCTTCTAATCAAAAGCTAAACAATCGAGCAATCATGGTTCGATGTCAGCTCGATGTGAAGCAAGTTCAGGTCATTAGCAATAGATGATGTGCACAATTATTGTTGAATTAAGGATTTGGATCCTCGGATGTACATACTGGTGCCATAGAAGTTTTTTAAGAAGTACTAGCATTATCTGTTGAAATTGATCTAGCACACAATAGTAATTCTCCTTGTGAAATCCCCATCGCACAGTGGATTATCCAAATCGATAAATTAAAGTTCTATTTCTGCAATTTTCTTGTTCCTTAAGCTTAGCAGTTGATGACGAAGCTTGACTCACTGAGATGAACAAGGTCCATAGTCGAGTGAAAATAGAAGGTCATTCACAAACGTCTATTTAACAAAAAAAGAAAAAAAGAGAGAAAAAAATTATTTAATCAACGATTACAAAATGATGTATAAAAATACCTATTTTATAAGTGATTTATTTAGGATTATATAATAATAATTTATCTATTATTAATTAATTATATCAATTACATTTTTACGTATAAATCATTGGGAAAAAAAAATAAAATGATGAAATAGTATTCCATTATTTCCCATCCATTAACATATGAAGCATTGAGAAAGGGGATTAGTCCTTTCTCATTCATTATGTTGTTATACTATGATTATTTAAGAGAGTTATAACCTTTTCAGCCCACAATTTTGGATAATAATTATAAGTTTGAGTGAAATAAGGAAATCTAAGTTTTGAATTTTGTAATCGGGCTCAAATGGCACGTGAGTAGCACATGAACGTCCACCTTCTAGACCAATTTTGATCACTAAATGTTGATGTTGCTTGCATGGACATTATAATATTAATAATAACAACAATAATAAAAATAAATATAATAATATATTAAAATTTATATAATAAATAAGAAAACCAAGAAAATATGATAATTATATAAGAAAATCTGAAATAAAATGAAAATTATTTAAAAAATTCATAAAAAATTGGAAATTAAAAATTGAATTTGAAAAATATTAAAGAAAATCCTAAAATAAAAAATTTAATTAAAAATCTGAATATGAAAAGTAAAATATGTAACTATTTCTAAAATTTTGAATATTAAAGAAAATCTTAAAATAAAAAAAAATTATAAAAAATAAAATAGTAAGGAAAATCTATAAAAAAAATGGGAATAATAAAAATCGAATGAATATTCTGAAATCATTATTAAAGATATGAATATATTTAATTAATTTAAAATTACCAAATCATCAATTTGTTTTAAAAATATTATAAAAGTTATAATTTTTAAAAGTTGTTAATTCATAATGCTTCCAAAATAATTAAAAATATTTAATTAGTAAATTAATAAGTTATCAGAATTAGTAAATTAATAAGTTATCAGAACTTATTAAACTTGTCAGCAAAAACACCACATCTGATAAGTGTGAAACGCTACATTTTTTCTGAAAAACAAAAATCCATAATTTTATTACAAAATATTCACTTATTTTCATGATGTGTATCAATTCATTGGCTTATCAAATCAACAAAAATCCTATCATATGAACAAACAGGAAAAATAATTAAAACTAAATTAATAATTTTTCATTTCTTTCTCATATTTATTTTACAAAGCAACAATTCTATCTATTGACTTATTAATTAATGCACACTTCAACACAAATTATCATATATTTAACATGTGCTTTAATCTACAATAACAATTAAAGTTGTGAATGTACTTTGTTGGTGTGAGAAGCCCAGAAGTCAAAGAATTGATCTACAATGATATGAAATTATTATTTTGAGAGGGAATATTATTAAATAAAAAATTTATTTACATCAGCACCAAATCAACAAGTAGCTTGAGATTTAAAGTTTCGGACCTAATTTTCTCAATTCCAGAAATAAAAAAATTAATGTCTAAAATCGGTGGAATCAACATTTATGTAAACCACATTCATAGTGTTTTATCTTTGCAATTTTACCCGCTCAATACATTATGCTCCGTATAGTTTTAACATCATAGGTATGTGTGTGTGTGTGTGTGAATGTTTGTAAATAGCAAAAATTACATGCATTGAGTATGTAGAGGTCATCGATTCAAATATGAAAAAGCTAAATTTTGAAATTCAATCAAATTGAAATTCAGATGAAAACAAAAATTTTCGAGCATTTTTATGTTCAAATGCAATTATGGAACAATAAATAAAAGCTGATATTTATGCGATAAAAAAAAAATTTGAAGCATAAGGCAGTCCTATGTCATTTTGATATCAAAGTTGCAAAACATAATGCCATAGTAACTTCATCCATACACAATTCTAATTCCAGAAACAAAAGATTTCAATTCCAATAATTAATGGGAGAAACAACCCATAAAAGCAGATGCATCTTCATAGCAGTGGACTTGTTTCCAGATTCAAATTGGTTAGAAAGATGAGACGATATTGATGAGAAAGAGAGAGATGAAGTGCACCCAAATGTGATTGTGGCTGAATAGGTCACAATAGGTTCCAAGTAGTTATGCACCATCTCATATTTTTACTTCAAAATTGAATCTTACCATTAAGAAAATCCTAAAAAATAGTCAAGTTAATATTACATATGTGTTAAGAGTCTTGTAGTCTTGTAGAATGAATCTATTTTTCTAGTTTAAAATCCGTATATTATATATATATATATATATATATATATATGCCAGCATCATAATCTTGCAGTATAGAGAAATTTTTTTAATCTTACATATGATTTTGACAGTTATCCTTATTATTGATAGTTCAAATGAAATGAAGTTAAAAATGTAGACAAAACCTGAAAATGGGCAAAATTGGAAAAAAAAATTAATAAAAGAATAAGAAAGTCTATATGATAGTAATAAAACCCATTCTCAACTTCATAAAGGTTATCTCCAATGCTTGAACTGTTGGGTACCGCCGTCACCGATTCGGGCTTAGGGGATGCCTGGGCTCGCCCCAATTCAGACACACAAGTCAATCGGAGGGTTCGGATCACACAAGACCATTCACCAATCAAGAGCACAGACCCACTCCCGGTAGCACTTCACTCCCAATTAATCTCACCCATTCGTAACCCAGTCAGGCCACACACCGAATACCTCACCACCGGAGATAATCTCTAAGTATAGACACGGGGATAGTGGAAGAGAATGCAGCATGAAAACTGTTGAATACTGTATTCCACCACCGATTGACGGACGTCAATTTATAGGTGAGAAAACAACCGGAGAACCCCGAAGGGTCACGCGGTTTCAACACCGCATTCAAAGGGAGTGAAGACTGCCTGGGGAAGGGATGCGAACTCTTCGCAGGAACGGGGCAGACAGGGGGAAGATGAGGAGAAGGGGAGAGGGGAGCGGCGCATACGCAGAAGGGGGAATGAGCCCTAGTTCATCAAACAGAAAACATAAGGGAAAGATGGTGGGCTAGCGGGCCTGGGCTTAATAAAGCCTGGGCCCAGACACAACTAAAACAGACCCACATCCACAATTGGGCCAATACCCAATAACATGAACCAAATTTTCAAAGTAATTCTTGTTACTGCAGGAAAGCTTGTGATTGGTAGTGACTCAAATGCTTGTTAAGGGAATGCATATTTTTATCCATTTCCTTCTCTGTCCAATGGTGGAGATTCTTCAAGGCCGACATGTGCCGTCTGCAAATATTGGGAAAGATGTCTTTTATTCCACAAACCCTACTCAAACACACCGATAATATCCGTACGCATAAGTCCATTTCAACACTGTCACCTGACTTTTTCTCTTACACTGAACTGTGTCTTAACTTGTTTGTGCCCCTCATGGTTAAAGCACTCAAGATGGAATCGGGGATGGGTCGAATCCAAACCCACCAAAGTCACCATTTGACGGGACAGAGCGAGCTAAAAAACCGAGCGGCGGCTGCTATAGGCTTGTTTGGCCAACCCACGGTTAATATATATATATATATATATATATATATATATTACAAAAATATAAATAAGGAACTAATGATTTTCTATATTCATGACATATTAGAATTATTGTTATTTGAATATAATAATATACGTTACGATTCCATTCTCTTGGTCATTTATTTTATTTTATCATTACTTATATAAATTTATATTGTAAAAATAACTTAATTATATTTATAAATGGTTATAATTTGATTAATAAATTATATTTACACATATGTAAAATGTATATAATTGAAGAAAAATAGAGTATAATTAAATATAACAATGTGTTAGGTAGGTGGGTGTTAGATTTAATTAGTTTTTAAATTTAAAATAACAATAATTATTAATAAATAAATTAAAAATAAATTAAAAATAAATAAAAATCCAACCAGCTCAGTGGGTCTGGTCCATTTTGACAGCTCTACTCACAGTTGTAATGTTAGACTTGCTCGAACGTGAAGTGTGTGCTATTGGAAAAAAAGTAAAGAATACAAGATTTGCAAGAAAGTTATATTCACTCAAACTCACTTATGGAACTTGTGGTTACAAAGGAAGTAAATGTCCCTATTTATAATATTCCACCTTCTCAATGGACAGCAGTGATCGACTTGATCCTACGGTTAATATTGCTTCTCTAGAATTTTCTACAATCTACCTTACAATGAAGAATTCTACACACTCTTTAGAACATTCCTACTTTATCTTATATTTTTATAGAGAATTCTATGTACAGTGAGTTACAAATGTGGGCCAAGGGCTTGAGGAGGGGTGAACCTCTCAAGTCCAAGTGGAATAAACGGCCCAAGAGCCCCAATTTCGTGACATTCTCCCCACTTATTCCGGCGGCATCCTAGTTGCCTCGTATTGCTGTAGTTGATCCTTGAACTGTGATAAGTAGGAAATTGTGCGTAGTTTTAATCGATAAAATTGTATTTTTAATACAATTAATTCTTTTGCACCCTATATTTTCTACTTATTTAATCTTTCGACGAAACCTACTTCTTTTTTTGTAGTTATTTGCAGCAAATTATTGGCACTTTCGGACAATAGCCACATAAGAGGTGGGTCACTCCTTGGCCCACCCGAACAAAAAAAGAGATAGTTGTTCTATTAAAGAGGAGTTCATGGGCTAACAATTAAGGCCTTAATTAATTAATAATTAATCCTATAAGAGAATTAAGGCAAAGAAAATGGATTGATAGCCACGGACGGGAGAGATATTCATTGATTCATGAAGGAAAGGGAGATCATAAAGACATCAGCCGCCAAAGGGAGAGGGAAGCTGCTGGAGAGATAGAGGATTGGAGGAGAGATTGGCATGGGAAGGCTAGAGAGAGAAGGAGATTGTTGCCCGTTCTCTGATGAATTGATCCAATTTCTTTTCTATACTATTATTAATTGACGATCGTGAATTTTTAATTTATGATGTATAATTAAATTTTATATTTTAATTTAGGAGATATTTAAATTCTATTTCAATATTATTCGATTAAATTTTTGTGATATTGTATTTGATTTAATAGGTGTGAATTTATTATGTTGATTGTTTGGTTGGGTTATGATAAATAGATTGTTAATTGTGATTGATCAACTCAATTGACAGTTTGTAAATTTAGTGCTACGGTTTAAATTGTAAATCGTAATTGTTGCAATAATAAACTCATTTGTAGCAACTAATAATAATAGTTATTAGAATCAACGTAGTTCAAGATTTATTGAATCGAGCGTATGAATTAGATAACCTGCCTACCATATTATCCTAATTGATAATGCAAAACGATTTAAATCCAAAGAATGTATTTTGTTGTTAAATTACACTTAAGAATAGATAAAAATAATTAACAGAGCATGCTGTTGGTTTAGGGTAGGAATTTCACAAATAAATTGAAAAGATCTTACATAGTCACATAATTTGGAATATGGGAAAAAGTGAACCGTGAACCGAAATTGTTTATTATATATTATTGTCTACTATTTATTGGTTTGCTCATTTTTGTTTTATTAGATTTTATTGAAATTCTATTAGTTGGTAGGATCAAATCAACCAAATTCCCCCCTTTTCTATTTATACTCGTGGATTAACATAAATAAGGCACACAAGTAATTGGATTGTTCTCTGCCGTTCTCTGTGGGATCGACTCTTACTTCCCACTACTATAAAATAATAGAGAAAAGTGAGAAAAATAAATTTAATTAATTTTGACGTGCCCCGACAGCACGGTCAAATTGCCACAAATCATCTTTCGGTTCCCATGTTGTCTCAAACTCGGGCAATGCCTTCCACTTGATGAAGTACTTCGTGTGGGGTGGAACGCCTGTTCTTCGTATGACTTTATTCAACAACATCTCTTATATATCCTTTTCGAATGACTTGGTGACCATTCGAGGTGCTCGTTGAGAATAACCTTGGCTTTGGTCTTCCATGTCTTCTTATAAGGCTTCAACATCCTCATGTGGAAGACCTAGTGAATTTGCAAATTACTAGGTAGGTCAACCCGATAAGAATTTTGTGATGCTGGGAAAGGGCCCCTCGTACCTTCGTATCGAGTTTTTGTGCAAGCTTCGTAAGGCTTTGAATTGTTGTGGCAAAAGCTTCACAAAGACTTGGTCTCCAACGATAAACTCCTGGGGTCGCCTTTTCTTGTCCACCCACTTCTTTATTTGCTTGCGGGCTTTTTCCAAGCATGATAGGGCGATATCGACTTTCTCCTCCCATGACTTCGCCATCTTGGTTGCCCCCAAACTTTTCTCATCAATGAGGAGTGTACTTAGGTGTGTGGAGTAAGTGGTTGTTGTCTGTGGCCAGCTCGAACGGACTTCTCTCTGTAGCTTCACTCCTTTGCAAGTTGTATGAGAATTGAGCAATGTCAAGTAACTTGGTCCAATCTCGCTAGTTGGCACTCACAGAGTGCTGCAAGTAGCACTCTAACAAGGCATTTGCCCGCTTCGCTTGCCAATTCGTTTATGGGTGAAAGCTTGCTGAGAAATTGAGCTTGGTACCAAGTAGTTTAAATAGCTCTGTCAATAGACGTCCCATGAAGCGGTGGTCTCCATCGCTCACAATGTTCTTCAGCAACCCTCAATACTTCATGAAGTGCTTGAAGAACCCTCGTGTTGCATCCTCAGTCGTGCAATCTTTGGTGCACGAGATGAACGTCCTGTTCTTTGAAAATCAGTCTATCATGGCCATAATAGCCCGTAGCCTTCTGACTTCGACAAGGCACTGATGAAATCCAAGTTGATGGAATGTGTTCACTATTTTATTTTACTTAAAATATGACTTGCAAGTGCATGAGGTAAATTATAGTAAAATTATGGTAAGAAATGATATCGTATCCACAGGGACTGTATATAGTAAATTCAACTAAGTATTTGTTTATGATACTATTTTTTATCTAAAGAATCAAATATTTAGGATTGGTTTAGTAAAACAAAATAAAAGAAATAAAGGAGTAGAAATAGATATCAACTTAGATTCAAACAAATAAAGATATTCAGAGATTGTATGGATTTTAGGGACATTCATTCATATGGTTCATATGAGTTCCTTTAATGTATCAAACCATATTAATTCATATATTTGTAGGAGAATCGTTAATATTTCTAGATATTTTCTTCCGAGTTAAATCTAAATGTAGATTATATAACACTGATCATGTCTCGATTTCACAGAGTCATCTAACTCTCAATCGTGCCTAAGATCTATTATCATCACAAAACTTACCAATCTCCCAATCTAGCAAGTTCATGTTATTTTTCCCAATCCATTAATCAATTACTCCCTCTCCGGCAATAATGGATTAACTACACATATGCAATTATTCGTCACATATTTCTATATGACATTCAAATCAATAAAGCACAAACAAATATAGGAAGGAAATAATAGCATTAAAGAAAAACCGATGAATCCATACAAATGCACTCCCTATAATCACTAGAAGTTTAGCCATTCATATTCAATACATAATCCATGGGAAACATATTGATAATCATAGCTAACATAAAAAGAACAAAAGAAAAGAAAACTATTAGAAGCATCTTCGTTTCTCTATTTCTTTGATGACTTGATTGGTTGATCCTTGTTTCTATCCTTATTTCTAATACTAAAATATGTTATATATTGTGTTGTCTGATGTGTCTGTTTTATAGACAATTAATAGGGTTTCGATAGCCTCCATATCTCTTGTTTTGGAATGAAAAGATATGCCCAAATCATACCAAATCGCAACGGTTAAGATCATATCACGAGGATAAACACGGTCTATTTGACTTGAGACGTGGTCTATACATGCTTAGTTATTTATTTTTCTGTCAAAATTTCAACAAACACATGACATAACAACATATAACAAAATCATGATGAACTTGTCACTTAGGTACATGCAATTGCCTAAAAAACTATATATAATAATACCAAATTGCACGTAAATCTTATGTTTATCAGAATACCATGATCTCTCCAGTCTTGCGGGTTACCTATGATTCACCTTGTCTTGTTGGCACACAAGACAAGTCCTCACATAGTGCTCGACCCTATCCTTTATTTTGGGGACAAAAATATGTTGTCTCCAAGAATGCCACAGTGCGTTTTTGTCCTGAATGCCCTGCCCACTTAGTATTATGACATTCTTAGATGAGGTCCCATCTTAAGTTATTTTATTTAGGAACAAATAATCGTTGTCCCTAGGTGTCGAGTAGGCCGTCCTCTACCCAAAACAGTTGTATCTTGCCCTCCTTTGCCATTTTCAGCTCTTTAGCCATTGGGTCATGCTTAAGGCTAAACTGATGGCTGCAAGCTCCGTCTTTCGATTAATTGCATCGACCACCACATTGGCTTTCCCCATCTTGTATTCTAATGTGTAGTCGAATTCCGCTTGAAAATCTTGCCACCGTGCTTGCTTAGCTGAGAGCTTCTTTTGAGTCTAGAAGTAGCTTGTGGCGATGTTGTCCATCTTGATCAATAAATGTGTCCCCAATAAATAGTATCGTCATACTCACAAGAAATGGACCACGGAGGCCTTCTTCTTTTCCTGCACTGTGTATCACCTCTCGGTATCATTGAGCTTGCAGCTTTCAAAAACTATCGGATGTCCCTTTTGCATCAAAACTCTCCGAATAGCAAACTTTGGATGTGTTCGTGTGTAACCTGAACGCTTTTGTGAAGTTGGGCAATGCCAAGATAGACTGTTGGCTCACAACGGCCTTTAACACCTTGCAAGCCTCTTCAGATTTTCCAGACCACTCCCACGTCTTCCCTTTCTTGAGTAGGTCCGTTGAGGGTGCAGCTCCCGCTGAGTATCCCTGTATAAAACTCCGGTAATAATTAACAAGACCAAGGATATATCTATGTTTAGTTGCCTTGGTCGGGGCCTCCCACTTCATGATGGCCTTCACTTTGGACCCATCCATTTTTATACTCCCGTGTCCAATAACGTGCCCGAAAAACTATACTTACTGTGTTACGAAAGTGCACTTCTTCTTCTTGACATAAAGTTCATTCTGCCTTAGTACTTGGAGATGGTGGGTAGATAATCGACATGTTCCTTCAAAGAATTGTTGTAGATGACAATGTCGTCCAAATAGATCACTACAAATCGGTCCAAATACGAGTGGAAAATCTTGTTCATCAGCACGCAGAAGGTTGTTGGGCCATTGGTTAGTTCAAAGGCATGACTAACCATTTGAATGACCCATATTAGGGTGATCCACCCTGGCTTTGGCTCATCTCCTTCTGTTATGCAGATTTGGCAGTAGCCTTTTTTGTAGACCCATCTTAGTGTATATTTTGGCTCTTACAAGTCTGTCAAACAAGTCTGCAATTAACGGTATAGGATAACAATTTTTTACGGCTACCTTATTTAGTGCTCTGTAGTCCACACACATCCTTAATGACCCACAATATTTCTTTTGGAACACTACTCGTGTGCCATAAGGTATCTTCGAAGTTCTTCCTGTAGGGTGCAATGGTGGGCGACTTCGCACTCGACTCTAACTTGATCTCTAATCCACATCTCGCCTTGGTGGGAGTTTATTTGGCAGTGTGGCTGCCATAATGTATTTGTTCTTTTCAAGGACCTTCTGGATTATGGGTGGTACTTCCTCCATCTTCTCAGCGGGTTTGTGCTCTTCCTTAACCACGACTAAATACGTTGGCTCTCCACATTTCACCCCTTTGGTAACTTGCATGGCCGACAATTGTTTGCCTTCATGAGCTTGTCCATCGGGTGACTCGATGGAAGGGATCATGCAAGGTGCCCCATTTTCCAAAATGCTAACAATACTAAATGAAGACATTGAGATAGCAATTGTATGTCGTGAGAACTCTATGCCAAGCACGACCTTGAAGTCGTCATGGATGCCACAGAAAAATTTAATTTGATGTGTGTTTTTTTTTTTTCACTATTTTATTATAATCTTTAAAAAAATTAATGTATCCTAACTATTTTTTTGTTCTCTTGAATTAATGTATTCTTCCTCATTAACAGCTCATAGCCATGATTGTTTTATGAATTGAAATATTTTTAAATTATTCAAATTGAAAACCATATCGAACCATTTCGAATTATACCAAGTTATTCTTGATCGAATAATCAAATAAAAAATACAAATATAAACTTATATAAATTATCTCTATATGATTAATTAAATATGAATAAAATCAGTTTAAATATAATATTATTTTTACGATCTTTATCTGGGCCAAATTTTCATGTTTATGGACCACTTAATGGATTATCTAAAAAACAGATTCCTCTTAAAGAGAGTTTTCAATTATAATTTACTCCGTTAATAGTCAATCTATTCCAAATTTTCTGAACGAGAGTATTGGGTTACAAGTAGGGAGGTTAAAAGGGTCATGGCCCGACGGGCCGGCCCGTTTAGCCCGAAATTTTTTAGAGGTTAGGGCTTGATTTTATTAGCCCGTTTAAAAATCAACCCGTTTAGCCCGAGCCCGATTAGCCCGAAGCCCTATAGGGCTAGCCCGATAGCTCGAACTTTTCTTCTTATTTGTCTATTTCTTAATATCGAATTAATAATATACACCATTTTTAATTATTTTTTATATACCATATTTGATTTTTAGTAGAAGATATTAAAATTTATATAATTACTAGAAGATTCTAAATACTGTCATTTAAATTTAAAACTTAAATGTAACATAATTTCAAATTTTATGACAGTTGATTCTCTTAAAGTTATAATTGAGAGCATGAAATAATGTATATGAGTTAAATATTTGAATCTTTAAATTTTGTTTAGTGATATAAAAGTTCTAAAATATATAATCTTTTAATGTTATCTAAAATTTTATTTTAAATAGAACATAATATGCATTTATTTAAAATTTTAAATTTAAATATATAATTTGACTATTTTGACTCATAGCCCGATAGTGGCCCGATTAGCCCGAAAATCAGTAGGGTTAGGGTTAGGTTCATCATAATCAAGCCCGTTTAAATTGACCCGATTAAATTGAGGCCCGATTAGCCTGAAACCCGTTAGAACTAGCCCGAAATCGATAGAGTTAGCCCGTTTAACATCTCTAGTTACAAGATATTGAGAGTTGATTTTGGGCCTTTATACGGACTAAACACTAAATAGACTTCGTTTATTGGGCCCTCCTTTATTAGTCCATTACAGCTAAATTTTAATGAGGTCAGCAAATTTTCTATTATCTGAACAAATAATTTATATAAATTAATAATTTGATAAAATGTCTCTTTCTCCCCCCCTCTCTCTCTCTAAATGTGTGTGTATGACACATCAATTGGAAAACCCTAATTTTATATGTATTTATTTATAAGAATTTTTTACCCTTTTTGGATTCAATCTCATTTTTTTTTTTAATTATTATTATGTTTTTTGGGGACCGAATTAAAATATATTAGCGTGATCATCAGAACAACAATTTAGACCATTGCCTTATATGAGCAGTAAGAAACGGAAGTCCTAAATGAACAAAAAGGACCGGCTATGGAATTATCTTCACACACACACACACACACACACACACACACACACATATATATATATATATATATATATATAAAGACTTAAAGACTTGGGGAGTTGAATACTTTTAGGTTATTTCAAGTCAAGATTCAATCTTTTTCGAAAAAGAGAGAAAAGAAGTCAAGAGTCAATAACACACAACTGAGAAATTTTGAATTAAGTTGTTAGGCACGTTGGCAGCTTCAATTACTTATCAATTCAAATTCGCACATTGTAAATTGAATCTAGGAACATTTAAATAATGCACAACCTTTGCAATTTCCATTTTATTTAATTTTTTATTTCAATTTATTTTAATTTCTACTCATATATATCTACTGCATAGGTCAAGTCTAAAATATATAAAAAGAGAAATTAAGAGAAATTGAAATATAGAAAATACAGATATGGAAATTCAAGTTTAGAAGACAAGATTATAAATATAAATAAATAAAACAAAAGATTCAAGGGGCAAAATATGGGAAATTCCTATTTATTTACTTTTTAAAATTGAACTTTATAAAATAATTGTAAACGAAATAATTCAATTGGGCCTCAACTAAGCCCGATCAGGACCTACTCTAAACTTGGATCATAGCCCATCACTTATATATATATATATATATATATAGTATTATAATATTGATGTATACACTTTACATAAAAGCTGCTCCTGGGATTGCTTTATTTTGGTGTAAGTCTGGCATCATTTTTCATGAAATCAAACCATCTCCAGTGGTTTACATCAAGTGAATACTTTTAAATTTTTTTTTCATATTTTTATTTTTATCGAACTATGATTATAATATATTGACATATTTAATTTATTTTATATTTAATTCATATAATTAGGATAGTTTAGATACAACATTAATTGAAATGATATCAAAACATAAATTAAATAAAAAATATTATGAACTTTTTTTTTTTGACACAAAAGAACGAACTTGGATGAGATACATAAAAAATAAAAATATAATCCACATTGATACTGCAATATAAACATACTTATATTTTTATGATATGGTTATGTAAATATTTAATTAATTGATATTGGAATATATATTTATTGAAATAAATACTATTTTTAATAATATTCATCGGGGAGCTTGATACTAATAGCCAATTAATTGTGCCATTTCACGAAATATATTTTATTCAAGAACCACTATCTCCAGCACTGGGAAAAAAGGATTATCTCAAAAAAAAAAAAAAATAGCCAGAAAGTTTGCGACTTTGGAAAAATACCTAGTCGTAATTTTATTGTTTTTGTATTGAATTTAGATCTTTTAATTCATTTTGTATTTGATTGTATATTTCAATATAATTATTAAACATATATTTAATGACATTACTAATTAATATATATATATATATAACATATATTAAAAAGTAAAATATTTGATAAAATATTTGATAAAATATACATCAAATCTCATAATCACAAAAATAATTAATATTCTCATTAATTTATAACCTGCTCCTATCCTTTACAATTTCCAACGATATTTATTGTTGCATGTCATATGATGCATTTCATACACCAACCAATAATTTCTATATAATTGATTCTACAAAAGTCAAAATACAAAAAAACCTAAGCTCTTTATTTTATTTTCTTTTTTAATTTTTCTTTAGATCAATTTCCTTGAGTCAATGAAATTCTTTTTCTTGCAGTCACAAGATTTGATGTAGTCTAGGAAATTGTTAAAATCTGTGTCTTTATAACGCCTTGGATTTTCCTCAGTAATCAGTTTGTCTGCTGCTCTCACTGTACTTGTAAATGGAAGACTGTGCAATGAAGCCACTGAAATC
This sequence comes from Caryopteris x clandonensis, assembly GCA_028749325.2. Lineage (NCBI taxonomy): Eukaryota > Viridiplantae > Streptophyta > Magnoliopsida > Lamiales > Lamiaceae > Caryopteris > Caryopteris x clandonensis. The sequence continues at coordinate 3,645,660 of JAPYKT020000006.1, read as the reverse complement.
CTATTCTTCATTGTATTCACAACCACTCTATGCAACACACTCTTGTACCTCCCGTTGCTGAATATCTGCACATTAAATCAACAGAACTTTAAAATATCAGCCCGACTCGACTCAGCTCGGCTCGAGAATTGAAATACAGTATGAAAGAGGGTGATACCTCGAGGTGGTCGCCGACGTTGACGACGAAGGATCCGGGTATGGGTTGAACCGTGACCCAATTGTCTCGGTGAAGGATCTGCAGGCCCTCAACCTCATCCTGAAGGAGTAGAGTGAGGAAGCCATAGTCGGAATGAGGTGGCATCCCTAACGTCAAATCGGGTTGCGGACAGGGAGGGTAGCAGTTGACAACCATTAGCTGGCTTCCATCTTGGAATTCTTTTAATATTAACGCTTCATTTTCATCCTCTGCTGCTACTTCTGTCTTCTTCTCTCTGTTGGTTAGCCCTAGGCTTTCTAGGATGGCCTCTACCACCATTAGAAACAGCACTTTTGTTTCTTTAGCATAAGAATTCGCCAGTTGCCTGTTTAAATTAATATATTATTACATCAATAATACACACTGCCAGACTTACTAGAAATGTACACCAATCAAAAAAAGAATGATATCACGACATATAATGATCCAGAGGAAAAGTAAAAATAATCATTCTGTGTGATTGAAAATGTTTTAATTTATACTCACTTAGTAAAATAGGTGTTTTATAACAGTTTTTTAAAATTCATGTATATCTCAAAACTTGACAACACATTTTGAGATTCATGATCTTTGAGAACTATTTCATGCATTGAGATATATTATCACATTTGAGAAGTGGTTAAAATATATGATTTTTTATGAATTAACTATAAAATATTTTAACCTATGAAAATTGATTAGAAGTACACAATCAAAATTATTAATTATTATTGTTGTTGTTCGGGTCGAATTATAGAGTAGCTCCTGCTCTTAACAAACGGTATCAGCTCTAAGGTTTGGCGTTTGAGTTTACATCTTCCAGATTGCGACAGAAGGGTGATATTAGGTTTGTTAGCAACACTGTTTGAGAAGTCGACACGTATGAAATAATTGTTGGATTTTTGTAGTTGGTTTGTTACCTAAAGTCTGGCGGAGAAGAGGGCCAACGGGAGAGGACTTCAGGCTGAGGGTTACAAATCAACTTGAGAAAATCCCTCCAACAAAAGACACCATCGTTTGTCTGATTGAAGCTTGTCCCATACCGAACTGGCGAGTTCATATCAGCAGACATGTACTTCTCCCTTTCTGGGAAGGGCATCTCGAAAAACCTCTTACTCACATTCACCATACTGTTTATCATCTCCTCGGAAATACCATGATTCACCAGCTGTAATAACATGTTACATAATTTCTTGTCAGTCGCAATCAAATGACACCATGTTCTTCTTCATTTTAATGGTGGAATACATGTTGCATTCAGTGTACTCTATTCCAGTGTCACATCGATCATCATTATGCATGCACCCACTTGAGCATATGTGTTATATATATATATATATATATATGTATGTATATATTTCTTTATACAAACTGGTAGATGCACACCCGATGTAATAGACCGGGTACAGCATCTAAACTCAAATTAGGATTGTGTATGCATTTGGCTATTCTAGCCAGGCTAAATCGGTTGTAAATTGGACAAATTTCAGCAACTCACCTGGAAAAATCCATAGTTTTCGCAGGCGTAGGCAAGAGACGCGAGGACTTGGGATCGATTAGGACCTCGTAGTTGAGCAAAATCAATGATGGGCAGCTTCAGATTGTGCTGATCAAGTGTGGGATTTTTCTGACTGACTGCATTTGGACGTTCAGCAGCAGGCAGTATATACTTCCTAGGAACATGCTGGATCCCATTCTCGTACAGGTGTTTCACTCCTTTCTGGAACACACTAATTTCCGGGGAATCAAAAATAGTACTATCTTTCCTGGTTTGCCCTGACATCACCATTGCCGGAGACATGATTCTTGTACGTACTGATCAGACAAACTCCCTGTCCAAACATTAACATAGAAGAATGTTACTTACACATGAGATTATTACTTTCATATAGTGGTTCGTCTCCTGTTACTACGTCTATAAAATGACACCAACAACATAGACATAGCATACAATATGTTGGTATATAGGAAACTAAAATAGGATTTAAGATAGAGTAATTGAAAGAGGGAAGAACTGGGAATTATAAGATATGCCCACCTGTATCTCACGTGAAGAATATCAGAGGATGAATGAAAGGAGATGGTGGGAATCAAGAAAAGAGGAAAGGGGTTATTTATAGAAGGGATCAAGAGTGAGAAACAGTTGCTAGTTTTGGGGGAAGATGGTTTTGGATTATGTTGATTCTAAGTACTGGTTTTTTCATGCAAAACCGTTGACAATTATTTATGACCAATAGGTGTAGTTGTAGGGACAGCACACACTTCCGGAGAATTTCTCGTACATTCAAACTTAATTTTATTTGGGAGAAAAATATTTTTTTAACCAAATTTATGTTTCGCATCACTTTAATTAATTTTTTCTTTATTCTTCGTATGTTTTTTCTTTTTTACAAATTTGCATTTTATGTAGCATATATATATATATATATACACACACACACACACATATGAAGTTCATACAAATAAGTAGTAACTGGGTATTTTTTAATTTCCAAAATGAATTTTAAAAGTATTTCGTTTCTCTCATGTATATTCCTTTCTTGGCTAAATCTGTGAAATCATACAAAATTGCTGAAAACTATATATTTATTCATTTAATTAATTTGAGATAAAATGATAGTTTGAGAAATTATTCCAAAATGATTAAATTACTAATCATTTTTATAATTTCATATGTGCGATATTGTTGGGTTAACATTTATGTTTAGCTTCATAACATATAATTTAAAATACAGGTTTAATTGATGAATGGACATCGATCTTATTTACCTCCCCCAATGCATATCTGCATCTTGATGCAAATATTAGACACATATTTTATATTTTATAACAAATTTAGTACTCTTGTTTTACAATAATATAACTTTTATCAGTTTGATGAAGGTAAAATTTAATAATAATCACAAATTTCTATTTATATATGTTTTTATTTAATATTTGATTTATTCAATCGTATATAACTTATTTGTATGATTAAAAAAAATCAAATATTTCACAACAATTAATCAAACGAGATCTCAACTTTTACAATATGACTTTATTTTGCACAAAAAATATTTTGAAAACATAACTTATTTAAAATGGAGGTAGTATATATATCATGATATATTACACCTGTTATGTAATGCATAGGGTGCACCGTACAATCCGATATATAATATTTTTTATTTAGCTATAAAATACTTAAAAAATATTACTATCAATTTATTACGTTAAAAAAAGTATTAGTACTCTTCAAACAAATAAATAATATATTTTAGTTAAATAAATAATATTGTAAATCGAGTGACATAAGTACGAGGAAAAAATATAAATTTGTAAATTGGTCCTCCCATTGTCCAAAGTCTGCGCAACTAAATAATTGTGAAAAAATATGACATCAAATGGGACGTATGAATTTTACGGGAGCGTACACATTCATGAATCTGACTTCACAAAGAAAAAAACTCACATATTTCATTATCATAAATAGCAAACCATGAAATATATATTCATGTCCCAGTCCAGTTGCGCAAAACTCACGCTTCAATGTCAAACAGAAAAATATATGCGGTAGGGTGGGGGGGGGGGGGTTGACTTTAGGGATGACCTCATTATAGTTGGTTGACTTCCACTATCCTTTTATTTAAAAAAAAAAAAAAAAAAAAACCCTATAAATATTTGTTATATTGTTAGTAGTATATATATTGATAACGTGAATCAATACACATAGAATGTGGATAATATAAAGAATATGAGATGATATACTATGAATAATATAAAGAATACAAGATAGTACATTCATTAAAAATAAATAAATCTGTTGGCATTTCATTCACTATGTGGATGAAACAACAATACAAAATATGACAAATTATTTTAAACTAGCATCTTATTTTGTGCCATGCACCGATTTGAAATTTCATAAATTGTATTATGAAATGTTTTATTGAGATTTTTTTATTCAAATTTTATTTGTCCTCTATGAATTTTTTTTTTCCTCTTCTTTTGCGACCAATTTAGTTTGTGAGAAATAAAATGTTGCGATTTTGGTCTCAGTTATATTGGTAAACTTAACAGGGTTGATGGTTGAGATGAATTCAAAATTTTAAGGGAAAATGTACAATTTAGCTCATGAATTAGTAACTTAGGTTCAAATTGAATTCTAAATTATTATTTTTTTTGTATAAATAGGACATTTACTTTTAAAATGGATCAAATAAACCCCTAAACTTCTTATTACCAAATATATTGGTCATTTCAATAAAATAAAAAAAACTAAATTTAAAAAATGTTTAATAAATTAGAAAAATATTTGGATAAATAAAAAATATTAAAATAAAATAAGATAAATATTTAAAATTAAAATAATAAAATCTACGTTATTTAATGAATAAATATCAAAAGACCTAAATTATTTAAATATAATAAAAAATAAAATAACTTAAAAAACATAGCAAATCATCAAATTTGAAACCCTTTTTTATATTGAAATTATTAATAAATTTTACTTTATTAATCAATTGATTTATTTAACTATATTCTTGATTTCATTTGTTGATTTTTAGATTTATTTAATATTTTAAAATTTTGTTTAGTTAATTTAATACTTAAAATGGTCCTATTTGTCGTATATTTTAAGGGCTTATTTGATTTAGCATAAAAGTTCAAATGCTTATTTGACCAATTTTAAAAGTTAAAAGTTCTATTTAAATGAAAAAATAATTTATGGTCCAATTTGAACTCAAGATAGTAATATAAGGGCTAACTTGGACATCTTCTGAAATTTTAATTGTTTGTGACTAAATTGGTCGAAAAAAAGAAACAAAGGTCTTTTGGGGACCCAAACAAAGTAAAATGTGGGACAAAAAGTGTTTGAACCGTCTTCCAATAGGACAATAAAGGGAAAATATATATATATATATATATATACATATATCATTTATAACTCAAACATTTAGACAATATAATTTATGAAATTTCAAGTTCATGTAACAATAAGTAATTTTTCGTGATCTTTAATTTAACACAAATATTGTATATACAAATATTGCATATATTATAACAAAATAGTATATCTATTGAATATAATTTTTCTTTATTTTATTTGTAGGTTGAATTATTTGTTTTGCTTTTAATATATGTGTTGGATTTAATAAATAATGAATGAAATTTTTATATGTATGTAATATACAAATACAAAGATATTATGCAATTTTTTATAAAGATAAAAATATTATATAATTTGATTCATATAATTTGTTGTTTCACCTTAATATTTTTTTTATTCAGTTGAAATAATTGTATTAAGTTTAAGAATTTGTGTTGGATGTATATTTAAAATTCAATTTGAAAATTCACACAATTTTATTAATTTAATTTCATCTTGTATTTTTATATAATACAATATATTATATCACATGCATTGCACGAGCAGACATCTATCTTAACATAAAAGTAGGAACGCTAAAAACAAAATTATGTCATATGTCATTATAAAAAAATTCTATCGATATTTCATAAGAAAAAAGCCCTTAAAATATGCTAAAATTACACATGTCACTTCAAGAATTGTTTTGCATTTTTTACTTAAAAATATTTGTAAAAAATTATATGTAGGAAAAAAAGTAGTTTTTTTTTTTTTTTAAACTAAAATTTTAAAATTCAAATAATTTTTTTGTTACAAATTCATTTTTGAAATGTAATATATCCTATTAATCGTCCTTTTACGATCTTTAATTTGATAACAATATTGTATATATCAAAATAAAATATTATATTTAAAGTATGAAATAAATTGCTTATGAGTTTAATTAAAATATGTGTTAGGTTTGAATAAAAATTTGGATTACATTCTTTATTTGAGATAATGTAACAAAATCTTAAATATTTTTATAGAATAAAAATAATAAATATATTTATAAAATAAAATTATTATACCATTCGAGTATATAATTAGTTTGTTTCATTTTACTATTTTTAATTGATTTTAAATACTTCTATTGACTTTGAGAAATTATAATGGGTTGGATTGAGTTTAACTTTTAAAATTCACTTCATCTTGCAATTTATTATTTATAAGAGAAAACTTTTTAAAGAATGACACACTAGATATATGAAATTGTACTTTAAATTGATTTGAGTGATATTCTAAAATTTCTTATTTCTTATATCTATAACATATAAAATATTTTTTGATATTTGAATTTATAAGTAGAAAAAAATATATTAAGAAAACAAACGCACACAAACTATAATAGAAAATGAAGCATTTTAATTTTTTTATCATTTAAAAACAAAATCTATTACATTTGTTAAACACCACAACGACACACGCAAAAGTTATTAAATTTTTTAATTTTTAATATTTCATAAGTATTTTGTTTGCTACAGGGCCACTTGTTTTGTTATAGTTATATGTTTTCAAAAATTTTCATATCACTTATACATATTATAATATGTCATAATAATAATAATAATAATAATAATAATAATAATAATAATAATAATAATAATAATAATGATAATAATAATAATAATAATATAATAATAATAATAATATAATTTTATAACATATTATTTATATAATAAAATATATTTTATTTCCTGCATTGCACGGACGAACAACTAGTATAGATTTATAATCATACCATTATTTTCGAAAATCATATTTAAGGAATTATTCTTTCATTATTTTTATTTTATTGGAATTTTTTTCTGCTTGCTTCTTTTATTTTGGTATTAAAATAACTTGTGTGTTGAAATTATGTACAACCAATATATGGATTAAATCAAAATCTATATTAGTGTCCAAATTACTTTAGCACAAAAAAATAAAATATAAAGAAACCACTAAAAGATAAGTTAATAAAAAAGTAATTGAAAAAATGCGTGAATGAATGCTCTTTCGGTCTGTTTTTTTTCATGTATAGGTTCACTCATTAAAACAAATAGTTCATACTTTTAGGTGTATATATATATATATATATATATATTGCTACATTTCTAGAAAATTGAGTGGAGCGTAGTTTATTTAATTTCTTATAATTTAGGTAAGTGGCATGGTACAGAGACACAAGTATTTTATTTTATATTTCATGATAATTATTGTAACGATATATAAATAATATTATTAATTAATATGTATCATACTTTAAAAAAAATATATATATAACAAAAGATGGAATCGATACCAATAGTTACCTCTTTTGGAAGTAGCAATTCACAAAAAAAAAAAAAAAACGGAAACTTCTCTGATAGTTCCATGGTCATCACTTGGTACGTATATTCTTGAAGTTTGGCCATAAATGTACATGTTATGATATATGTGAGACTTTATTACTAAAACTGTCACGCCATTATTGACTTAACTAATTTATTGGTTCACAGTAACTAGGACTTGGTCAGAATAAAGTGGACCTTTCTAGGATACAACAGAACACCAAACTTGGCCGGACCGTTGCTGTTGGGTTCTGTGGGTTATTTATCTAAATAATACGGAAAAAATATATTTTATAAAATAAAGTGAATTTAAAAATTGTTCTTAAAATAGGGTAAAATATCATCGGATTTGATGTTTTAATTTGGAAAATAAAAACATCAGGCCCACCAACATTTTTATTTTTCAAATATATATATATATATACATATATATATTACATATTTTTGTATATATATAAACGTATATATATTTATAATTTATAGTTCTAAATATTTTTATATTATGTAATAAATGATATTTATATTATTAGAATTCAATAAAAAAATTATTTTTAATTAAAGTAAATAAAATATAATATTAAATATATTTAATTAATTTTTATTATATAAATATATATTTATTTTAATAATATATAAATTAATAAAAATTATTACAAAGCCAAAAAAAATATTAATTTGAAAAAATCATATTATAAATTAATTTAAAGAAATTAACGAATATTTATTAATACTTTAAAATTTTATATTACTTCTTATTTGTTTAAATAAATATATATATTAATATATTAACTATATTTAAAAAATAAATATAAATATATTAATTATATTTAAAAGAAGAAAATACAATATAACGTCAAGCCCACTGACGTTTTAAAATAAACGTCAGTGGCCCTGACATTTCTTTTAATTTATTTTTTATTTATATATATACACACATATATATATATTCTTTATTTTTATATTATATATTAGTTATATGTAAATATATATTCTGTTTAAAATATATAATTATCATATATATTTTTTTTTCTTATATAAAATATTTATTTAGAAATATATATATATTTTCTATGTAAATATATATATATATATATATATATATATTTTCTATGTAAATATATATATATATATATATATCGTCATGCCCACTAACTTTTTAAAAGAAACGTCAATGGGGCTCACGTTTCTTTTATATTTTTATTTATATATCTTTAAATTTATATTATTTATTTAAATATATATATATATATACTCTGTTTAAAAATATATATAATTATCGTATATATTTATTTTTTTCTTATATAAATATTTATTTAGAAATATATATTTTTTATCTATGTAAATATATATTATATCATTTTAAAGTAATAAGATTTTATATTTTTATTTAAGATAATTAAATCATATTATAAATCAATTTTTAAAAATTAAAGAATATTTATTAATAATTATTATAATTTTATTTTAAGTATTATTTCAATATTTTAAATAAGAATATATATATATATATATATATATATCGTCAGGACCACTAACGTTTTAAAAGAAACGTCAATGGGCCTGACGTTTCTTTTATTTTTTTTATTTATATATATATATATTCTTTAATTTTATATTATATATATATATATTATCTACATTTAAATATATATATATATATATATATATATATATATTTATATATATATATATTCTATTTAAAATATATATAATTATCGTATATATTAATTTTTGACTTGTATAAATATTTTTTTAGAAATATATATATATATATATTTATACATATTAAAATATATTTAATATTTTAAACAGAATAAATAAGAAATATATATGATAAGGTGAGGATATTGTCATTTATTCAAAAATCTTAATCCATCTATATTAATGTACAGGATATAAACCAAAGGAAAACAAACAAAATACAAGATACTCAAAGATACATGCAAGGAATAAAAGATTCAATCACCAACTACCTAGATATATTCAAGGAAGAGAAGCCACGGCTGGAAATATGAAAGGAAAGAATATGATCTTGGAAGGAGATTTCAAGCAAATCAAGGTTGATATGATGAAGCTACCGGAGTACTCAAGATATGCAAATATAAATAAGACTACGGGCAGAAGTTGGAAATCATCTATGTTACATTCTATTAACCTTATACATGCAGAGAGTTATGGAGAAGCTGAAAAGCTATCGGATTCGGGAGAATATTATAGCTCTAGAAGTAGTCAAAGGCGAACTAATGGTGAACCACGCAGAGACCATTTAATATTATTGATCCACCGCTGTCTGAACTCGGGAGAGTTCAGCGATCTGCAAATGGGAGTTTGCATCAAAATCCATTTAGGGAACTAGATGGTCAAGTAAGGTATTAGAAGAAGTAAGTTGCAAGAGTAGACTAGTATTTAGGGGGAGCCTAATATGTGTAAGTTTTATTTATAACATTTGTGGGAACAAATTGTTCTTCTAATAAAAGTACTTGAGAGGAAGAAGAGATTCTTCCTCATAAAAATTATAAAGATCTTTTTAGCTTCTGCAATTTCAATTACAGTTCGAACTACTGTTGAACTAATTCATACGCGCAAAAATTCTGATCTATCAATTGGCACCAGAGCAGGTTCCAGTTTTTTTTTGTTAAACAGGTAGATCCAGGGACGAACACATGAGATCATATGAAGGAACGTCGCTACGCCCACCCTCGCTTGATGGACAAAACTATCCATTTTGGAAATCCATGATGATCATATATTTGAGATCCAAAGGGTGTGGAGAAGCAATTCAAACGAAGTGGACGTGGCCGAAAAGGCAGGATGGGGAGGACATAACAAAGATTGTTGACAAACCAAGAACCCCATGGACGGAAGACGGAAAGTGTGCTGAAGATACAAACTACATAGCATTGTATGCAATCCTAGCTTTGGTTGATGCAATGAGGCACAAACTGATCATACACTGTCAAACTGCTAAAGACGCATGGGATGCACTACAAAAATAATTTGAAGGGAATGAGTCCGTGAGAAAATCAAAACTGCAGAGACTGGCCACACTATTCGACGGAATTCAAATGACTGAAGAAGAGAACATTGAAATGTACTTTGCTAGATTCAATGATATAGTGAATCAATGTTACACCCTTGGGGACGCAATCAAAGAGGATGTACAAATCATGAAAATCATGAGAACCTTAGCCCCTAGATTCAGAGAAAAAATTATTGTCCTGGAATCTTTCATGAGAGTCACACCAATGACGTTGGATGACTTGATGGGAGAACTAAGGACATTTGAGATAAATAATAGAATGGACGCACCAAAAAATAAATGGATGGCACTGAAGTCGGAGTCAACCATGGAACTGGTTGAGAATGATGTAACATAAATTGCTGACAAAATGGCACTACTAACAAAGAATTACAACAAGTACATAAAAAAATACAATCAGAGGCAGCAGTTCACCAAAAGTTCGAACCTTTGTGAAAATATCAGCAAATGAGAAACCAAAACACCAAACTCCAAACAAGGTGATCGAAAAGATTCTAACCAATGCACGGAATACAGAGGATATGGACACTATCAAGCTGAATGCCCAAATTTTCTAAGGAAAAACAAAGAATTGAAAGTCACCTGGAGTGAATTTGAATCTGAAGGAGAAGAAGAACCTAATAAAAAAGAAATAACATACCCCAGTAACTTTGCTACATATACATCATCAAAAGATCTGGTATGTCTCACTTCGGTTGTACGAACTGAAGAGGAACTGGAAAGCACTGAAGAACATGACTTTGATGATCCGACTCTGGAGGATCTGGAAAGAATGTACCTGGAGTAACAGCCAGATGTACCACAACCACTAAGGTTATTCAAAGACTAGAGAATCAAGTAAAAAAATACAAAAGTAGAGGTGTAGTTGCCATGGAGCATCAAGAACTAAGTCAGGTGAAACGTGAACTACAAATCACTAGGGAGATCAATGAAAGGTTAAGTGATGAACTGACTGTATCTCAAAGGAATGTGAGAAATCTGGAACATCAGGTTCAACTTCACGAGATGGAAATTGAGTCACTCAAAATCAATCTAGAAACAACACATAAATCTACTCACAACAACCACCAGGTAAGCACTTCATTAGCTAATAAATTAACATAAACCGTTTCCAAATTGCAGGATAAGGACTATGAGATGATCGAACTATGGGTGGAGCTGGAAAAAGGGGTGTGAACTATACAAGGACTGAATAAAGAAAAGGCTAAATTTGATGAGATCCTAGCGTACGGAAGGTCACAGAGTAACAAAATTGGAATTGGACACACTGAAGAAAGACCATCTGGATCAACAACCTTTTACCAGCCTCGTTCTCAGCGGTCGAAAAGGAAGGTTCAAATACTACAAGTGAGTTAGGAAAACATGACACAAAAGGTACAAGAAAATTCATTCCTATTTGTCATTATTGTGAAACACCCGGACACATTCGACCAAGGTGCTACAGAATGAAACATAACATTCGATTAGGTAACATCTTTAATTGGAATTTGTTCGGTGTCCCTAAAGTCATGCATCATCAAAAACTGTGAAAGTAAGAAATGTCAAAAACAGAATGTCACATGTAAAAAAAGTATGGGTTGCTAAGAATAGCATGTGTCTTACTTCATCAATAGTCTCACTCAGGGTGAACAACACTGGAACATGGTTTTTTGATAGCGGATGCTCCCGTCACATGACCGGTAATGCTACATATCTTACTGATATCACCTCAATAAATGGGGAATCAGTGACTTTCGGTGATGGTAAGAGTGAATGAGTCATTGGACAAGGAACTCTCAATATACATAGCCTGCCTAAATTATCTAATGTGTTTCTTGTTGAAAATCGTAAGGCAAATCTGTTAAGTATCAGTCAAATTTGTGATCAAGGACTACAAGTGAACTTCACTCATGACAAATGCATAGTTGTTGATAGGAATGATCAATGCATACTTACTGGGACTCGATCCACTAACAACTGTTATCTTCTTGACATGAATCATGTGTGTCGTAATGCCAGTACAGGGGCAACTAAAGTGTGGCATAAAAAATTAGGGCACATAGGATACAACCACCTCATTGCCTTGTCAAATTCACAATGCGTTCGAGGGCTGCCTAAACTTCCAAATAGAAATTAAGGAATCTGTGGACCTTGTCAACTCGGTAAACAAGTAAAAAAACTCATATAAGGTAACACAAGTCATATGCACGAAACAAATTATGGCCTTATTGCACATGGACTTGATGGGACCAGTTCAAACTGAAAGTGTTGGAGGTAAGAGATATATTTTTGTGTGTGTTGACGATTTTTCAAGATACACCTGGGTAAGATTCCTTCGAGAAAAATCAGAAACTTTTGATGAATTTGAAAAATTGATACGATTACTTGAAAACGAAAAACAGGACTCCATTGTTCGAATACGAAGTGACCATGGAAGAGAATTTGAAAATACTATTTTCACTGATTTTTGTACCTCTCGAGGTATTGTTTATGAATTTTCAGCGCCTAAAACACCACAGCAAAATGGAGTAGCAGAAAGGAAAAGCCGTACTTTGCAGAAAATGGCCAAAGCTATGATGATTGGTAAGGAAGTAGCTCAAAAGTGGTGGGCTGAAGCAATAAGCACTGCATGCTATGTTTCAAACAAGGTGTACCTGAGGATAGGAGTGGGGATTACCTCATATCAAATCTGGAAAGGCAACCCCTAATCTAAGTCACCTTCATGTCTTTGGTTGCAAGTGTTATGTATACAATGATAGACAACAATTAGGTAAATTTGATGCCAAAAGTGATATTCGAGTAACAGTAGAGCCTATCGTGTCTTCAATCTTAGAATTCAAACACTTATTGAAAGTACTAATGTTGTATTTGATGACTCATTGATAAGACAGGACACATACTTAGATGAATCAGGTTCATCTGCTGTACGCCCTACAGGCAATCAGAAGTGTGAAGATATCGCAGAAACTGAACATAAACCATCAAGGGACAACTCTAACAAAGGTGAACCTTCCACCAGAATTCAGAAAGAACATCCCAAGGAACTCATCATTGGAGATCTCAATGAAGGAGTAAAGACACGCTGTAAGCCTAAACCAAATTACCGAAAAAATGAGGGACTAGTTTATCATGCCTGCTATACCTCTGTGATCGAACCTAAAAATGATAAGGAGGCTCTCAAGGATGATAATTGGATTATGGCAATGCAAGAAGAATTGGAACAATTTTCCAGAAATGATGTGTGGACACTTGTATCACGACCTGACAGTACGAACATCATTGGAACCAAATGAATTTTCAAAAACAAAACTGATGAACAAGGAAACATCACCAGAAATAAAGCCCGGTTGGTAGCCCAAGGATACACACAGGTAGAAGGGATTGACTTCGAAGAAACATCTACTCCAGTTGCACGACTGGAGTCTGTAAAAATTCTTCTTTCCTTTGCTTGTCTTAAGAAGTTTATACTTTATTAAATGGATGTGAAAAGTGCTTTTTTGAATGGTTTCTTAAAAGGTGAAACGTATGTTGAGCAACCCAAAGGGTTTGAGGATCTACATTACCCAAATCATGTCTACAAACTAAAGAAGACAATGTACAGCTTGAAGCAAGCTCCAAGAGCTTGGTATAAGAGATTGACAAAGTTTCTAGTTGCCCAAGGATACAAGCGGGGAGAAGTAGACCAGACCCTGTTCATCCAATGGTCGAACAATGACATTATCCTTGCACAGATTTATGTAGATGACATTGTGTTTGGATCCACATCCAAACACCAAGTAAACGACTTTGTCAAGGTAATGTCACAAGAATTTGAAATGAGTATGGTAGGTGAACTATCCTACTTTCCTGATCTGCAGGTGAAACATAGTAAAAATGGAATCATGATACATCAAGGGAAATACGCAAGAAACTTGGTGAAGAAATTTGGACTTGAAGGGTGCAAAGTTGCACACACGCCCATGGGAACAAATACAAAATTGTTTAAAGACGAAAATGGAATAATCGTTGACCCAACTCTGTACAGAAGCATGATTGTAAGTCCTCTGTATCTCACAGCCAGTAGACCTCACATAAGTTTCAGTATGAGACTATGTGCTAGATATCAGTCGAACGCAAAAGAATCACATCTCAAGGCAATAAAAAAGATCATACATTATGTGGCAGGTACCACCAACTATGGGCTAAAATACTCCTTTGATACTAAACCTTTTCTTGCAAGGTATTGTGATGCTGACTGGGCAGGTGACGTGGATGATAGAAAAACCACATCAGGAAGGTGTTTCTTCATCGGGAACAATCTAGTCTCATGGCTCAGCAAGAAGCAAAACAACATCTATTTATCAATGGCAGAAGTAGAACATATAGTTGTCGGGAGCTCATGCTCCCAACTAGTGTGGATAATGCACATGTTGTGCAACTATGGTATGAACTTGACTTTCAATATCAATATGTCTAAAAACCCCGTGCAACACTCCATAACTAAACATATAGATATTAGACACCACTACATCTGGGAGTTGGTTGAAGATAGAGTCATCATTCATACTGTTCACACTGCCTCTTCTCAGGGTTGACCCACCGATGAAAAGACACAATGGTGAGAGATAAAGCCTTCTCCAAGACCTTTTATTCAAAATCTGCATCTTATAGGTTTAAAAAAATTTCGGCTATGGATTTTTGGCCCGAGAGGAACTTAGACTTGAAACATTTTGATAAAACTCCCATCATGTCATACATTAGAGATTCTAGACTAGAGGTGACTGTGACCAATTTAGAAAGGTCCTATGGATCGATTGGGCATGAATTTTACGCTAATCTTGCCACGAAAATTCAAGACCCTGACTCCCCTAGGTTTGGTATAGTTTTTGTCCGTAACAAGATAGTGAATTTCAGTATTTCTGCTATAAATGACTTCCTTGAATTGGATGGGGTGGATGGTGAGGATGAAAATGATTCGACTTAGGAGAGGTCGTTGAATGCCTCAGCGATGGTAAACTCACACACTGGACTAAGCCAAGAATCACCCCTTCGATTTTAACCCATGATGGTAACTAGCTGCACAAGATCGGGAGGTACAATTGGACTCCTACGTCCAATAACTCCCACTTAAATGCAACACAATGTGTGTTCCTCTACATGGTGTTGAAAACCATTCCCATCGACTTCGAAATGATAACATTCGAGGTCATCATGGGGTTTCCTGAACGACCTGACCCCCGCAAGAAGATTCCTTTCCCAACTCTTATTTGGGGCTTCCTCTCCTATCAAGGGATCCAAGCTCAATAATCCGATGTCCTCCTCAAGTTTGTACCTCCTTTGAAAATGGCATCTCGAGAAGCAAATGTTTACACCAGACCTCGAGCCATTGAACCTACGCTCAAGCCCTCTGAAGTGGCCCAAAATTAACCCCTGTTTCATCATCAGCAACTGAAAATCCTGGACACTCTTGTTGCAAAGGTGGCAGCTCAGAGATTGTACCTAACTAACATTCTTAAATCTTTAGATGTTCCCCTGCAGAGCGGACCGTCTCGGACCTCTCATCCTTTAGCAACCAATTTAAAAAAGGGGGAGACATCAGGTGCTGCTGCTAGAAGATCCTCAGCTGCTGACAAGGAAAAGAAAAAAATGGAGACGGACAAGCACAAAAGAAAAAGGGTGGAGGAGACTGAGCAAGAGAATTCTGAGGAGGCTGAAGAAAATGAATGGAAAAGTGGATGCAACTCTAATTGTTGAGAAGGAAATTTGAAATATGTTGGGCTGTTATGATAATGGATAATTCTTAAACAATTATGTTGATGTTTAGTTTGCTGAGTCCATTAAGACAATGTTTGTTTGTTTTCTTGTGGATTATTTCATAACCAAATTGTTGAATGTTGATTTGACTAAGCTCATTGCGATTCGAGTTGTATTAGCCTCCCTGTGGTATATTTTTTTTCTTGCAAGCTACAGGATGGCTCTGGTCCTGAGATTTTTGAACAAATTGCCAAAGGGGAAGATTGATAAAGTGAGGATATTGTCATCTATTCAAAAATCTTAATCCATCTATATTAATGTGCAGGATATAAACCAAAGATATTAAAAGGAAGGAAAACAAACAAAACACAAGATACTCAAAGATACATGCAAGGAATAAAAGATTCAATCACCAACTACCTAGATATATTCAAGGAAGAGAAGCCACGACAAAAAATATGAAAGGAAAGAATCTGATCTTGTAAGGAGATTTCTGGAAGCAAATCAAGGTTGATATGATGAAGATACCGGAGGACTCAAGATATGCAAATATAAATAAGACTACGGGCAGAAGATGGAAATCATCTCTGTTACATTCTATTAACCTTATACATACAGAGAGTTGTGGAGAGGCTGGTGGAAAAGCTATTGGATTCGGAAGAATACTTTAGCTCAAGAAGGACTCAAAGGCGAACTAACAGTGAATCACACAGAGGCCATTCAATATCATTAATCCACCGATGTCTGAACTCGGGAGAGTTCAGCAATCTGCAAATGAAAATTTGCATCAAAATCCATCTAGGGGACTAGATGTTCAAATAAGGTATTAAAAGAAGTAAGTTGCAAGAGTAGACTGGTATTTAAGGGGAGTCTAATATATGTAAGTTCTATTTGTAACATTTGTGAGAACAAATTGTTCCTCTAGTAAAAGTACTTGAGAGAAAGAAGGGATTCTTCTTCGTAAAAATCATAATGATCTTTTCAGCTTCCGTAATTTCAATTACAGTTCAAATTACTGCTGAACTAATTCACACGCGCACAAATTCTGATCTATCAATATATATATTAAATATGTATAATATATAATATAAAGTAAAGAATATATATATATGAATCACAAAAAATTAAACAAGTGTCAGGTCCACTTACGTTTCTTTTAAAACGTCAGTGGGCCTAACGTTTTATTTTTTTATATATTTATACAAATATGTATATTTATATATTTTTTATTTTTATTTAAACTATTGAAATAATACTTAAAATATACATATAATGATTATTAATAAATATTCTTTAATTTTTATAAATTTATATATAATATGATTTAATTATCTTAAATAAAAATATAAAATTTAATTATTTACAATTATATAATATATTAATTATATAGAAAAAAATATGTATATATTTCTAAATAAATATTTATATAAGAAAAAATAAATATAAATAATAATTATATATATTTTAAACAGAATAAATAAGAAATAATATATATATTAAATATAAATAATATATATAATATAAAATTAAAGAATATATATATAAATGATTATTAAAACGTCAGTGGGCCTAACGTTTTATATATATATATGTATGTATTCAATATATATTTTTGTAAAAATGTATATTTATATATATTTATATTTTCATTTAAAATATTGAAATAATACTTAAAATAAAAATATAATAATTATTAATAAACATTCTTTAATTATTAGAAATTTATTTATAATATGATTTAATTATCTTAAATAAAAATATAAAATTTTATTACTTTACAATTATATAATATATATATTTACATAGAAAAAAAATTATATATATATATATATATTTCTAAATAAATATTTATATAAGAAAAAATATATATACGATAATTATATATATTTTAAACAGAATATATATTTAAATATAAATAATATATATAATATAATTTTAAAGAATATATATATATATATAAATCAAAAAATAAATTAAAAGAAACGTCAGGCCCTCTGACGTTTCTTTTAAAATGTCAGTGGGCCTGACGTTATATTGTATTTTCTTTTTTAAATATAATTAATATATATATATATATTTAAATTATTCAAATAAGAAGTAATATAAAATTTTAAAATATTAATAAATATTAGTTAATTTCATTAAATTAATTTATAATATGATTTTTTTAAATTAATAATTTTTTTGGGTTTATAATATTTTTTATTAATTTATATATTATTGAAATAATTATATATTTCTATAATAAAAATTAAGTAAATATATTTCATATTATATTTTATTTACTTTAATGATAAATATTTTTTTTATTGAATTCTAATAACATAGATATCATTTATTACATAATATAAAAATATTCAGAACTACAAATTATAAATATGTATACGTGTGTGTATATATACGAGAATATAATATATATATATACTTATATATCTTTATATACATATATACTTGCATAAATACATATATATATATACACGGCCATATATATGTATATATATATGATATGTATGATATGAGATACCATGCAACATATATATATATATATATACATATATTTGGAAAAAAAAAATGTCAGTGGGCCTGACGTTTTTATTTTCCAAATTAAAACTTTAGGTCCGTGATGTTTTTACCAAACATTGTCAGGCCCGGTGATATTTTACCTTATTTGGAAACAATTTTCAAATCCATCTTATTTTATAAAATATTTTTTTTTCACATTATTTAGATAAATAACCCTGAGTTCCGTAGTTTTTCAAATAGTATTTCATCTCGTTCAAACATAAGAATTGTGTTCTAATGATGGCAAATATAAAAGTAAAAATAGAAAACATTAAGTGCTCTTCGAGCTACATGAGAGCGTTGATCCACACTTTATTATTAATATTATATTGTTTATTTTAAATCTAGATCGATTGTATAATTTGTTTTTAGACTTCTGCAGAAATTCATTATTTAATATAGGGACTGGACATGTTTATGACTTCCAAAATATTTTTTTATAGTTAACCAATATGAGATTTTGTTTGTCATGATTTTGTTTGCATGACAAACAAAATGTATGAGAAAATCGAAAATATATTTTTGTCTTGACTAGTGTTGTTAATTTCAACATTTGACAAGGCTTATATCGGTCCAAGATGATCGATCGATTTGGAGATATAGGTGTTAAGAATAAAATTCTCTCCAAATCCTACATTCATATATAAGGAAAAGTAAGTAAATAATTAAAAAATAATGTACGAAATATCTTAAAATAACACATACACTTTTTTCCAGATACTAAAATCACCATACCCTTACAAATATTAAATACAAAAATTATGGTACATTTAATTAGTGTACTTGAAACCTACACTAAGGGATTTCTTAAATAGCTATAACAATTCTCCAAGTTTGTTTCAAGAGCCATGTGGACAGAACATCTTTTATTTTTGTCACATATTTTCACAGTTAGAACATACTAGTTTCTAAATTTGGCACATATCCACCATGGAAAATTTAATGTTCGAGCAATACCAAAAAATCATATTAATTCATAAAATCTATTATTAGTCATAATTTTATTGAAACGAGTAGTAATTACCATTATATATTATATGTATCTGTTTGGAATTTTCATTATATATTCGAAAATTTTGACATTATTCATTATATAACCTTTAATTTTACAAAGTTCTGTAAATGGTTTCTAACTTTTGATTTTGTTCAATTTATATCTGATTTGTTGAAATTTTTAAAATTGTTCGAAAAATGATGACATGACATTCATAATTTCACTTGCCATACATTTAGTCCAACTGTTATGTTAGTAACTTTTAATGAATTTCTAGAATTCCGGTGAATTTGAATATAAATTAAATAAAATCAATAGTTAATAATTATTATGCAGAATACATAGAATAGAGTCAAATTTAACGAACATAAAATAATTAACTTATTTATTAACACGAAAAATATACACAAAATAAAATATTAGAGGTGTTCTAAATATAAGATAAAATACCGAACAAAATACGAACGTATCCGATTGCAAAGTGGTGCACGTCATTGCAAAAGTGCTTGCCCACAATTATAAAAAGATTTAAGGAATCAAGAGATAATTAGTTAGAGCAGAAATGACCTGAATCCAATAGATTAAACAGGGTCAACGGGTCCGGATAACATTCATATCTGCAAATTGGTCAGCTGTATAAGTTTATTGTTTTATTAACCTTTCAATTGGGATTGTCAAATTTAATTTTACATAAATAATAGAGTAATAATATAGAAATAAATTGGTAGTCTATATAATAATTATTTGTTCATCCCATAGTCGAGGTGTCATGCAGCTATTGGATGAATTTGAGCTTGTGATGACATCATATCAACAGACCAGATACACTGGATCTTCCTATTAGCTTTGTTCAGTACTCAAATTTCAGGGCTAAATTTGTTTGCTAACTTGTGATATTTTCTGTACTAAAAAATAATATTCGTTATAATTTATTTATTTTTATTATTTTATAGTTATTAAACACATAATATATAGTTTAATATTTTTTATATAATATTTAAATTTTTATTTATAAAATTGATAAAAAAGTAAAATAATTCATATCAAATTGACTGAAAGTAATACAAAATTAAACTTAAATTCATAATAATATTATAATAAAAAACACGATACATGATTAATTTTTTAATTAGAATATTCTGCACACAAATATTCAATTAATATATTTTGAAACAAGAAGTGAGTTTCTATACTCAAGTGATAGTGCTCTTGGAGATGATCTTAGAATAGTAATAGTTGACAAATATGAAGGAAAGCCCCAACATCTGACCATGCCACATTCAAGATTTCTCTGGTCGGGCCATTATATATGTCTTTATGGGCCAATGTGAGTTACATGAAATAGCTCATCTCAAACCCTAGTTTTGTTCTTACACAAAACGAACGTCAATATTTGAAGACACTGTCAGTTTAAATTAAAGATTGTAATAAAATCACTAATAATAGAAGATTGGTAGTATTTGAGAATATTTATGAATACTTTTGACCTAAATTCAAAAGCATTAAAAACACTCTATCATCTATTCATATTTCTTAGATTAAAATTATATTTCTAAAGCATAAATTGTACTCTAAAAACACCAAAATCAATTTGTTTAAAGCTAAAAGCCTAAATAATCCTTTGAAAAAAAAAAACAAAAAACACCGTATAAGAGAACCTAGTTAAGAGGTTGATTAACTAACTAGAACTCGAATGCCTTATAGATCAACCCTCACGGGGTACGAACTATCACCATATACAATTATGTAGATTTTTATGTGTACATGTCTAGGATTTAAATTCGTTAACTATTTTGTCACTAATTGAATGCTACTGATATACAAATTGTTTATGCTATTCTTGCCACTATTTTATTTATATTTTTTTATTATTTAACGACTGATATTATGAAAAATGGGTTGTGATCTTTTATTGTATTTTGTATTTCATTTTCTATTTTAAAATATTGATTACATGATATGTATATATATATGAACATTACTAATTAATATACGTTGTGTATTAAATATTATAGAATTGAAGATGAAACACCAAATGAAATAGATGATCCAAATTAATGAAAAATAATCCAAATATTATCATATTGCTTTCCCAGTAAAATTGTGAACATTGTAGTATCCGTTAGGTATTGACATTTTTCCTTGAATATAAGAAAAAGGACAAATGTATAAAGTAAAATATTTTTTCAACATCTAAAATTTATTGAAAAATAATCACGAATTAACACATTTATGAATTTTATAGACCAAATATTGACCAATTATTTCATGTAAGTGTAACTATATGAATAGTTCAGGACAATTTATATATATATATATATATATATATATATATATATATATATGTATGTATATTATAAATAAAATATATTTATAAAGATAATTAATAAGTAGATGAAAAGTCAGCTGGAACCCCACATTGAATTTAAAATTCAAAAAAACCTATGAAAGCCCTGTACATGTTTGCTGTTCGATTTAATTAATAGAGATCCAACCATTGACTCCCAACTAATATCCAGGCATTAATTAAAAAAAAAAAACTATTGTAGAAATAAATAATTTCTACTTTCTAACGATGCAAATTAAAATGGTTCCCATTCGACGAACTCCTCATAATAAATCAAGTTAGAGCGAGGCACGAGATACCTATTAGATATACAGTCACATCCATACATATGCACATGTATTATGTGATATAAAATATATTTATTTATTATAATATTATGGGTTAGCTACCTATTAATTAATATATATATATATATATATATATATATATATATGTATGTTTAAGGTCTTGTTTGGTGTATTCAGGAGAACAGAGAAGTGACAAGAAGTAGTGAAATTTCATATTATGTTTGATGCTCCTTTATTTATTTGTTGATTCTATTTATGTTATGTTATTTATTTGAATTTTAATTACATTTTATTTAAAAACTTGTTTTTCGTAATGGTATTATCAGATGAAATTTTTATTTCAGAATAAAAATTAATATTGTACTCTTTTGGGGAAGGAGAGTATTAATTTTTTATGAGAATAAGTATTATGCTTAAGAGTAAATTAGTGCTAAAGTTTGAATTTCTTTTGTTTGGAGTCTCTTTTTAATTAAAATAATTTTCATGCAATTCAATTTTTTGTTATTTGTAAGTTTAATTTATTTAATTACATAAAAACTCGTTCATAAAAATAGATATTATAAAACAAGCTCACTTTTGAAGTATGACTTTCTTTTGGAACAAAACATAATTTACAAACATGATTTTTATTTTGTGATGGAGAGAGTAATAATTTAAGAGAATCGGCAGTATTGAAAAAATGTGTATATTTTTCTCCTTCCCGTGAGTCACTTTTTCATGGAATAAATCTGCATCTCTCATTTTAAACGGTATTCTATCTCCCGTTCATTTTCCATCTCAACCAAATGAGCCCTAAGAGAATAATGAATGACCATTGGAAGAATAGACCAGTCTCTTAATTTATTTTGTGGGCACCATATCTGATCTTTGTTTATTTTCATACTCTGTGACGTTGTAAGCATCCCAACAAAAGTCAAAATCCCAAAAACCCTAGCTAAATAGTAGCTTAATTTAAATAAATAAAAACAGTAAAAAATGGAGGGAGGGAGAGAGAGAGAGAGAGAGAGAGAGTATGAAAGTGCCTAGAAAGAGCAGAAGTAGATGGTGTGTGATTAGGGTAGTGGCAATGTGTGGAATAGGTTTTTGCTGATCCCTTCTTGTTTTTTGTCCTTTCTTCTCAATTCATTGCATGCTTACATGTCCACCTCTATTTCTTAATATTTTATTTTTTGCCATATTTAATATCGAATATTATAAACTTTCAGCAGTTCATATCTAGGGATAATTTTTACAATATGAATATATAAATATTTAATGAAAAACCTAAAGTAACAAACTTTTTGTTTTCTCTGTGAGTTCCAGCTGGCATGCATGTCCACGCCCAGTTACTGGTTTGCCTCTGCGGAAAAATGTAGAATATTGTAGCCATCAAGTTAAATTATGGAATTTAGGAAGTCAAGTACCAACCATCTCATACAGCAGCGCAATGTTCTAGATGACTCAATCATAATCTTGAATAGTACCAAAATTGCAAAGGCAGCGGTTAGTATGGGTTGTTATGTTTTCAGTGCTTCACATGTTTATGGGACAAATTCCAATGAGGAAGATTGAATTTCCTCATTTTAGCTGTCCGCTACTGACCACCAATTCCTCCCAAATCTATTCAACTCTAAGACTCTTAACTATCAATCACGTCGATGCTAATTCCGAATCCTCTTTTAATACCTTTCATATTGCATGAATATTTTAATTTTACTCATATATATATATAATATTATTATTAATAAATATATAATACATATTAGTTAATATTTATTTGCTATTCATATTCAATACAGATAATTAATACAAAAAATATATATATGAATGTAACCCTAATAATCATTTAAAAGTAATTATACTTTTGGAATTTAATGTGTCATTTTAATATATGCGACGTGGATGTCAAATTAAAGATCGTAAAAATATAATTAATTGTTTGCTTACAGCACCTATTCGTAGCTCGATCTTCACTTCACAAATCCTTGTACTAGTACATGAAAAACAAAGTAGAAAATTATATTTATAATTAAGAAGAAAATAAAATTCAACTATCACTGCTAACCTATAATTTTTCTAAAGAAAATTAACATTTAGAAATTAAAAATTAGCGAACATTTTTTTATTTTTAAATTACTTTATTATTATATTAGTATATAGATATATGTTCAAAGGATATTACAAGGCAAGCCCAATTGAAACTACATCTCCAACTCAACTGTTGTTGGGTCTATGCAAAATAAAGGCCTAACCCCTTAAGGCATATGAAATTACAAATGAGGACAAGGGTGACTCTCTTTTTAATATAGATGTTAAACGGGCTAGCCCTATCGATTTCAGACTAGTTCGGTTTTAGATTAATCGGATATTGGTTTAATTGGATTATTTTAAATGGGCTTGTATTATGGTAAACCTAATTTTAATCCTACCGATTTTTGGGTTAATCGAGTCACTACCGGGCTATGAGTTGAAATAGTCAAACTATATATGTAAATTAAAAATTTTAATTAAATGCATATAATACTCTATTTAAAATAAAATTTTAGATAAAATTAAAAAATTATATATTTTATTACCTTTATATCACTATACAAAATTTAAAGATTCAAACATTTAAATGATATACACTATTTCATGCTCTCAATTCTAGCTTTAAGAGTATTCACGTCATAAAATTTAAAATTATATTACATTTAAGTTCTAAATATAAATGATAGTATTTATAATTTTCTAGTAATTAAACATAAATTTTAATATCTTCTACTAAAATTCAGATATGGTATATGAAAAATAATTCAAAATGGTGTATATTATTAGTTTGATATTAAGAAATAGACAAACAAGAAAAAAAGTTCGGGCTACCCCTAACCCTAAGCAGGCTAGCCCTATAAGGCTTCGGGCTAATTGAACTCGAGCTAAATGAGCTAATAAAACGAAATCCTAATCCTATAGTTTTTCGAGTTAAACGGGCCGGGCTATGGGATCATGACCCTTTTAACATCCCTACTTTCTAATCAGACGCATATATGATAGTTGATATTATTATTATAGAGTTGTATAGTTGATATTATTATTATAGAGTTGTATAGTTGATATTATTATTATAGAGTTGTGGCATTAATTTATATATATTTGATGGTAATAATAATATAATTTTATTATATATTATTATAAAAAAAATATTATATCAAATACACGGTGGACGAAAATCTAGTTATTATTAACAAGGCCAACTTAAAAGGCCTGGCAGAAATATGAAGTTGGGCTGGCAAAGGTGGGCCTGTGAATTTATTTTGTGAGTAGAGTAAATGGGTCAACCTAAACCTTGGTCCAAACATACAAGATCAAATATGTGAAGAGGGAGCTTCCGTCAAGCCCATAAATGATGAATATAAATAGCTATTCTTTCCTACAAATATATGAAAATTCATCCTTGGAACTTTCGATGGTCAAAATTGCATACTCCATTTTATTTCCCAGGGAGCATAAAATTAATATAAACATGAAAAAATCCTGGACGTTGTTGGCAGTAACTTTGTTGGGCCTTTAGAAACATGACAATCTGTGGCCCAATTCCAAAATGTTAGGAGTAGAGCTATGCCTATAGCCCACCAAAGGCAGCTATGGGTGGGCTAGAAATACCACAATCCAGTCTAACTCACCGTGAGCTGGCAGGCTAGATGGACTGACCCATCAATTTTTCTTTTTATTATTTTTTGATATATTTTAAGAGAAATATACAATAAGATAATTGTTTTGTTTTTTTTTTTTTTAAAAAAAACTAAAATTAACTTTACTCTTGTGAAAGAGGGACAATCAATTTACTCATGGTATACCAACAAAAAACATTAATTAATTGATTTGAAGATAATAGTGGTGTCATAAAATTAATTTTACATGAAGTATATTAGAAATATCAAAATATAAATTCTATGAAATAAATTGAAAATATATACCAAAAGAATGTGGGTTGACCGACCCGTCCACCACATCCTACCTCACCAAAAGAAAGCCTGCAGCCTAACCAAGCCAGCCCACTGCAGCGAGCAGCTGTGAAATTCACAACCCAAGCCACCTTCAAGGTATGATGCACGGGGTCGACGGGCCTCATCTATTTTAACAACTTAAGTTATGAGCATAATCAACCCAATAAATATTTAAATTTTATGTTATTACCCAAATAATAGTTCTTGTACATGGTAAAATACACTAAATATGATGTGTTGTTAATATATATATATATATATATATATATATATATATATATATGCTAGCATGTTTATATGTAATAAAATAAAATAAATATACATATTATAAAATGCTACCTTTCGACATATTACTAGACGTAGCATTAAAATATTCCACAATAGTCGCAAGAATGAATTGTGCGACCCTTCGCTTCCTGCAACGTACATAATTTGTAATATTGCATGTTGTGTACAGTAAAATGTTTTCATCAGAGATAATAAAATGGTCTTAACATTAGGTTAGAGGAACCTAGTATCTTCCAAAGTCCAGTTTGCAAGACGACATATATGGCTCATAAACTTGTACGGGCTGTCATTTCTAATGCTAGTTCTTGTGTTCTTTTCTAATGCTCTTAATATTCATAGTAATTTTCAATAATTGCGATGAAATGGAATTTTTCTTTCTTTAAAAAATGAAAAGAAAAAAGAGAAACTAAGTATAAATATTACAAATTTAAGGGTAAATACAAAAAAATAAAACTAAGATGTATAATTAGGGAGCAACGGGTCTATATACTCTTGATCATTCGGACTACCCCTTTTCACCAATGCCATTATTATCCAGTACAAGATCCCAGCCGACAAGAAGCTAAAGAACCACGCATTATTGTAAATCACAGCGAATCCATCCCCAACTGAGCTCAAGATTCCAACCTTGTTCAAAAACCCAGGAATCACGGGCAATATCCCCACTACGAACGCCGCCATTGCCGCCAAATTAAACCCACCAAAGTAATAGTAAGCCCCTCTTGAGCTCATCGTATACAAATCTCTGATGCTCAAATCAGCCCTCCGAATCAAATAATAATCAGCCAAGATTATCCCTCCGATGGGCCCCATCAGCGCGGAGTACCCAACCAGCCACGTGTACACGAAGCTTTCGCTCGACTGGAGGAGCCGCCATGGCTGAAATGCAATCCCAAGAATCGCAGTTAGAACTGCCCCTCTACGGAAAGTGAACTTGGAAGGGCTGAGATTGACCAATGCATTTGCAGGGGCGACAACGTTGGCGGCGATGTTGGTTGTAATGGTGGCTAGGCTTATGCCTAAGATGGCTAGGATTTTGGTCCAAACTCCACCGATTTGTCCGAGGAGTTGGATTGGATTGGAGATCACTTGGCCGAATATCACTTTGGTTGATGAGGTTACTGCTAGGCCTACAAATGTGAAAGCCCCTATGAAGATTGGCAGCCCCGATTGGCCTATGATTTGGTCCTTCTGGCTCTTGGCGTATCGCGTGAAATCGGGTATGTTTAAGGCCAGAGTTGCCCAGAAGCTTATGTTTGCTGTTAGTGAAGGGAAGAAGAGAGCCCAGAATTGGGAATTCGAAAGCCTTGATGAGAGAGAAAGCATGTGGTTGAATCCGCCTGCATTGGTGTATGACCAAAAGAGGAGTAATGAAGTGAGGAAAATGAGAATTGGAGCAGAGTATTTTTCCAGTTTTCTGATTCCATCAATTCCATTCCACACAATTCCCAATTGTGCACACCAGAAAACGATGAAACAAGCAAATTCAAGAGGGGAAGTTCCAAGCCAGGATAAGGATTCTGCAAGAGATGACTCTTTAACAATTCTTGGAAGGAGAAGAAAAATGGCTTCACCACCAATCCACGTTTCGATCCCATACCAACCGCAGCCAATTAAAGCTCTGAGAAGAGTGGGGATGTGGGCCCCTCGAATCCCGAACGATGAACGAGCCAGGACTGGGAAAGAGATTCCGTACTTCGTGCCGGGGTGGCCGGTTAAGATTAACGGGAAGAGGAGGATAATGTTGGCGGCGACGACGGTGGCGATTCCCTGCCACCACGACATTCCGAGATCCACGAGGCTTCCGGCGAGGTAATACGACGGCACTCCGACTACTAATCCCACCCACAAACTGGCCATTTCCAGGCCCGAAAAAGTGCGGCTTTCCGGCGACGTCGGCTTGAGGTCATCGTTGGTGAGGGTGGGGTCAGGTTCAAAATCATTGAAGTGGGAGTCTGATACCATTGTGGAGAAGGGGGAGCATTGTTTCAGCAAGAAAGATGATTTTAGATATAAGTTGTGTGGAGAGGGAGATGTAGAGAGAAGGGAAATAGGTCTGGGGTTTGGAGAGAGAAAGTCACGGTGGTGGGGATGGAGATGGAGATGGAAGCTTAAACATTTGGACACCATTGATGATGATTCAATGAGTTAGAGAGATTCAGATGGAGGGATATTGGAATCTGTGGTATCTGTTGGGGGTCTTGTGGGATGCAGTGATAGGTGGTGGATATATGCTTGGATGTCACATCTACTTCAGTTTGTTCTTTTTCAATCTTTTTATTTTTATTTTTATTTTTTAATTTCGGTTGACTAATAAGAAAATTATTTTAGTTGGGATCTATATCATTACAGATCAGGTGAGAATTAAAAAATAGGGGCAGCAGGTTCTATACACATGAAGCTATAACAAATAAATATTAGTCATAGATAAATGAAGGTCCAGCGTAAAATTATTATTTTTCTATGGTAATGGGCTGATGGAAAACTATGATATAATTTGAATTACGCACAAAATTAATTTATATATTTTAGATATACTGTAATATGAATGTTTATATATATAATTTTATTTGTAGACATGCGACTATTTGAATGGATATGAAAAATGTATAAAAATATTTCAATTTTAAATTTTTATTTGATTAGACCCTCAAAGCTTCGTTTGCATCATAAAATTTCAGTATCAAATAGGCTATTTTAATAAGTTCTAATATAATTTAATTAAATAGTGATAATTCTATTATTTGACATGAATAATTATTTACTAAT
This sequence comes from Caryopteris x clandonensis, assembly GCA_028749325.2. NCBI lineage: Eukaryota > Viridiplantae > Streptophyta > Magnoliopsida > Lamiales > Lamiaceae > Caryopteris > Caryopteris x clandonensis. Next base: position 3,616,321 of record JAPYKT020000006.1, on the reverse strand, counting down.
TTATGGATGTAAAGTTAAATATTACCAATGCAATCAATATAAGAAAATTCTAAAACTAGAAAGAATAGAATATAAATATTCTATTGTAGTTGCATTCAATCATTGATTTTTGTACATTAAGATGTAACAGAATCAAGTAATTGAGTTTATCAATTAGCCATATCATTATTAATTATAAATTATATTTGTAGAGTTGAGTATTGTAATTGGACCCCTTAATAAAATGTTAGCTCCCTCACTATCCCACCTCCATTAGTCTTAACACCCAACACCTTTTTTACAATACTGATAAAACTCTAAAAGAGGGAAAATGGCTATGCACAGATATAATGTGAGGTTGAACGCATGAGCTAATGACATCCCACTTAACCCAATGTATCTTATTTGAAGAATCACAATTTCCCCACAAAAATGTAACATGTCTTTCCGGAACAAAAAAACAAATTGGGATTCAGCAATAACACTAGGAAGTACAATTCGTATTATGTTAGCCAACAGATTTGAAGCCAATTTACGAATGATCCTAAATTGAGAAACAACACCAAGCTTCTTTTATTTTGCGAATAAGAACAAAACTATTCATGCTTGCAGTGCTATAAGGCGAGTAATTATTAAGAAAATATACTGCAAAACTAGTAACATGAAACCCTACTTTATGTCAAAACTTATACATGACTCATGCGTTCGAACCAGGAGAATTGAAGGGATGCATATGGTTGAGTCTTCTCAGAATTTCTTCAGCCGCGCACGCTAGTGGAGAAAAGACTTTTGCTCATTATTGAGATGGGTTTGAAATCTACTAAAAATCTCATCACCAACAAGTGGGAGGAGCTAAAATACTCGAGGAGAACTTTCTCCAAGACCCTCAACACCACTTGAGTTTCTAACTAGAAAGTAAACATATATTGATGTTAAGCACGCTACCGTTGATTTTGACTTTAGATAAAATAATAAGAGCAAGGTCACTTCTTCGAGTGAGGGCTCAACTCCACAAGAGAACCAAAGAAACCACATAACACCTGCTCACATATTCTGCATATATCTATTTTATTCTTTGATTTTTCTCACAAAACATATTTCATTATAGACTACTATATAACTACCACAACCTATCAACTTAGTGGAGACTCTTAGTGCTTGCATTACACAAAGACAAAATTCTTGAACTTTGCCGGTAATTTCCTCACTCTTCGGCCCTTGTTGAATAAGTTTCTTGATTCTCCTTGGGCTCTTCTTGGACCTCTTTTTAGATCTGTTTTTAGTTTCTGATTGGGCCCGTATCACAAAACATGTGTATTTTCCCCATTTGGGCCACTATGAGAGCCCAGTCAATACTTAGAAATCTCTTACTTTGTTGGTCCATCATTTATTCTTCTATGGGCCGTTAAGCACATCACATGTTTTAGATATTGGGCTATAATTGCTGTCCCCTACCTCATGAACAGTTCTTCCTGCCCCCTTAAGAAGTTGGAATTTATTCATATATATATATGTATATATATATATATATTTTTTTTTTTTCTTCAGTGAAGAAGGAAACCCTATCTTTCCTCTTATTATAAAGGAGGTCATGTCCCACTTTGCTTAGTGTGAGATGATTTACTCCATAGTTGGATTTTTATTTTATATTTCAATATATACTATTCCCTATTTTTATAAATAAGAATTATATTTCGCTATTATTTCTGCCCCGAAATAAGAATGGTATTTTAAAGTTAATATTTTTTTGCTAAAATATTTTATATCGCATCTTTTATTTATATTTAAATAAATTAACAAATAGAAAATGTTATCCTGCACATGTTCGCGAGCAATTGGTTATGTGACAACTAAACGGATAAATCACACTTTTAACATATGTTATCGATGCTCGCCAAAGATGCCAATGATATCGAATCTGCCCACGAGTATGTGTACTGTATTGGGACTAACAAATCATCAATATTACCAAACTCTCAACTACTCTCACAGTCTTTTCGTACCTAAGCGTTGAATTTCAAAGCTATAGATATATTTCATGCCGTAACATTGTAGCCCAATTCTTCCTCCCACCTGTTGCATCTACGACCATTCCTTTCACTAATCATGCTCCCGCAAGATCACTTCGGAAATTCAGTTGTAATCTAAATCATATCTTATGATGTCTTTTATTAGATATTTAAAAGAAAAGAAAAAAAATCACTCTTTCTTAGATAATGAACGAATAGTTTATGCACTTTTCTACAAATATTAGTTCACCAATATATATATTCAAAAATTCAGAGAATACATACCTGAAAATTGCAGCACAAAGGCGATGATCATCAATGGAGGGAATAACTTCACCGCCGATTTTTCAGAGTGGCACCAACAATTCCTTCTTCAGTCCCTTACTCATTTCCATGCTAGGAATAGTAGTCACATCCATGGCCATAATAGCTTACCACTTCCTCCTCGTCAAATACTGCATAAGGAGCCACGCCTCCTCCACCACCACGGCAGCGCAGCCAACCATCGCTCCGCGGCCTCCCACCGGCGTCGACGAAAAAGTCCTCAAAACCATTCCGATCCTCGCCTTCTCCGCCGTGAAACGCGATCAATTAGAAGAATGCGTCGTCTGTTTGGGGGAATTGGAGGATGAAGACATTGTCCGTCTGCTACCTAACTGTAAGCACGCGTTTCATGTCGCCTGCATTGACCAGTGGTTCGCGGCGCACACGAGCTGTCCGCTGTGCAGGTCTCCGATTCACGAGCAGACAATCGCCGCACAATCTCTCGATCGGAATCCCGCAGCTGATTCCGATCGCAGCGGAGGAAATGTCGACGGAGAGCAGCCGTCGCGGAGTGAGGGATCGTTTGGTCTGCTCCGCCACTTTGCGCCGCTGGTGCTGCCAGCGCCGCCGACGGAGAGGAGATCGTGGTCGCGGTTGATGCGGTCGCAGTCCGTGGATCTGTCAATCGTGGTAGTTAATCAGCAGAGAGATGAATGCTCGGGTGATTCATCGTCTGCCGCAAGAGGAAGACTAACCAGGAGTGGTTCGTGTAGCATGCGGTATTTGGATCGGGTCTCGTCAAAGTGGCTCAGGTCCTTCTCGCGGTTGCGGACCGGGAAGGGGAGCAATGACGCAATTCTACCTTACTGAAGTTCAATCCGATTTTCAACTCAATTCGAATAAAGAATTAGTATAAGATTTAATTGATGCCGTTAAAACATTCTTCTCTGTTGTTTCTGGGTTTCACGAATTTCTGACGATTTTGTTTTCAAATTGAGCCTCGGTTATGAGTGAAATACATTGAACCATACGCTCATTAAATTGACTGGGAGGTGCGGGACCGAGCTAGACGATTAGCTTTAATGGGGCTAATCAATTTTTGGAGGGGTTAGCTTAAATCCTAATGGACTACCTTATTTGAAAGGTTTATTGATGGCCTATGTTCATAAAAATATTATTTTTAAGGATACTTTTTGTTTTAGTTTCATGAATTTTAATTTCACTTTTAAATTTGATATAAATATCATCAAAAACTCTTAATATTCAATCTCACGTTATATTTGTTTTAATTCTAATATTTTGGAAGTCCCAAACTTGGATTCAATTTCGAAGATCACTAGATCCTCGTGTCCAGCCCTACAAGTATTAGTAGTATATTATTAATCTAATAAATAAATATTAAAATGCTTCCACTACAATAATATATTGTGCCCCCCTGAATTTGTTATAAACCATGTATTCCTTGAATTAGGCCACGAGCACGTTAGTTGTCCCTTGCAGTAGCCAGGTATTGGTCAATCTGTCTCCCGAACTTCAGTTTGAAGCATTCTCTCCCTAAACTTATCTCCAAATAAATTTGTGGTCACCTGAGCTTATCAAATTGTCATTTTGCAACCATCAACCTCAATTGTGTGCATTGATGGCAAGAACCTAATTACACATGCTTTGAAGAAGCGTACCAAATAAACAACAGTTTTATAACACTTCACACATACATATAATATAATCGAAGAACACACATTTCACAAAAGTTCTTTGTTTTCTATGATTTTGGGTTTATGGTTTAATTTTTGTGCTATTACATTTTAATTGCTTAAATAGTAACATAGATAGATATGCCTCAAATATATGAATAACAATAATAATAATAATAATAATAATAATAATAATAATAATAATAATAATAATATTGTTGTTGTAACTTGTATGGGCCAGCTAAAAAAAAAGAATAAAAATACTTTGTGGTAAGAATTCTACAAATGGTACTTATGGGAACCTGTTACCCCCTTAGAAAGTCGAGCACTAAAATGCTTGACAGATGGGAGGTGTGGGCACCGAGTGCTTGGGTGGTGTTGGGAGTAGGCATACTTATCTCGAAAGGAGAGGTGTTGGTGTCATGACACGAGTCCATTTGATCACACAGCACATGAAAACAATCTATTTGGGTAGTTCAAGGTCCGTGTCAGATAGACATGGATGAGGGTCGTATATTGAGTGGGGGTATTGATGAATGGGTAAGCACGCAAGGGGTTGGGCTTTGCGTGTGCTTGTGGGTGATTATCCTTGCAAGTTTACTGATGTGTGTTGTGCGCATGGGCATGGTTAACTTACGAATGTCGAACGTACAAGAATTGGTGCACGCATATGTTGAACGGTTGTCGGGTGTACATGCACATTGTGAGGTACTTGTTTCATGAAAGTGTTTTAGCTTGATTGATTTGATAGACAACTAATCGCTTCTATCAACAAAGGATTTTCTTCTGATTTCGCCAATGCTTTCTAATGCAAAAATTCAACAGCAAGCAATCCACCAACTAAAGTGTATGAGATGAGTTCTAGTAGACATCGCGGATTTGATGATGCATCATATTCTGGCGGACTTGATGATGCGAATGAAGGAAACTCCCCTTCAAGTAAGGATAGAAGGATTAGAAGTGCAAGAGATCCGAATGGTGAATAGAGAATGAACTAATGAAAGAAAATCATTAAAGTTCCTAAAAAGTCAAGAGACCATGGCAGATATGTAAGTGGCCATCAGGTGAAGCATTGCATGATTGCATGTCGCACCATAGAAACAAACTCAAACTCCATGAGTTTTTGCATTTGCATCTAAACTCCACAGTTGGTCTAGAGAAGTAAGATTAATCAATTCTTTTGTCTTTTGTTTCTTTAATAAGCAGTTGTTACAAAGAAGTACAAATTGCAAACACACTAGAATACCCAAACTACAAAACTCACAGGTAGAGCAACCAAAAGAAATCAAAATCAAAATGCTAAGAGATGCAAAACACTTGTTGGGGATTTTACATAGCATTGTTATTGGGCTGATGGATCTAAATTGCTACAAACCTTGGTTTTTATTTACCATTTTGATAGCATGATGCAATTCAAACCCAAACCCTTGAATCACCTAAATTAATGTCAATACTTAGGGGATTAGCGCTAGCATGGAAGTTGGGGCATTGTAGAGTGCAACTTATGGTAGACTCAGAGGTTGTGGTATGTGTTTTGTTGGAGGATTCAAGTTCAACCTCTCCATATTTTCATATCTTACAAAATTACAAAGAGTTAGTGAATCGACAAGGTTGGGATGTTATGGTCCATCATTTCTATAGGGAGGTGAATAGAGCAGCGAATTGGTTGGTAAACTATAGTGTTGATCTCACTTCCAAGTTTGTCATGTTGGAGGCAACCCCCTCGTATCATTGTGCTATTTTATTGGGGGACCATTGTGAAGTAACATTGGCAAGAATTATGTGATGGAACTTGTGTAATGCTAGTGTTGGCTTTTTTTTTTTTTTTTATAGTTTTTTTTTTAGGGCGTGAGCTCTTCTTCTTCACTAAAAATAATATATAACCAATAAGCTAATGTATATATAATATATTATATACATTTTTTAATAAAAAAATATTATCTTATTTTCATGAAACATAATAAAATTCAAATTGTGAAATGTCAAACTTAGATTATTTTCAAACCAACCATATGCTATTTTATTTCACTCGAAAAATGACTCGCAAGTATACGATGTTAATTATAGTAAAGATTTGGAGAGAACATATATCGCATCCACATAGACTATCTAAGTAATTCAACTAAATATTCAATTCGACTATTTTACTTTATGTAAAGATTCAAGTTGGAAATTGATGGTTTAATTAAAAAGAACAAAATAAATGATCATATAAATAATGCAAGACTTAAATTTAAGAGACGATGAAACTTTAGAGGATTAATGGATTCTAGGGATATATATTATTATGGAGTATATGAATTCTTTTAATATATTTAAACCATATTTAATTCTTAAATTCGCAGGAGAATCTCTAATATGTTTAAATCATCTCTCTCGAGTAAGTTCTAAACGTGTATTAGACTTCAATAATCATCTCTCGATCTCACAATGTTATCTAACCCCTGATAGTTCCTGAAATTTATTCTCTTCACGATAACCTACCAATCTCTCGATGTAGCAAGTTCATGTTATGCATTCCTAATACATTAACCAATTAACCCCTCTCGGATGATAACAAATTAACTACACATATGTAATTGTTGGCCAAACAATTCCACAAAACAATCATAACAAGAAATCATAAACGAATAAAGGAAAGAAATAATATCATAAATCAGTTCATAAAAATCCATAATCGTATACTCATCATCAACTCACAATCCATAGAAAACGAATTGATAATTAAAGCTAATATCAATATGAAGAGAAAACATAAAAAATACGATTTATGCCCAAGGATCCGTCGTTCTCCCTTCTCTTGACGACTTTGTTGCTCTGTTCCCTCTTCGTGCCTTTGTTTCTAGCACTCAAAACTGATGCCTTTGTTCATTCTGCATTCTCCCTTTTACAGGAGCTGTTTAGGACTTAAGTCCCACGAGAATCTTTTCAAATAAGAACAAGTCACAAACAGATGCACGATCCATGCATCTCTAAGCATGGTTTGTGCCTTTCTCCCTGGTAGCATTCTGTTTTTTTATGTTTCTAAACACATGGTCTGTGCTTCTTGTGGTGCCGTCTGTGTGGCCTCAAGCAATGATTTTTCTATCAAAACTTCAACAAACTCATAATATGACAAAATATAACAAAATTACTATCAACTCATCCTTTAGGTATATGCAATTCACTTAAATCTATGCAGAATGACTACCTAATTGCATTTAAAACCTATTTTTATCAATATGTCATGCATAAAAAATGGGTTGTAATAAAAAATATGAGAGAAAGAAATCACTTTTGGTCCCTCTAGATTAGGATCACTTCAATTTTGTTTTCAACATTTTCGTTTTTGGTCCCAAGTTTTGTGCTTTTACACTTGTGTCTCATTATTTTAGTTTTACTCTAACTAAAACTTGAATAGTGAGTCAAAAAATGTAGGACATTAACCCTAGAGACCAAAAAAAAAAAAAAAAAAAAAATATATATATATATATATAATAATAATAATAATAATAATAATAATAATAATAATAATAATAATAATAATAATAATAATAATAATAATAATAATAATAATAATAATAATAATAATAATAATAATAATAATAATAATAAAAAATTAGAATCAAAATTGAAATGACCATAATCTTGTAGAACTTAAAATATCTTTTTTCCTAATGTCTTCAATAAAATTATAAGAACATTGGGGGGGTGTTTTTTTTCTTTTTAATTCGTATCCATAAATTTAGTTTTTTTTTTTTTTTTACTCCCAAATAGTAAAACAAATAGGAGCGAAAATGCTATTTTGTGAAATAATTAACTTTGCAATTTTCAGGAAAAAAAAAAAAAAAAACTTATGCTTGGATTATCATATACTAACATTTAAGCATTCAATACACTGTACACCAATCCCAATTTCAGGACAATGCATGTTGCTAGCCCTAATCTCTTCAATTTTAATGCTTCTTTTAAGGCTTCGGCGCTCCACCCTAATTCCTTCTAATTATTTATTGAAGAGAATATAGTAAAGGAACATTCAATTCTTCCCACTTGTTCATCAAATCAATTCTTTACTAATCCCTAAAATTATTTTATATAATTCTATATATTGAATTCGCTATTGGAAAAATATTAAATGCCCAATTTTGGTTGCTTTCTTTGGGACCTTACGCATGTCAATTCCAACCCCAAACCTTGTTTTCATATTTTAAGTCCCTATCTTTTTTATTTTTAATGTAAATTTAAATGTTGATAGTCGAGATACACGCATACCACAAAAAATTATATTCGTTTGAGAATATTTTGGATATGATACTTTCGGCCAAAAATATAACTCTGAATAAAAGGTAATATTTTTTAAATTGTTCAGCATTTGTTCCGCCATTCGTGTGTTTTATGCTAGATTCACACATTTTTTAGATTGTATGAGTCAATTTGAACTAACTGCACTGATCTAGATCTATGTCACTGTGACATATGGAACTCACTTACGTGTGTGTGTAGCTGCCCTGTCCAACTAATCTTGATCATATTTGTTATTACAATATTTTAACTACGTACAAGTTCTATTACGTTGACACGGTCAATATGCCCGGAAATAAAGAGACAAACAAGATTCCCAAGGTGGTGGAAATTTCCTGGTAAAATCTCTAAGTTTTCAAGAATCATGAACGACTGTTCAATGTTACATTGGGCCTATCATATAATAATGATAATAATAATAAATAAATGTGAGAAAACCTATCTAATCTGTAACAGCAAATACCTAATAGTTTGGCTCCAACCAATTACAGCCACCAACAACCTAAGCCATTTGATGTTTCCTAAGCAAAAGGGAAAGATATGTAATAAAATAAAGATGCAAATAAAGCAAAGAATCTGATTGAATTATAGGAAAAATAATTAAAGCTAATTAACTAAGATGCCACGTCACATGTATTAAACTAATTAAAGTATGTTCTTCTTTATGTAAACGGAGCATGTGGGGTGATGGCCCCATGAAAACGGGACGGACTCAACAAAGACGACTTCATTTGCTTTATTATAATTACATTTACACCCTTCCAATATATATAACAATTCTGCATTATTGATCTTTCCACAACAGATTTTGTTTTCATCTGTTTTTGTATTGGCCCCCCCACCCCCCTAAAACTAAAAGAAAAGAATCCCCGAATGAAATAAAATGTTGCCTAGAATTGCTTTTGAGGGGGGACAAGGCCCCCCGAAATGTGAGTTGTATAAAGTGGTATATATATATATATATTTTTTTTTTTTTAATTTTTTTAAGGAAATAAAATGGAATTTAAATAATCAGGACCTAAAAGGTGCCCTTTGGGGAATGCCTTTTCTTCTTGATCTTGAACTTGAAGGAGGTGGGGGAGGTGTGGGCGGGTATATGTCTTGTTGTGAGCCCTCACGCAATTCTTCTTCTTCTTCTTCTTCTGCTCCAATTCTTCTTGATGACGAAGATACCCCACCACTCTGCACTGTAAAGCTACCATCCCCATTGCCCTTTATTCCTACGAGCTGTGTGTGGATTTAAATCCAAATGTGAGTGATTAGTTAATGGGGAATAAAAAAGAAGAAAAGGGTAATAATTGAGAGGGGGGAAAGGAATATGAAAACGTAATGGCAATGATGATAATGAAACATTACATTACATAACAAAAAAAGATGATAATGATGGGCATTAGTTGGTTGGTTATGTGATGAAAGGGATGGGGTTTTTATGAGTGATCATGGTCGCTCATTCTTTATCAATGGCGGCATCATGGGGCTGATTTGATTTCATTACAAGAGGATTATCGTTATTTATTGGTTTGGTTGCAGGTCATATCTTGTAAACATGGTTTTTGCATGAATGTCGGTGATCATCTCTGGTAAAAATATGAAGAAAGTGAAAATCAAGAAATCAAGAAACACACACACATTCTCTCTCTCTCTCTCTCTAGAGAGAGAGGAAGAGAGGTCTTGATGATCATCACTAACCTTACAACCCAGAGAACAGAAACGGAAAGTGTCAAGGAGGCTTCTCCCACAGATTTCACAGATATGAGAAACAGCTTTCCCACCCTTAGGCTGAGGCCTCTCATTCAGAAACAAAACCCTTGCACTGTTTATTACATAAGTCTGAACTCCACTGATGTCCAAAACCTTCTGAATCTCCGAAACCCTCACAACATCATGGTATGAAGATCGCCTTATCTGCATTACAACAACATTGTTTGTATCACCATCATCCAATTACCCAGAAAAAAAAAAAGGAAAAATATGATTACTAATTAAGTCTCAACAATGCCATGTGATTTGATTGGTGAAGGAAACAAGAAGTCCCAATTCTTGTAACGCCTCTTTAATTAATGCCCACACAGCGTATGTTATAATTTCGAACCAAAAAGAAAACAGAAAATTCAACCTGAATCACTTGATGATCTTTGTGTTTAGATGAGCGGCAATAGAAGCAGAAAGCGTCGACATTGCAATCCAAGCAATACATATTGCACTCACTCCGGGCGGCGTCGCCGTGGGTCCGGCAAACGTTGAAGAAGTCTGTGTTCAGAAGTTTCTCTAGCCATGGGGGCACCAGCATTGTGTCCTGCCACAACCCAAGAAAACAATCTTTTTCATAACAACAACCAGACTTTCTCTCTCTACCCGTTTAACTTCACAGCACAGCACAATCTTAGAGAGAGCGAGGGTAATGGGAAGAGAATTAAATAAACAAAAGAAGATAAAAGATTATGACTGGGCATTACCATTATCAAATTTGGATTCCTCCAATGTTGATGAGATGACTTTGAGGAAGATTTTGAGCAGAGAGAGAGGGAAGGAGAGAGAGAAAGAGAGAGAGAGAGAGGGGAGAGGCCTAACCTAAACAACCAGCAACTTAGAAATCAACAACAAAACTACACCTAAGCTAAGGAAGGGACAAAAGCCTAAATTTATGAAAAAACTTGAGGAACGGACGGTGGGAATGAAAAGGGGTGGCTCAAGATTTGTGTGAGGCGTTGGATCTGAAGAGAGAGAAAGAGAGGAGAGGGAAGGGTTTGGCGCTTACGCTACAAAAAATATTTTGGATCTTCTTTGCGTCTGTACGTAGGCACAAGGGTCGGCCACTCTCCTACGCTACTAACTACATCAACACGACGTCGTCCCGTTTGCTTGAGCGCTTTGCTAAAACAAGTCTGGGATTTCTCCAAAATACCCTCCGGACTCTCCCAGTTTTCACGCTCCCCCCATCTAATAATGGGCATGAAATTTAGGCAGGATGTCACGTCCAAATCAAAATTTACAATCCACTTAAGGAAATCAATTTTTATTTTCTTTTTTATTTTTAGTTTCTGATTCTCAATCTACTCAACATATTAGAAAGAAAATTAAATTATGGGTGAGGTTTTTTCAGAAAAATATTTGGGAAAATATTGACAATTTTTATCCTATGAATAAATTTGAACATGCATGTAAAAAAAAAAAAAAAAATATATATATATATATATATATAATTATTAATCGGTAGTTCAGCTATGTAAGAATTGCAATTTGTCTGCTCTAATCTCCCACCAACAATTTTTCGGACCAAAATCACACCGCATGAGTCACAAATGTGCTTTCATAGCGCTTTCTTGCATGATTCGTTCTGACACCACTAGCTGAGGAGATTTTTGAAGATAAACATCTCCCAAGCAAATAAGTTCTGCTTTCTTCATCTACTGATGACCCAATTCTTTCTTCTCTTTTGCTTAGATCGGTCTTCTCGTACTTTGAGTAGTATGTATTGGCGACTACCCCTTTTCTGCAAAGACTTTTCTATACTGGTGTTTGGCGTTATAGCATTGATAGGACCTTTCCATTTACATGACACTGCTTTTGTGGTGTAGCAGGAACGAAGTCCTGATACCTTTTGATCTTTAGACGCAGCCTCTTGTCTCAGTGAGCTTATGAGTTGGAAGGGCCTTCCACGTAGGCTCCCACTTCTACCCTTGATGAAGGGATATCCGTGACACCCAAGGCATGTATCTTTGGGAGATATCAGGTAAGACTACCTTAATATCAGACATCAAAGACGACATTTTTTTCATTTTTAATTGTCTTTATTTTTTTCATTTTTTTAAAATTAAATTAAATTATAAAACAAATTCCAAAAATTTAAAATTATTTCTGGACTATTACAAATAAATTCAGAAAATTAAGGATGAATTCCAATTTTTTAAATAAATTCTGAAAAATTACAAATTATTTTTAAAAATTAAAGATGAACTCCGAAAATTTGGAAGAAACTTCCAAAAGTTACAAATAAATTAATAAACTCTAAAAATGCTATAATTTCTAAAAATTTCAAATAATTTATGAAAATTATAAAATAAATATTGGAAATTACAAAAAAAATCAAATTTCTATTTTTTTTTTTCTATTTCCATTCTTTGTAATTTCTAGTTGTTGTGCATAGGCATGTAAAACTTGTGGTGCGTGTGTGTTCTCTGTAGGTGGAGGTGGTGGGGTGTGGGGTGTGGGGGTGGTTCATGAAAAAGGAAAATAGAACTTGTTACAATTGCCAACAACTGAGAATTTGAGATTATACTAGTTTTTTTCTTCATATTCTGCTCTTCCTTGTTGCTTCATTTTTTTTTGTCCTACACGTCTCAATGTGTGTGATAAGAGAAAAAAAGAGTTGAGGCTTAAGATTTTTTTTTATTTCAATCTCACCCCAACCCCAGCCCCCACAAATAGATGTTGAGAATTTATTGAATTTATTTGTACTTTAAAGAATTTATTTGTCATTTTCAGAATTTTTTTTTGTAATTTTTAAAATTTATTATAATTTTCCAAATCTGATAATTTTAGAAGTTATTTTATAAAATCTTGTAATTTTCATATTTATTTAATTTTATGGATTTATTTTCTATTTTCTACATTTATTTGTAATTTTTCAGATATTTTTAATTTCTTATAATTTATTTTGTAATTTTCTAAATTTATTTTTGAATTCTGGATGATGACTAATTTATAGATTTTTTTCTTTAAAAAAGGCAATTAGGACAATTACTAATAGTTTATATTATGTATACTTTAATTTAGATTTGTTGTTTTTATAAAACACGATTTTGATTGTTTGATTCTTTAAAAATATTGAAATCTAGGAGATATTATGAAATTGGCATATGCATTTCTCAGATTGTAGACACGTTTAAATTTATAGTAAAAATACTTACATCGGCCATACAAAAGAATCTTGAATTTAGATGGAATTAAGTCTAAGAGTCTTGATTTTATATGGAACTAAGTCTATTATAACATCGTCTCACCAATGTTTAACAGGAGATCAACACACTATATACAAAATTCTAAAATAGAAAAATTAAAAAAGACACCTTTAATTCTAAAACAAATTTAAAAATTTCTATTTGAATGAAAAATACAATTAACTTAAATAAAAAAAAAACCTTAAAACTAAAACAAATTTAAAAATTTCTATCTGAATGGAAAATACAATTAGATTTTTTATTTTTTTTGGTTATTATTTGTGATCATTGTTGGACTATAATAAAGTATGTAATTCAGGTATGACGAAACTGAATCTTGTATATATTTAAACATAAACATTGGAACTTTGCTGCTCCTTAACATGTAATGATCAAACATGTATCTTTTTGCACAGAAATACAATAAACTCTCTTTGGCTCAAACATAGCTGTTGTTTGTCCATATCTATATGAAGATTATATGGTACGGTTTTTTTTTTTTTGGGGGGGGGGGGGGGGGGGGGGGGGAAACATAGAACATTTTTCTTGAGGTTTAATGATTTGTATTTGAGTAAAAACAGTAAATTTGCCAATTATAATTAAAAATTAAAACATCAACATATAAACCAAATTTTAAAAAAAAAAATCATTTTAAAAATCTATAAATTATTAGCAAAATATAAAAAAGTACTTAAATTTTGGAAAATTATCTTCGAAACCCATAACTTATTGACAAAATCTGAAAATTATTTTTGAAAATCTAAAATCTTATCTAATTTTTTAAAAATATTTAAAATTTATAAAAATGATTTAAAAATGAATGATTTTTTAAAAATCATTCTAAGATTTTTCAAATGATCTTCAAAGTAAATCATATTTTTTTATTTTTTAAATATTTAAGATTTTGAAACTAATTTTAGATTTTCAAATCATTTAAAGATTTTAAATTAATTTTTAGTTTTTTCAAATAATATTGGGAATTTTTAAAATGACTTTCAGGTTATTTTTAATGATTATCATATTTTAAAAATAATTTTCTGATTTTTAAAATATTTAAAAAAAACTAAAAATACCCTAAAGATTTTTATTTTAACTGGAAAAAATGATCGAAGATTGCAAATTACAAAAAGCATATACTATGGGTTACAAAAAAAAAATGTATTACTCTAGTTATCTATGTAATAAAAAAAAAAAAAAAAAACCCTATAAATATACTGAAAGCTCACATTTCACTTCTAGAAAATTTCTACATTTTTTACTGAAAAAATATAGTAGGATAAATTACATATTAAAAACATAGTAGTTTTATGTGAATAAAAATTAGTTTTTTTAAACTAAAATTTTAAAATTTAAATAACCTTTTTGTAACAAATTCATTTTCGGCATGTGATACATCAAATTAATCATTTTTTACCGTCTTTAAGTTGATACCAATATTGTATATATTAAAACAAAATATTAAAATATAAAATAAGTTTTTCATAAGTGAAATTATTTATTTTTATTTAAACTATGTGTTAAGTTTGAATAAAAAAATTCTTATATGAATTTGAGACAAATAAAAATTATTAAATTATTTTATAATATTATAGAATAATAATAATAATAATAATAATAATAATAATAATAATAATAATAATAATAATAATAATAATAATAATTGTACATATTTCATAAATTAAAAATATTATATTTTTCATGTGTAAATTTAGTTGTTTCATTTTGACATGTTTTACTAATTTTAAATATTTGTATATTTTGGGAAATTATATTAGGTTGGATTGAGTTTGAATTCTGAAATTCACTTCGTTTTATAATTTATTATTATTATTATTATACATATGAAACTATATTTCAAATTGATTTGAGTGAAAATTTAAAATTTATAGTTTCTTATGTGTACTACATATTACGAATGCAGTTTAATATTTGATTTATAAGTAGAAAAGAATTTAAATTATAAAGAAAAATAAATAAACATGAAATATATTTAGAAAGTGTGGTATTTCAATTTCGTTTTGTATCATGTTAAAATACGGTCTACAAGTATATGTAAGGCACACCCAAATTTTCTAATTTTTTTCTTTGTATTTATTTATTTTATATTTCATAAATATTTTGTTTGCATCATGGTCTTTTACATTGTTATATCATTATATATTTTTATTTTGTAATATTACTTATGTATTTCATAATATTTTATAGCAATAATATAATTTTATAATATATTATTTACAATAAAATATATTTTATCATGTGCATTACACAGATGAACATCTACTATAGTTATATAATAGAATCCCCGACCCCCTCCAAAAAAAACAGAACGTTAACAAAATTCGAAATCCAAGTAAACATAGATAGATAATCATCAAATTTAATTAAGCTTCATAAGGATATTGAAATAAAAGCATTTGTTACCATAAAATATTTTATAATTAGCTCATTAATATGTTGAAGCGATCAAACTTTTTTGGGACCTCAAAATACCTAATTATCATCAATTCATATATTATAATTACTATTAATTTTTTTATTTAATTGTTTCTACAAACCAAGGTCGTAGGTACAATTATTGTTGGCGTGGAAATTGTAGACAATTAAATATTTTTTTAATATATATAAAATACATTTATTACGTGATGTTGACAATAAATCCTACTGTGGTTTAGTCAATGGAGTTTGGGTCTTTTGGTACTAGATCGTGAGTAGACTTGTGTTGCTCCGTAAATGTAAAAAAAAAAAAAAAAAAAAAAAAAAAAAAAAATTGCCCCTTTAATCTTATTTCTATGATAATGTCAGACACAAAGGTGGAAGGATGTGTGACAAAATATCAGGGCGACAATTATGAATCGTGCGAATGTAAATAATTAATAAAAAAAATTGTGTATTTTGAGATCGAATATAGTAAAATTCTAAGATAAATATTAAAAAGTAAAGAGAAATTATTTCAATAATAATTAAATAACTGTGTAATGGTGAACGAGGTTCTTTAAATTTGTAAGATAAATGAGTGGAAGAAAAAAAAAAAGAGAAAGTGAGATACCATATATAGTAGGTACAATATAAGTATTTTTTTAACATACAAATTTATAAAATTGAATTTAATCAACTCTAAAAATAATTTTTAATACAAAAAATAGAGCTAAATTGATAAAATCACTCAATACAAATCGATTAATCAATAAATATATGCTCGATAAATTGAGGTTGGATGATTGAATATATAATAAGTGCAAGTAGAGAGTAGTTTGGAATATGCGGTTAGGTAAGTGAAGCTATAGCTTTGAAAAGGCTAATCAAGTGGCCAAATAACTTTCCTAAAGTTAATGCAGCAGCAATAAATCAAAATTGGGTGCAAATTACAGTTTCATATAAACTTTTTGTGACAATAATTTGTTCACTCTCTTTCACCACTTAATGGGGTGCCTTCTTTCTATCTTGGTGATTGGGAAACAATACAAATATGGGTATGTGGACGTGAAATAAAGTAAACTCTATGAACCCATAGAATCTCAATTAAAGTTGGTGTTCAAATTTGTCAAAGAGGAAATAGAACACTTCCCATCACGGGGAGATCAAAGATCCCACAATAAGATAACAAAAGAAAAGAAAAGAAAAGAAATGTTCAGATCATTGGCGGAGACGAAGACTTTCAGATATATCGTCTTTTAATAGAATTTACCGTTTTAGATTTGTCTCTTGCCAAAAAAAAAAACAATTTTAAGAGAGGATGGTTCCTAGCAAAAGAATGACATGATGAAACAACGAAACCAAATTCTATAAAATCAAAAGATAGAGAGTTGATTGCGTCCAATGAGCACCTCTAATAATAAGGGATTGAGATCTTGTATTTTATTTCGTATTCTATCTTCTATTCCAAAATAATTATCATACGTCACGTGTATATAATAATATTATTAATTAATATATATCGTGTATTAAATATTTGGAATCGAAAGATACCACACCCAAAAAATTAGAGGATCTAAATCCATACAATACGAGCTTTTGAGCTCTAGATGCTCCTCCAAATGAAATTCAAAGTTCCTATTTGGATAATACTTTAACCTTGAGTATCTAGGTTGGAAAACAAATTCCAACCTTGCTTCCCAAGAAGAGAAAGATTAAATCCATGGAGATTTCGAATTTATTCCACGGGAATTTGGATGCATACATACAATAAGAAGGAAGAGCTTGAGCCACCGATTTAATAAGAATGCTTGTCTCCATAGCCTGTCCTTGAGGTAAGGAAAATTTGCATTCTTTTTTTACTACCACTTAGAGAAGGAAGGCCCAAGTAACTTCCATGTTTGTCGGATTAGGCTCTTGGATGGAGCGAAATGGTATCTCAATCAACTACGATCATGTTTTTGCTGAAACGTATTTCTTACTAAGTTTACGACAAGCTCGAAGGTGTTTTCAAAACTTTGACCTTTTAAAGTTTTGATTTTTTTTTTAAATTTCACACCTAAAACTGCCGGTTTGAAATCAGAACCGACAATTTTTAACCGAAACTGAAATTAGAAGTGGCGGCTTTGGAACCAGAATTGAAACCGAACCGGCCAAATTTTAGTTTGGTTTTGATTTCGATTTCAAATTAAAATTGAATCAACCATTAAACCGAACCATTAGCCCACAGTTCAAACCGCCAGTTTTGATTCAAAATCGAAACCGTACCATATAAAGTGCGGATTTAATAACAGAAACAACAGTGCTGTCTAATAATTTCAAAATCATGATCCAATTTGCACTAGTTGTCAGAAAAAGATTACATATAATTGGTGTCTCTATTTGCTTAGTAAGGGAGTGAGGCTGGCAAACATATGGGAACATGCATCAATCAACACTCCTACTGCCTAATTGCATGTTATCTTCAATTATCTAATTAACTCTTAATTAATAAATATTTCATTCATTAATATTCCTTGAGCCTCTAATCTTTCTATGGATCTTATATAACGAAACATGGTATTATTTAATTAATTATGGAAATATTTAATTTAACCAATCACTTAGACAACCATCCTAAAAGAATAAGGAAAACGTGATCTTATCTTAGTATATTTGATTGTTTATAATGTTCAACATATTTATTAGCAAGAGATAACATATAAAATAAATACAAGTATAAATAAATTTAGCGGTGAGTCTCTTACGCATAGGGTGCACGCATACTTATTTAACTAAAAAGTGTTACTTGTTTATTTAAATTTTTTTTTTTTAAGTAACAATTCATTAATAATATTTTTAATAAATAAATAATTTTTTTATTAAATAAATAATTCTTGGGGATGTACTGGTCAAATAATAGTGGATTGTGTTGAAGCTATCTCTTTAATCAAAAGTGGATTGCAGGCCCAAAAAAGCGATTTAAGCGTATTGATTAGCCTTAGGCTAAATTTTATTAGTGGGCTCAAGGCCGCACCCCCTAACCCAATACATATTTGGTAGATTATAGTTTCTATTTGGGCTGTATAAATAGCCCAACTGACCGACTACATATGTACCGAATTAATTGAGCATTAAGTAATTGAAAAAGCCCACTCGCTCATTTTGGGCTTATAGTCTAACCCACAAAATATATAAATCTAATATAAATAATCACCTAAAATATATTTGCATTTTGTTATCGAGTAACTTATTTTAAAATATGCAATATAAATATTAAATTAAAGATTATAGAAAAATTATTAATTTGATATATTTACGTAAAAAAGATTATAAAAAACTATTTGTATTTTAATATTGGGACAAGATTTTTTTAAAACAGAAATCTAAACTTGTCATAAGCCATAACCTTTTTAATAATTTGATTTGTCAAGTTAAATTAATATAAAATTTTCATTAAAATATTTTGAACTTACTATTGCTTAACTATAAAATAAGAAAATTAATAAATCACAAAGATCTCACAATATGATAATCGAAATACAAAACTCTTAAATTAGAAGTCTAAATTAGCCACGCATACTATAATAAATTAAAAACATAAATATAATTATCAACTCACAAGAAAAAAAAAAAAGATAAATAAAAGAAATAAGAAATGAGACAAAATTTCTTACATGTGTGGAAAAGTGGGTAGAGAAAGAGAGAATGAAAGAAGGGAAACTGATTTTCCCCCAATCCTCAAAACTGCCATGGAGTTCTTCTCAAGTTTAAAGGGAACAATTTTGTTTTTCCCCTTTACAAGACATAAAAAGGGTTTTTGGACTGTCACAGGCCAAATTAAGAAAAACAAAATTGTTTACAAAATAAAATGATACAATATTTTTCATGGGCTTCTTCTTCCTTTGCGTGACCGAAGAGTTGTAAAATCCATCTGTTGGCCTAAATTTCTTTAAATTTAATTAATTATTTTTCTAAATCAGAAACTCATTAATTAAATTAATTACATCCAGTAATTAGCCAAAAGTAGAGAAAAATATGAATATAAAATGTGGAACAATATAAACACTATCATTCTTCAAAAGACTTTAGGTCTCAATTTTGATTTTATTCCGTTTAGGCGAGGAGAAAGAGACTCTTGGAGTTTATGCTCACGCATGGTACATTACGTCAATATACAACAGCAGGCGGTTATATTCTCATGTATACTCCATCACGTCACCAAACATAAGTACTTAGAGTATTACGATGCCGTTTTTCTCATACTTGCTTCTATAAATAAGAGATGCATGCATGCATTCTATGAGTTGATTATTAATGAGTAGAAGAGAGATATTATTTTCACAAGGTTTTCAACATTCATCGTTGCTACTTTTGAGTTTGTGTTGGCAACAAGCTAAATGAATTCCGCCAAGCTCAACTTTTAGAGTTGAAGAATGCGTTGAGACTTTCCACTCGAATCTCTTTAAGATATACTCCAACATTTAGAAATTGAGACTTCCGAACCCCTGCATAGCTGGAAAAAGCACAAGACAACGTTCTTTTTTGCTGATATTATTACCAGTTATTTACAATACAGTAATGGTGATCAGTTGGACCTTTGATTTTGGACTGTTCATTGATGGGTGATTATTTGATACATCTTTTTGGGGAGTTTTGGTATAATTTTGATGTTCAATATCCCTTCAACACATATATTTTCGAGCTAATTTCAATTGGTGAATGATTGTAGGTGAATATTCAATTTTGGAGGAAAAATAGTTGAATTCTCGGAAGAACCAAGCAGGAGATTTACCTGGTGGACGGGCAGTATGACCATACCGGCCAGTCGGGCCTGAACATAATATTTTTTAGCTGCCCAAGATCAATTTAAAGACCCAATTCCACCATATATATGGGCTCCTACGGAATTTGACAGCAGATATCAGTTTAAACTTGTAATTATAGGCTTCATTAACATTAAAAACATGACCTTTTAGGTTTTGGATTTATATATATAGTTGACCTAAGGTTTCATTAGAAACATAATCACACTTACCCTACTTCAAGAAACCAAGAAGGCAGTTGTTCTTCTCTCCAAGCAGCAGCCCGATTTTATCTTTCTATCTTTTATTTTGGTTTCTTGATTCTATTATAGGTTGTAGCTAAACTCTTTTATTCCAGTAACAATTAAGGAAACTTTAGCTATTCTATTTTATGAGATCAAATTTGTTTGTATACTTTCTTTTATGCAAGTATTTGTGATTCTCTGTGTTTAGTATTGTTAATTGTTTCGGATCTATTGGGTAGTTCGAAATATTCATTAGTCCGGGATTAATTAGTAGCCAATTAAATCGGCCATCCGTAATTGTGGTTTAGATTTAATTAGTGGTACATTGATTCTTCATAATCAAGGGAAGATCCATCTTAATTCGGTAATCCTGCGTTAGAGTTTATTGGTTTTGAATCGGGTCTCTCTAATTATTAATGTTATCGGCTCATTAAATCCATAGAGCGTCTCTAGAGTTGTCAGTCGATTAGGAAAATAATTGGTGAAGCGTCTTCCTGATTATCAAGAAATTAAGGAGAGATAAGACCGCGTCAGAAGCGTCTTCGGTGGTTATAACTGATTTATTTGCATGAATTAAAGTCAATTTTGCATCGATGATTGAAATAGTTAGCTAGAGTGGAATTAATTGGAACCCGAAATATTTTACATATCTGATACAAACCCTTTTCTCAATTTTCATTATTAAATTTCCTTCTCAAACTACAAGTATTTGCTACTGATTTTCGTGATTGTTGGCAGATCAAAAGATTAGAAAAAATCCTCGCCAGTCCTTTGGGAGACGATCTTGTTTGCTGCTGTTCTGTTCCAGTGTGGGCATACCGACCGCAGGACGGATTATTTTTGGTGGAGAAACGATGCTACCAAATTTTGGCGCCGTTGTCGGCGACTGGTTTTAAGCAGTGATATTTCTGATCTACTGATTTGATAATTTTTTTTTCAATTTTATGCCCCGTTCTTCACGCACAGGAAAATTGATTTTTGATCCAAAAGTGGAGAAAACTGCCAAGAACTTAAGGAAAAGAGCCAAGGAAGCTGTTATTTCAAAAAATATGGCTGATAATGAAGAACGCGGACTCTTACCAAGAGAAGAAGTTGAACCCCTTATAAAGGAATTGGGTCGTCACCGCAATATTCGACTGATTTGCATTGTGCTGCCACTTATTGCACAAAACGCTGAAATTAGGTCTGGTTTTATCCAGGTGCTGCCCAAGTTTGGTGATCTACCCAGAGAGAGTGAACACAAGTATCTTCCTAAATTTGACTTAGTTTGTTCCACTCTACGCCCTCAAGGTTTTTCTGAAAATAATTTGAGATTACTAACTTTTTCTCATACATTGCAAGGGAAGGCTAGAGACTAGCTATTTGACCTTCCATCGGGCTCAATTCAGACTTGGAATGATTCGGAGGAGCAGTTCTTGCAAAAATTCTTTCCAGAATCGAGGGTTGCTAATTTAAGAATGGCTATCAGCAGCATAAAGCAAAAATCAAGAGAGAGTCTGGCTGATTATTGGGAGAGGTTCCAACAGCTATGTCGTAAATGCCCCGACCACAGATTTTCTGAATATCAATTGCTAACTAATTATTTTTATTCATTTGATAGGAAAATCATTGATGCTACTTGTGGAGGATCCTTAACCAACAAGACATTGGCCGAAGCAAAACAATTCATTGTGGATATAGTTTCTAATGGCCAACAATATGAAGATGAGGATGATGATAGATACCGGCCTGTGAAAGGACCGAAGGAATAGAGAGTTCAAGTGTCAATGATAGGATTGATGCTCTCACCTCTTTAGTTAGAGGACTTGTTGTTGCTCAAACTCAAAAAATATATGTGAAATTTGTTCGAAAAATGGTCATACTACTGATTTTTGTCCTATTTTGCATAATTCTCAACCCGAACAAGTATGCTGTGGATCGGGAGATGCCCAATACTATGCACTAAGGAATAAGATGAATGATCCATTCTCGAACACATATAACCCAGGCTGGAGAAATCACTCAAATTTCAACTGGAAACATCAAAACCCGAAAATACCTGGGAATCTGCCGTTTAGACAGCCGCAGGTCAAGCAGTATGGGCATAGTGACTGACCAGAACCCAGCATGAACGATATTCTGAAGACTTTGGCGCACATCAGCGAAATTGTTAAAAATATGGTGCAAAGTCAGCAAGCTTTCCAGCAGGAGACACAAACTTCCTTGGGCAGTATGGGCACATAAATCACCCAACTGGCCACTCAAATGAACAAAATGCAAGTGAATCAAGGCAAACTTCCATCCCAAGATGAGATAAATCCTAAGGAGAATGTTAGTGTTGTAACTTTGAGAAGTGGAAAGGAGCTGGTCGAGCGAGAGGTTGGGAAGAAAGATAAAGAGGCGAAAGACAAGGTTGAAAATCAAACGAAGGAAGTTGTTGAGGAGGCACAACAATCGGACCAACCTCTTCCCCCTAAGGTAATCGTGAATTCTAAAATTTCTAATTCTTAATCTATTATGGCAGCCCATTTTCCTCCAGGTTGGTTCGAAACAAGAAAGAGGATGATGAGAAAGAAATTCTTGAGTTGTTCAAAAAGGTAGAAATTAACTTGCCCTTGATTGATGTCATTAAGCAAGTGCCCAAGTACGCAAAATTTTTGAAAGAATTATGTGCTAAAAAGATGAGATATGAGAAAGATGCAAAAATCAAGGTTGGTGAAAATGTTTCAGCTGTTATTCAAAGAAAATTACCGGAAAAATGTAGGGATCCTGGCATGTTTACTATTCCCTACATCATTGGTAGTAAGAAAGTTGAGAGAGCTATGCTAGATTTAAGTGATTCCATCAATGTTATGTCACTTTCTATGTATAACGAGCTACATTTAGGAGATATGAAGGAAACTCGTGTGATAATTCAATTAGCTGATAGGTTTAATACATATCCAAAAGGTTTGGTGGAAGATGTTTTGGTGAAAGTAAATGATTTATTTTTTCCGGTGGATTTTACATTTTTGATATGGATGATACTTTTTCTGCACATAGGCCTTTAATTCTTTTAGGAAGGTCATTCATGAAAACTGCAAGAACTAAAATTGATGTTGATAAAGGCATTCTTAACTTTGAATTTGATGATGATACTGTTACATTAAAATTTTTGAAGCTATGAAGCATGTTGAGGATCGTGAAGGGTTGTATATGGTTGATGTTGTTGATTCCTTAATTGACGATTTTGTTGAAAATCATTTTAGGGAGGACAAATTGGAGCAGGTATTGCTTAATGGGACAACTGGAACAGTAGCAGCAACTGAAGAAGAGGAAGAAATTTGTGATGCCATGATGCAGCTGTGTTCCACCAGTGAATTTCCGACTCGGCATCTGTCGAGCAGAATGCCCATACCGACCAGTTCAGAACCAATTTTACTATCTGAAGCGAAAGCTCCAGTGTTGGAACTGAAGGTACTACCCCAGCATCTGAAATACACATTCTTGGGTAAGAAGGAGTCGCTGCCCGTCATCATAAGCAATGAGCTTTGCAACGAGCAAGAGGAAAGGTTAGTTGAGCTCTTAAAGAAGCATAAAACGGTGATTGGGTGGACTTTAGCCGACATAAAAGGCATCAGCCCTTCTATATGCATGCATCGAATTTTACTTGAACCCAATAGTAAACCTTCTAGAGACCCACAAAGAAAATTGAATCCTGTCATGAAAGAGGTTGTGCTTAAGAAAATCCTTAAATTGTTAGAGTTAGGGATTATTTATCCAATTTCTGATAGTGTTTGGGTTAGTCCTGTTCATGTGGCACCTAAAAAGTCTGAATTTCAGCTGGTAAAAAATGAAAATAATGAATTGATCCCAATGAGACTTCAAACTGGTTGGCGTATGTGCATAGACTTTAGGAAATTGAATGATGCTATTGGGAAAGATCATTTTCCATTGTCTTTTATTGATGAGATGCTTAAAAGATTGGCAGAAAAATCATTTTTTTGTTTTCTTGATGGTTATTCGGGATATTTTCAAATTTTTGTGGCACAAGAGGATCAAGAAAAAACAACTTTCACTTGTCCATTTGGAACTTTTTCTTGTCGTCGTATGTCTTTTGGTTTATGTAATGCTCTTGACACTTTCCAAAGATGTATGATGAGTATTTTTTCTGATTTGATTGAAAATTGCATTGAGATTTTCATGGATGATTTTACTGTTCATGGTGCGAATTTTGATCATTGTTTGAGTAATTTGGAACAAGTTTTGGAGAAGTGTGGAAACTAGCCTTGTGTTAAATTTTGAAAAATGTCATTTCATGGTAAAACAAGGTATAGTACTTGGACATGTTATATCTGAAAATGGGATAGAAGTAGATAAGGCAAAGATTGATATGATTGTGAAATTACCTTACTCGTCTAACGAAAACGATATTCGAGCTTTCTTAGGCCATGCAGGTTTCTATAGACGTTTCATTCAGAATTTTTCAAAGATTGCACAGCCCCTAACCAAGTTGTTGCAAAAAGATGTGTCATTTGTCTTTGATGAAAAGTGCAATGAAGCTTTCGATTCTTGAAGAGCAAGTTGACTTCTACTCCCATAATCTAACCACCAAAATGGAAAATGCCGGTTGAGATCATGTGTGATGCAAGTGATTTCGCCGTTGGAGTTGTGCTTGGGCAAAAGAACGGGAAAGAAAGTCATGTGATATATTATGCTTCAAAGACATTGAACCCTGCCCAATGCAATTACACGACGATGGAAAATGAGCTACTTGATGTTGTTTTTGCTTGTGAAAAATTTAGATCTTATCTTATTGGTTCTAAAGTTGTTGTATATTCCGACCATGCAGCTTTAAAGTATTTTCTCTCCAAGAAAGAATTCAAACCACGTCTCATCCGCGGGATACTGCTGCTACAAGAATTTGACTTGGAGATCAAAGATAAAAAAAGGGGCAGAAAATAAAGTTGCTGACCATTTGAGCAGATTGAAAACAGAGTCGGACAGTATGGCTATATCGGACAATTTTCCTGATGAGCTGTTGCTAACAGCTGAAGGTACGATTCCTTGGTATGCTGATTTAGTTAATTATTTAACCACTGGAATTTTTTCCAAAAGGGACTGAAACAGCTAGAAAGAATAAGTTGAAGAGCCAAGCAAAATATTTCATATGGGACGACCCTTATTTGTGGAAGACTTGTGCCGACCAAGTGATACGGAGATGTGTTCCTGAAAATAAAATTCCATCCATTCTGAATTTTTGTCATACCCATGCGTGTGGTGGTCATTTTGGACCAAGAAGGACAGCCTATAAGGTTCTTGATTCCAATTTTTATTGGAAAACTATTTTCAAGGATGCTTATTTTTTCTACAAAAATTGTGATCGTTGTCAAAGAACAGGTAACATCTCATCTCGAAATGAAATGCCCCAAACCCCTATTTTAGTGTGTGAAATTTTTTATGTGTGGGGGATGGACTTTATGGGTCCATTCCCAAGTTCGTTTGGAAATTCTTACATCTTATTGGCAGTTGATTATGTGTCCAAGTGGATTGAAGTGAAGGCTATCACACCAATGATTCTAAGGTTGTTGCAGGTTTTCTTAAGACTAACATTTTTAATAGGTTCAGTGTGGCACGTGCAATTATAAGCGATCAAGGAACACATTTTTGCAATCGAACGTTAGAGGCTCTTTTTAAGAGATACGGGGTTCACCACCGAGTTGCTACTACCTACCACTCACAATCGAATGGACAAGCTGAGGTGTCCAACCTGGAGATAAAAAAATATTCTAGAAAAAATAGTAAACCCGAATCGAAAAGATTAGAGTCTCCGACTGGATGATGCAGTATGGGCATACCACACTGCTTACAAGTCACCCATCAGGATGTCCCCTTACAGTCTGATTTTTGGGAAGCAGTGCCATTTACCAGTCGAATTACAGCATAAGGCGTTCTGGGCAGTAAAACAATGTTGTCTTGATCAAGAGCTTATTGGTCAAGAAAGGAAACTTCAATTGCAAGAATTAGAGGAGATTCGGTTAGAAGCCTTCGATAGTGCCAGCCTCTACAAGAAACGCACCAAATTCCTCCACGAAAAATATATTCGAAGGAAATCTTTTGAAGTTGGACAGAAAGTTCTCTTATTCAATTTCCGACTTCGAATCATGCCGGGTAAACTAAAATCCCGTTAGATGGGACCCTTTGAAGTAACCCTCATGGAGCCGTCGAGATTCAAAGTTTGAGTACTTCCAAGGTGTGGAAGGTGAATGGACAATTGTTGAAACCTTACTACGGGAGAATGGAAATAGCTACCATCGATGGAATGACCTTGGCAGCCCCCGAGATACTTTCATGATCAACCACCTTATACGTCAAGCCTAAGACGTTAAACAAGGTCGCTTCTTGGGAGGCAACCCAAGCTCTTTGATTTTTATCTTCTTAGTTTTTTATTTTTTTATTTTATTATTCTACTAAAAAACAAAAGCAAAAAAAAACTGAAAAAGGTTGTGCGATACAAGCTTATGGAATTAACCTTATTTCATTTTGGTATGGTTGGCAGAGTAGTTACAGCTGTGAACAAGCGGTCCGCCGGATGTCCCGTTCCTCGAAGTCTTGACACTTTATCCAGGGGAGTTTTCGTTCCTTTTCCCTTTTCTTATGCCTTGTTTGTTTTTAGTTTTTGTCGTATCTTTCTCCTTTTTCCACAGTGAGGACACTGTAGTTTCCTAAGTGTGGGGAGGGGGAGTATACTTGTCTTGTTTTAAAAAAAAAAAAAAACAAGAGTCTTGATTGAGTCGTTGGCAGCATGGAAATGGTCAATATGAAAAGTTGGGTTGTGAGATTATTTGGTTGTTGTTCTTTTGTGGTGAAATTGTGTCCATGCTCGCATGTATTCTAGGATGACAAAATTTGCATAATTGATCACATGATTACAACTTTATATATTGTGAGAATTGAGCCTGATGAACATGATTTTATATCTGAAAATTGCTCAATTTGTTTCTTAATGAGTATATCGAACTTGTATGCTGGATTTCATGTTTGCCCGGTTGTCAGAGTTGAAACCCTTTTGAGATTCTTGCATGAAAGTGATTAAGGCATTTAGAATTCACAGTTTTGGCCTGAATATATTATCCGAACCCTACATATCCATTAGTGAGCCTGTTGTGCCTTAACCGTGCTTTATTGATTACAGCCACTAAACCATTAATCCATAACCTGTTTTAGTCTGCTTTTGTCCCATGGAAGTATGCGAGTATGTTAGAATGTGTTGAAAATGAAAACTCCTATACTTAGAAGATGTTATGTGGCGAAATGCTAATTCTTGTGGATATATGTTTCTGTTTTGTGAATAGCAAAATGCTGACTTGCCGAGATAAAAAAAAATTATATATATATATAATAATTTATGACATCCAGCCCCTTTTCTGCCAAAAAAAAATTTAAAAAAAAGTGGAGAGTTCAGTTTCTGGAGTAACAGTACTCATGTTACTGTTCTGCCAAATAAAAAAACAAAAAATTCAGAAATAAAATAAAATATATAAAAAAATAGAATAAAGGGGTTGTGGATGTTAATTGTTTGATGTCGATCATGCCTTGTACAATTGAAAATCAACTTGTTTTTAGGGAGTGGCTCGAATATTTTGATATGCTCGTATATTTCCATAATTTTAACCGTTAGATCCTCCCATCCTACCTTTTCCCCTAGCCCTGTTACAAGCCTGCAAAGACCTTTTGATTTGTGCATTTATCTCATATTTTGGGTAGAGACGGTGACATAAGGGCAAACATGTGTTTGATAGTATCAACTTGTGATTTGAGTGAATGAAACTGTCCTTATTTCTTATTTGAGGGAATTTGAGTGAAACTTGGAAGGGCATGATTAACTATGCATAAGCTTGACTTGAATGAAGAGCTAATGCATATTTTTTACACAAGAGAAGGGTTGGTGGTTTGTGGATGATCATGCTTTGATTATTGTCTGTTAAAATGTTGCCAATGATTTATTTGTGTTTGAGTATCGAGTCAGTTTTTCTTTTTTTGGAGAGTTATGCTCGAGGGCGAGCATTGTTTAAGTGTGGGGGGATTTGATGGGTGATTATTTGATACATCTTTTTGGAGAGTTTTGGTATAATTCTGATGTTCAATATCCCTTCAACACATATATTTTCGAGCTAATTCTAATTGGTGAATGATTGTAGGTGAATATTCAATTTTGGAGGAAAAATAGCTGAATTTCCGGAAGAACCAAGCAGGAGATTTACCTGGTGGACTGGCAGTATGACCATACCGGCCAGTCGGGCCTAAACATAATATTTTTTAGCGGCCCAAGATCAATTTAAAGGCCCAATTCCACCACATATATGGGCTCCTACGGGATTTGACAGCAGATATCAGTTTAAACTTGTAATTATGGGTTTCATTAACATTAAAAATATGGCCTTTTAGGTTTTAGATTTGTATATATAGTTGAACTATGGTTTCATTAGAAACATAATCACACTTACCCTACTTCAAGAAACCAAGAAGGCAGTTGTTCTTCTCTCCAAGCAGCAGCCCGATTTTATCTTTCTATCTTTTATTTTGATTTCTTGATTCTATTATGGATTGTAGCTAGACTCTTTTATTTCGGTAACAATTAAGGAAACTTTAGCTATTCTATTTTATGAGATCAAATATGTTCGTATACTTTCTTTTATGCAAGTATCTGTGATTCTCTGTGTTTAGTGTTGTTAATTATTTCGGATTTATTGGGTAGTTCGAAATATTCATTAGTCCGGGATTAATTAGTTGCCAATTAAATCGGTCATCCGTAATTGTGGTTTAGATTTAATTAGTGGTACATTGATTCTTCAGAATCAAGGGAAGATCCGTCTTAATTCGGTAATCCTGCGTCAGAGTTTATTGGTTTTGAATCGGGTCTCTCTAATTATTAATGATGTCGGCTCATTAAATCCATAGAGCGTCTCTAGGGTTCTCAGTCGATTAGGAAAATAATTGGTGAAGCGTCTTCCTGATTATCAAGAAATTAAGGAGAGATAAGACTGCGTCAGAAGCATCTTCGGTGGTTATAACTGATTTATTTGCATGAATTAAAGTCAATTTTGCATCGATGATTGAAATAATTAGCTAGAGTGGAATTAATTGGAACCCGAAATATTTTACATATCTGATACAAACCTTTTTCTCAATTTTCATTATTAAATTTCCTTCTCAAACTACAAGTATTTGCTACTAATTTTCGTGATTGTTGGCAGATCAAAAGATTAGAAAAAATCCTCGCCAGTCCTTTGGGAGACTATCTTGCTTGCCGCTGTTCTGTTCCAATGTGGGCATACTGAACGCTGGTCATATTATTTTTGGTAGAGAAACGACGCTACCATTCATCCTCTTATAAAATCCAAAGGTCCACTAAGTGTAAGTGTGAAGTGCTCCCGGACAATAAGGAAAGAAGGTTGGGGCTCGTCCCCGGTCAATATTAGATCAAACAATAGGGAAACTCACAACCCCTCGGGGTTATCCTGCACTTGAAATGTCCTTATGATGCGGCGTTGGTTCATGAATGACTGTTGGCTAGCAGGAATCAAGGCGGTACTCATGGGAAGAGATAAAGAAAGAATATTATGCAAAAAAAAATGGAATTAGCTAATGGAGCATAAGGAAAAGATTTGGACATGAGAGAATTTCGTGGGATTATTTTCCATAAAGCTAGCCCCCTTCTTGCGGCTGCCATTGAGATTAAATAATTTGGGATTAAGACTATGAAAAATGTACTTTAAATGTTATAAACATTTAATTGTAGTTCATGCAACAAAACTATGGTTGAATTTGAAAGCCACATCCTAATATTCACAATGAACAACGTGCATAATACCTCCAGTAATTATGTTAGATATACAGTTGACAAAATGAGTATAGCCCCATATTATAGATAAGTTAGGTTTCAGATTTCAAGGCCCAAAATACAATAAGCTCATGTGACCTGGTTCGATGTATCAATGGTCCGACAAGTTGTGAGTTGATCCGAAGAATTTTAATGCACTTTGGGAGTGTTGAGTTAGGTCATACTCAACATTAGTGGTCCTACAAGACTTCGAAATGGCTCAACTCTAATCATTATAATAATAATAATAATAATAATAATAATAATAATAATAATAATAATAATTAAATTTTGTTGCAAGAGATTATTTTAAATTTGAATATCAATTAAATATTCTCGTGATCATCATTACAATAACATTAGTGAATATTGTGTGATTTGGCAACAAATGGAGGGAAATATTGTCCAAATCATAATTTAAACTAAAAAATGCTAAATATTTAGTTGAAGATTGAGAAAAAAGAAAACTTTTATTCATTATTATTTTCTTAGTACAAACTCTAAAGGGGCGTAAATGGTAGGAATCGATCGCACACCATTCGCCTAGATTACAACTAACTCAACCAACTGAGTTTTGATTTGAAATATATTAGGAAAGCATAATTTTATTACATCATGAAGTCACTCTTGGATGCTGCTGCAACAAGAGGAACACATCTATGCACTGCAATCCCTGTTTTCTCCCTCATGTCCAAATCTTCCACTTTTGCTCCATTTGGCAACTGCCATTCAAATTTATGCACAAGATTCGCCAACAGCACCTCAATAGTAGCAATGGCAAACCCCATTCCAGGGCATCCCCTTCTTCCCGCCCCAAATGGAATAAAATCAAAATCGAGGCCCTTAAAGTCTTTCGATGAATTCAAGAATCTCTCCGGCTCAAACTTTTCTTGTTCGTACCAAGAGTTAGGGTCTCTCGCGATGGACCATGCATTGATCATCACCATGGTTCCAGCCGATACGTTGTGCCCTTTTATTATTACATCTTTGCTTGCTACTCTAGGTACCAATAATGGTGCTGGTGGATGAAGACGAAGACTTTCTTTGATCACAGCTTTCAGGTAATGCATTTTGCCTAAGTCATCCTCGTTTATGTCCCGTTTTTCTTTAACGATGTCTCTCACTTCCTCTTGTAGGTTTCGCATCACATTAGGGTGTCGTAAGAGTTCCGCCATCGTCCACTCCAGCACTATGGAGGAAGTATCAGTCCCTGCTGCAAATACATCCTGCAAAATGGATCAAAAGAGTTTCAAATCACCATCACAAACAAAATTAAGTTTTGTTTTATATTGTCTTTCAAGAAAAAGAGCTTAGTGCGTTCCTTTTTAAGTAACGTGGTCATTTATTACATGCTCGTATCACCTACACCAGTAAAATCAAAACCCTATACTCGAAAAAATGGCTAGAAAAGAGTTAAACTTCAGTTATGCCAAAAGTACTTTAGTTAAAACCTAAAGATCAAGAACTCACCCAAAGTGATGCTTTAATACTCTCTCTGTCAAAAGGGACATCACCATCTTGATCACTGTAAATTTTAAGCATAATATCAAGAAAATTCTCTCCATTTTTATCCTGGCAAGATTCCTTTGTTTCCGTTTCCAGGCGCTCCTGAATCACACCCTCGAGGAAATCATCCATTTCCTTGGCAACCCTGTTCGCTTTCTCATCAACGCCCGTGATACGATCAATCCAACTAAGCCATGGAATGAAGTCTCCAATACAAAAAGCCCCCAGCATCTCCGATATTTCTTCTGCTATCTCAATGAGTTTATTCCCGTTTTCCGACTCACTGTACTTCCTGCCAAAGGCCGACCTGCAAACACCATCATTAGTAAACACAGAGAACATCTTACTCAAATTCACGGGGCCTGAGGATTCTCCAATCTTCTTCACGAAAAGGGCCGTTTCGTCCTCCCGGATGGCACGAAAAGATTCAACCCTTTTGCTACTCAGCAGCTGGAGAACAAACATGCTCTTCATCTGCCTCCAGTACTCGCCGTATGATCCGAACACAACGTCTTTACCGTTGTAGAGAACTTTTTTGAGGATTTTGTAGAGAGGCCTGTTTGAGAAGATGACATCGTGAGTCCTCATGATCTCACGTGCTGCGTCTGCCGAGGAGACGATCAGCACGGGAACACTGCCGAAGTGAAGAAGCATGAGTGGGCCGTGCTTTTGGGCCATCCATTGGAGATTCCGGTGGGGCAATGGGCCAAGTTGATGGAGATTTCCTAGTATTGGCAGCCTCGGAGGTGATGGTGGTAGATTCTTCTTTCCAGGTGGTTTGTAGAGCCATTTGGTGATGGACCATAGCAAGAACAAAGATAAAAGAGCTGGAAATATGCATAACTGAAATTGAATTGCTTCCATGTTGTAGTGTGTGTGTGTGTGTTTTGTTTGTAGGTTTTGTTTATGATTGTGAAGGAACTGAGGCTGTATATATAGTCGCATGTTTATGGATAAGTTCAGGCAAAACTGCGAGCATCTAAAGAGGCAATAAACAGCTTGACATATTTCAGGGAAATAAAATAATAAACTGAATTATTACTGAAAATTATAATAGACTGAATAAAGAACTAATAAATATCCAAGATATTTATTATTTTTAGCAATTTATTTATTTATTTATTTTATTTTTGTAAGAATCTATCACATTCCTTTCCTATGGAAATAAAAGTGCTTCTTTTTTTTATTTTTTTTGGTAATTCTTATGACAAGTAGAAGGGAAAATGCAAAAGGGTCGTACTGAGTGGTAGCAAAAATAATCACATTAAAAATAGTTTCAAATTTTCTATTTGTGTAAAATTCAATATATTTCAATATCATGACCCTCAAATTAATGAAAACTCATGCATATATGCAAAAAATGATAGAATTTATCACATTGTTTATGCAGAAAAACAACAAATTAAATGAATCTTAATAATCGATAAATTAAAAATAAATAATCAAATTCACTCTTTAACTCAAAAAAAAAAAAAATGGACACATACACGAAAAAACAACATTAAACCCCTCATATTCTTCAAAATTTTGGGTTTATCCCTCTCTCTCTCTCTCTCTCTCTCTCAAACCACGCAAATCGTCATCCAAAGATATTTATCTATTTTGTAAATATGACATTTATTTATTTTTAAAAAAATCATTTAAGCAACCTCCATCGATTGATTTTGGTTCAGTTCTTGAAGTTTATAATTCGGCCCCTCATTGAGGATTAAAATTTTATATGTGGTTGATTTTGTTGGGGATTAGGGTTCCTGAAGGTAGGAATGATAGGACTTTTTTTCTTGGATATTTTTATTTTATGTCCAACAATCTTTTTTTTTACAGTGACACGGTGTTTTTTCTTAATACACAGGCATTACATTAACTAATGGGTGTTGCTAAACACACCACAAAAATTAGTTTTCACACCACTTTAATTTAGTAAATAAAATTAAATAGAATGTAAATGATATATATACCCTTATGTAATTTGTTTCAAAAAATAAACATTAATATTTTCATTATTGATATTCTTCCTTCCCTGCTCAAACATACTGACACATTAATCCTATATTCAAACGAATTAAAATAAAAGTTGAAATTTTTGTAAGTAATTGATAATGAAAAATAGAAATACAAATGATATAGAAAATATAATTATTATAAGAATTACACAATTAAATACTGTATTTTTCGTCGAAAAACTAAACTGCGCGCACGTTCGGCCAACCAGGGACGAACATATAATATGGTGTTCGACCAATTGTGGCCAAACACAAAACATAGTGTTCGGCCATCGCTTTGTTGTATGTTCGGCCATTGTTGGCCAAATGCCATATTGAATGTTCGGCCCTGATTAGCCGAACGTGTGTGCGATTTTAGTCTTTTGATAGAAAATACATGATTTATTTGTCTAATATTATATTTTTTATATCATTTATATTGTATGGTCTATTATTGATTACTTATAAAATATTTTATATTTTATTTTTATTCCTTTGAATATAGTGTTAGTGTGTGTTTAGAGTCAATAATAAAGAACAATAATAATAACAATATTATGATTTTGTTTAAAATATATCTATAAGGGCATATTTGTCATTTATATTATATTTAAATATATTTAAAAAATTAAAGTGGTGTAAATAGTGATTTTGTGGTGTGTTTAGAAACACCCTTAACTAATTTAACCAATCATGTCATTCTAATTTGACTAATTGTTCTCAAATTTAAGGTTTGGGGGACTAATTATGCAACAACTTACAGGACCATTTTTGTCAAATCTAAAATGGATGGACCAATTTCGCTATAATCAGAAAGTTATAGGACTACTTTTTCTTTTTGGTAATTAAATATGACAAAGATGCAATTTTAGCGGAATTCACGGTGCGACAGTCGGACAAGTGAAACGCTTTCAAAGTATACGTATGAATTTTGTTTTGTTCCGGTCGGACAGAACATTCTATTTTGTTCATGAAAACGGAATACTACGACAGTTACTTTATCTCGACAATTTCGGTATAGAATGACCTAAATTTCCAAGAAAGCCGGAATGATTTATTTAT
Organism: Caryopteris x clandonensis; assembly: GCA_028749325.2. Classification (NCBI taxonomy): domain Eukaryota; kingdom Viridiplantae; phylum Streptophyta; class Magnoliopsida; order Lamiales; family Lamiaceae; genus Caryopteris; species Caryopteris x clandonensis. The sequence continues at coordinate 3,581,322 of JAPYKT020000006.1, read as the reverse complement.
TTTTTAAAATTATTTACATGTTCCGCCATACCCCTCTCAACAAAACAAGCATTTAGCCTAAGAGCGATCTAGATTAACCATTACAAATTAAAACATCATAGATTACTCAATAATTTGACGAAGGTCAAATTGCAAAAGCAAGAAATGTTGATTGTTACGATGATGAAGAGGACAATATATAAATATGAATTTAGGATTGGAATCCATATTGATTGAGCAATGTAGCTCCCTAAGATAAGTTAGAACTATGTGTGTTGTGATTTCTCGATGAGCATACATAGATAATTTAATTCTAAATTCGAAGCTATTAGTTTCTACTTTTGAATAAAACTCAAATGTGATTTCTTACATTTTCTTCCTTTCGATTCTTTTACTATGTTTTGTAAATTGTAATTGTACTTTGTCTACTATAATTATAACTTTAAAATTGTCATTTGGCATTTTATAAATTGTAATTTATGCTTTGCATATTTTAAATTGCAAATTCTATTTTGCAAATTTAAATTTAAATTATAAATCTAATTTTCTATATTGATTTTCAAACTTTCTTCATTTTTAACTCAAATCATTTAATTATTAGTCTATTAATGCATAATTATTAAAGAACTAAATCTTGATTAAAATAATTATATAAAACAACCAAAAAAATATTATATTTTCATCAATTTCTAACCTAATCGTACCCAATGAGATCCCATTACATATTAATGCATCAAATAGTTCGATGGATCGAACAGATATAACACGTCAAATAGTTTGATGAATTGAACGATAATCGATGATATGGTCTAGTTCGACTTGATCGATTTTGAGTGTCAGACCAATCACACTAGCCAAATTAATTGATAACGAGTATGAAGCCCTATATATAGAGGGTTTTGGCTATTAACTCAACTTAGCATATACATCATAATAAGGTAGCAGCGCCATGTGTAACCGCTTTCGCTATCCACCTATAAGATGGTAGGCAGTAATATTCTTTTTAAATATATCTCTTTTATTATTAATTATTTTATCTTGTAACAACATTTAACTCAAGATGTATGCATTCTTAACAAACTTGCAGGAGATAATATACTTTAATTTTAAATATATAATTTTAGGCCAACATACGTGCTTGGTGTTGAGTTTCATGGCGGTGTAAAAATGGAAGAGAGAGAGAGAGATAGATCAGCAACAAAACTACAGCTAAGCTAAGGAAGGGACAAAAGCCTAAATTTATGAAAAAAACTTGAGGAACGGACGGTGGGAATGAAAAGGGGTGGCTCAAGATTTGCGTGAGGCGTTAGATCTGAAGAGAGAGAAAGAGAGGAGAGTGAAGGGTTTGGCGCTTACGCTACAAAAAATATTTTGGATCTTCTTTGCGTCTGTACGTAGGCACAAGGGTCGGCCACTCTCCTACGCGGCTACGCTACTAACTACATCAACACGACGTCGTCCCGTCTGCTTGAGCGCTTTGCTAAAATCAAGTCTGGGATTTCTCCAAAATACCCTCCGGACTCTCCCAGTTTTCACGCTCCCCCCGTCTAATAATGGGCATGAAATTTAGGCAGGATGTCACGTCCAAATCAAAATTTACAATCCACTTAAGGAAATCAATTTTTATTTTCTTTTTTATTTTTAGTTTCTGATTCTCAATCTACTCAACATATTAGAAAGAAAATTAAATTATGGGTGAGGTTTTTCCCAGAAAAATATTTGGGAAAATATTGACAATTTTTATCCTATTTTAAATTATTTCTGGAATAGTACAAATAGTGTCAAAATATTAAGGATGGATTCCAATTTTTAAAATAAATTCTGAAAAATTACAAATAATTTTAGAAAATTAAGAAGAAACTTTGAAAAGTTACAAATAAATTAATAAACTCTTAAAAAACGCTATAATTTCTGTAAATTTCAAATAATTTCTGAAAATTATAAAATAAATATTGGAAAAAATTCAATTTTCTATATTTTCTATTTTATAATTTTTTTTTCTATTTCCATTCTTCGTAATTTCTAGTTGTTGTGCATAGGCATGTAATACTTGTGGTGCGTGTGTGTTCTCTGTAGGTGGTGGTGGTGGTGGTGGTGGTGGTGGTGGAGGAGGAGGAAAAGGAAAATAGAACTTGTTACAATTGCCAACAAGTGAGAATTTGAGATTATACTTGTTTTTTTCTTCATATTCACCTCTTCCTTGTTGCTTCATTTTATTTATTTATTTATTTTATTTTATTTTATTGTCCTACACGTCTCAATGTGTGTAATAAGAGAAAAAAGTTAAGCCTTCAAGATTTTTTTAGTTCTTTTTTCAATCTAACCCCCACCCCCAGCCCCCCAAAAAAAGATTTTGAGAATTTATAGAGATCTATGTGCTACAAAATGTTGTTATCTGAATTACTTTGTACTTTTTCAATTATACTTTTTTTAGTATATTTCTTGTGAGTCGGTTGTACAAATCTAGGATTGATTCGAACTAGATTCATTTTTAAAAAATAGCATTGGGTTGTTGGAGTTGGGTCGTGATTTTGGGCCTGGGTGAGTAGTTGGGTTGCTGCCGGAGCTGGGCTACGGTCTTGGGCCTGGGTGAGTAGCTGGGCCGCACTGGGTTGCAACAGATTGAACTCTACAAAATGTAAGTAGATTTGAGGGAAGTAAGGGTCGACCCGAACCAACCCAAACCAAATTCATTTACAAAAACAAAACATTGGGTTGCTGCTGGAGGGAAGTAAGGGTCGACCCGAACCAACCCAAACCAAATTCATTTACAAAAACAAAACATTGGGTTGCTGCTGGAGCTCAGCGGTGACCTCAGTGTTCACACAGGTCCCTTACCACTACCACCGGCCTACATTGAGACTTTAGGTTAATTTTAAATATATATTAATCTATATCTCAATACTTTAGACAGACTTCAAAAAAATATTATATATGCAATAAGTTGGATATGAATCTATATTTTCTATAAAAGTAGATGATAAATTTCTTATAATTTATCAATAAGTCGATAAAATCTTGTTAAATTTTAAACAATTGGTTTATATTATAGGATATGTTAGAAATATTAAATTTAACAAATTTTATATATTTACAATCTTATCGTAATTAAAAATTTTGAAAAAGAAGATCTAAATTGTCCAACGTTATATGAGTGGTGGAAGGTTGACATTCAAGATTTAAATTAATTTCCTCATTTTATTCTTCATTTGCTTCTTGTTCGAACTTTATCATTATTTTGAATTTAATACGTTAAAATTAAAGAATAAATGTTGAGAAGAATTATACGTTTCTAATTGCTTCATTTTGGTAATTTTATATTTTTAAAATTTTAAACGTCACTCATTACTAAATGAATTTTTTAATTAAACAAACAATTCTATTATATTTTAGATAAATAAGTATCACATTTACGGTTAAATAGTAATACTTTTACATTTTAGGGCTACATAGTAATACATTTCAACAAAAAAAAAAAGTAATACATTTAAGGTTAGGTATTAATATGATTCAATAAATAAAGTAATACAATTGCGGTTAAGAAGTAATACATTTCATCACAAAGAACAATACACTTACGGTTAAACAATAATAAGCTCAACACATATAAAAATACATTTATAGTTAAAAAGCAATACATTTGAACACAAAAGAGTAATACATTTATGATTAAACATTAACACGTCCCAACACATTAAGTAATACTTTTACGGTTAAGAACTAATATATTTCCACATAAAGAGTAATACTTTTATGGACGGATTTCAAAATACCCACCAAAATATAAAAAATAAAAAATTTCACATCTAGCACACGCGCAACTAGCGTCCAGCGATTTTGGGTTATCATTAGGCATGAGTAATACTTTTTAGTTAACCCAATAATATTTTTTAACTAAACAAATAATACCTTGTAGTTAAAGAAATAATATTGAACAATTTTTTATTAATTTGAATTGAATATATACTGATATAATAACAAAGTAGTTTAAAAAAAATTATTTATTTACAGTTAAGAAATAAATATTACGAATAATAATTTTTTGTTAACTCAATAATACTATTTAGCTAAACAAGTAATATCTTTTAGTTAAACAATTAATATTGAACAATATTTGTTTTTTTTTTTATTTGAATTGAATCTTTACTAATATAATAATAAAGTAGTCTAAAAGAAGACTTTATCATTTATTTAGAGTCAATAAATAAATATACGAGTAATACTTCTTAATTAACCTAATAATACTTTTTAGTTAAATAAATAATACATTTCAGTTAAATGAGTAAATATTGAACAATTTTTTTGTTTAATTTCAATTGAATATATACTAATATAATAAGAAAGTAATTTAAAAAAAGAATTTATCATCTATTTAAAGTTAATAAATAAATATTACGAGTAATACTTTTTAATTAACTCAATAATACATTTTAGTTAAACAAATAATACATTTGAGTTAAATAAGTACTATTAAACAATGTTATTGCTTAATTTGAATTGAATCAATAATAATATAATAACAAAGTAGTCTAAAAGAAGAATTTATCATCTATTTAGAGTCAATAAATAAATATTTCTAGTACTACTTTTTATTTAATCCAATAATAATTTTTAGTTAAATAAATAATACATTTTAGTTAAAGAGGTAATATTGGGCAATTTTTTTGTTTAATTTGAATTAAATCTATACTAACATAATAACAAAATAGTCTAAAAGAAGAATTTATCATCTATTTATAGTCAACATATAAATATTACGAGCAATACTTTTTAATTAACTCAATAATACTTTTTAGCTAAACAAACAATACCTTTCAATTATACAAGTAATATTGAACAATATTTTTGTTTAATTTTAATTGAATCTATACTAATATAATAATAAAATTGTCTTAAAAGAAGAATTTATTATCTATTTACAGTCAATAAATAAATTTTACGAGTAATACTTTTTAATTAACCCAATAAAACATTTCAGTTAAACAAACAATACCTTTCAATTAAACAAGTGACATTGAACAATTCATTTTATTTGAATTAAATATATACTGATAGAATAACAAAGAAGTTTAAAAGAAGAGTTTATCATCTATTTAAAATCAATAAATAAATATTACAAGTAATTTTTTTAATTAACTCGGTAATACTTTTTAGTTAATCAAATAATACATTTCAAGTAACAAGTAATATTGAACAATTTTTTTAGTTTAATTTGAATTGAATCTATGCTAATATAATAACAAAGTAGTTTAAGAGAAAATATTATTATCTATTTACAGTCAATAAATAAATACTACCTACTAACTTCTTATAACACTTACCAAGTTTTTAATTTTTAATACAATTAATTATTTTATAATATTTGTTCCAAATTAATATATTTTAAGAAAATGAGTAATATTGTTAAAATATAAAGTAATATTATTTAAATAAAATAATATTATTTTTTTAATTAAAAAATATTCTATTGAAACGTGTGAAGTTTAGAATTTTAAAGAATAATAATTTATAGAAATGAATTTTTATACCTATAACAAAATATATAAATAAATTCACAAACTAAGTGTATCAATTTTTTATGTAAATAATTTTATTTTTAATTATATTGAATTTTAAGAAAAATATAAAATCTTATTTCTATTAATTTATCTATATATTATATGTGAAAAACTTATTTTAAAAAAAATTGTATTTTAAATATTTGTTGGATAAGATATTTTTGAAAAAAAATCTAAACTTATCATAAACCGTCACCTTTTAAAGAATTTTGATTTAAAATTTTGATTTTTATTAAAAAAATTGTTTTTATATTAATATTGACATAAATATTTAGAACTCCAATAATTATCGAATTACGAAACCAAACTTTAAGTTCTTGTAAATCAAGGGACTGAAATGCATATTCGGTATTTTGAAGGACGAAAATACAAATTAACGAAGGAATGGCGAAAGGGGTGAAGGCAGACAACCTCACACGCTAAAGTTTGAAATTGATGTCAAAAAAGAAATATACAAAATATAAATGCCAATCAAAATCTGATCTGAGGGAGCCAGAATATAATAGTATTTGTAATTCCTTCTGACACATCGATTGTGTTTTAGGGCTCGGAATTTGGTTGCTTCTAGATCAATTTTCTACTAGCCGATCGACGACCGAGACTTCATCAAAGTCATGTTCAAGAATTTCTGGTAATCAGACATTTTTCAATCTCCTTTTTTTCTTTATTTCGTTGTTAAAATTTCTTTGCATTTTATGGTGAAGAAAGGAGGGTCGTCGTGGTTAATCGTTCTTGATTTCTAGTTACTGGTATGAATAACTTTTTTATTTGCTGATGATTAGTGACGATTATCTGCTTCTGTTGCATCGCGTCAAATTGATTCTGTAATTTTCATAGACACTGGGTCAGTTTGTTTTTCTTTTTCTTTTTTTCACTTATCCTGCAAATTCCAGTGCTCATAATATAACATTGAAGTCAGCGTTTATAAGTTGAATAATTTTTTATTGTTGCCGCTAGTTGTCTGAGACGACCTAGTGTGATGTTTTGGACACCTATGGTGATGAGTTTTCTGGGTTTATGGCGATTGCTTTCTTCTTTATTCTTTCTACTTTTTCTGATCCAAGTGAATATGTGAAAGTTTTTGGGTTTTGTGTTCTGTTTCCCATGTATTTTACCCGCATTAGTAACAGGGTTTGTTTTTCCCTGATTTCCCATGTAATGCTTTCTGAGTATTTTTTGTTTTCAACACACGCACAAACGCTCTTTTTTTACCCATATTATAATTGAATGTAAGAAGCTGTAATCTATGGGATGAAGTGAAAAGCACATTGCTCTTTGCAGTGGAGCTCTGGCTTCTGCTCTTTCTTAATTTCCTTTCTGTTCAATGCAGTAGAGCTATGGCATATGTTTTTTCTCACTTGAGTTCCTATCCATCTAAGCCTATATTATTATGGAGTCCAATCTATTGCTGCTATTTGCGGGGATATAATATTCTTGTTTTAATTGCATTTTCCTGCAGGGGCTCTCAGGAGCAGCAAGCTCCATCACGCCCTCAGGAAATGTCGACGGACTCATGGTACCCACCTTCTGTTATGAGTTCACCAAGCTCTTCACGCCCCACAACACCTGGAGCCAGCACGTCTAGCAGCTTCGGCATATCAAGACCGTCAGATCGACCAAACTCTTCATCAAATGTCTCTCCTGCAGAGGCAGCAGGCATCATTGCTATGTTGAAAGATAAGAGGTGAGCAGTTTATCTTATATATCTTCTTGCTAGAAGGATATAATGTTTGGCAGATGTCACATGTTCCTTTGTAATTTGGTGAGTATATTAGTGCCTTACATTTTTCTGCACTTAAGACTGAGGAACGTGTGTTTACATTGCAATTTTACTGGCTTTTAGTTGCTGTTTTCTGTTCGTTATGTAGAAGATGCATTTAATGATCTTTATTAAATTATCTTGCTCATCTATGCTCCCATAGAAATAACATTAAGATAAGTAGAACTCATACACCTGGAACATACAGATGTTAATGAATTAGTTAAAAAGAATTTATTGCCTGAGACAGTTTCTCATCATCTTTTCTGCTTTTAACGGTGGTAGTGTTGATGAGCTGAGGAAGCTTCTATCTGACAAGGATGCTTATCAGAATCTATTATATTCACTGGAACCTGTCAAAACTCAAAACAGGGTAAGTTGCAGTTTTAATTGAATTATAATTCCGAATTTCTTGTGTAATCTGCTGTTTCATTTTCCTTGGTGCTCGAATTTTCAATTGGTTTAGTTGAATACTTCTAAATCATATGTGCTATGTAAAAGTATGAGCAGTGACGTATCTAAAGCAGTTGAAGTTTCACATATGGGGCGATGGGCGTAAACTTTGCGCCTATATGTATGTTTATCACCTTGATACGTGGAAAGGATGATATTTTTTCAGTTTTCTGTTTTTGTATTTAATGAACTAATATAGCTTCTCAAGATAGAAAGTTTGTGCAACTGTTCATGAAACTTTTCAGCAGGCAGTTGGTTACAGCTCATACAATTAAATTTGAGCCTTTTGCTTGATGTGTGTTAATACATTCTTGTCTGATTTGACTTGACACATTTCCAGTTCATCCTGAACTTGGATAAGGACCGGTCTCTCTTTAGCCCTTTTCTGTATTGTGTCTGTGCATATATTTGCCAGCCTAGCTTCCTACTTTCCACACTATTATGTGTTTCGTCATGCTTATTGTGTTAAGGTAGTCTTCTTAGCAAGTAAAGGATTTATAATTATTCCTCACACATCCATTTTTTGTATAATTCAATTAGGTCAGGGATGAACTCCGGAACGAAACCCTGCAGCTTGCTAGTAAGTTTTCCGTCGTCTTCATTTTCAACATGAATTTGAATACATTATCAAACTTATACCAAACAAAGTTAATTATCTTGAGTGCAGGAGAGAATCTGGATAAAGAGCCACGTATAATGGAGCTAAGGAATCAGGTGAGTTATGTAGGTTTAGATTGTATCTAATAGTGTTTTCCCATTTAAGTCTTGACTTCCAAGTTGTGATTGTGACAATCTTTTTTATATTCATTGTTTGTATTTCAGTGCAGAATAATCCGAACTACTGAGTTGGCTACCGCACAAGAAAAATTGCATGATTTAGAGAGGAAAAAAGAAGAGACACTGAAGTACTATTCTCCCTCATCGCTCCTCCATCGACTTCAAGGTATACAAATTCATGAGTTTCAGCTAGCACCCCTTTTACTAAAAATAAATAATAAATGAATACTGGTTTTACTTTTGACATTTCATCATGTTGTACTGCTAACCACGCTGGCGTTTCATTTTGTTTTTTGGTCGAAAACGCAGAATTAAATAAATAAAAAAGAAAATGTCATACAAAATACTCAGGCATACCTGAGGGTGTACAAACCAAGGCAATCAAGCCCGGCTGGGGTGGGAATCAACATAGCTCTCTAAAACTATGTGCAACCAGAATGTGCCTCATAATACAAAAGCCAACAAAAAACCTAAACAGTGACAAAAATCCGCGGAAAAAACCCCAATTGGAAACGGGGCGGGCCTTATTAAAAACCTCGCGACCATACGAGGAAAAGAGTACCCTAGTACAATGACAATTGAAAAGGACAAAATAAGACAATGCACACACGAAATCACGGGTGCACTCCTCGGTGGACCCGAGTAGTCCCCACGCACGCACCCATCTCATTTTATTCCATAACCCAAAAAACAAGACCACATGACGTGATCGCAAGTTTACAAAATACATATGCCCCAAACAATCAGGGGACCACTCACTATAAAAAACTCTATCAATCATGGACATGGTCCTCTAAATGTCCTATAATACACTCAACCGGATACAAATTAAACAAGCAATATCCGGCTTCTGAAGAAGCCCAAAGCTGGCAAAAGCACTCTGCTTAAGAGGATGATATAAACCCCTAATGTTCCATGTACCAATGATCATGGATGTGTAGGGATAGTCCGTGACCTTCCTGAACCCCCCGCCCTACTGACTGAGGTAGCCCGTCTTGGACGAGCCTTCTATCCCACCACCTTCTTACCTCAAAGATCCACCTGCTTAGACAAAACTGGTTGAGAAGAAGATCCTCGTAGCAGATGAAGGGAAGAGGAAGCGTCGGATACAGTTGGTCTCTCCAAGTTAAGTAAATGCCGAAGTGCATCACTGGAATATTCAGTGGCCTCCGGAACCATCTCACCTCTGTGGTGACTCACCCCATCCAGATGAGGCTCACCTCCAAGGGGGTCTACCATACCCCGAGCCGACTCTTCACCTTGGGGTCTCACATCCCGAACCATCTCATCACTGTGTTGGTCCTCCATATCCTGTGGTTGGGGGCAGTTTGTGGCGCTCATATCATGTGCCGAAGGACCCTGTTGGCCCTCTTCCCGGTCGAGCTCAATGTCCCTGTCACCGGAAGGAGGGATATCTATTGGTATAGCATTATCAGGCACGGGAGGGACTATCTCATCTTCGACAGCCTTATCCTGTGCCACTGGAGATGGGAAATAAATATGAGAATTCTGTGGATGTAATGCCTGTCCGTCATCCCCACTTCGCCGAGACCCTTCTGGTTCATCCCGGTTTGGTTGCGAAGGTCCAGCCTCAGTGGCTGGTCCCTTGTCCCTCTGACCCTGCTGCAGCTGCCCAGTTCTAGTCCTGGACACATGCCTCCCGGGTGCATTCTTTCTCCAATTTCCAGATCGCCCCCTTGTTCGAACTCTTTGCCATTCCCCATGTCCATTCCCGGTAGCCTTCGGTATTGTAATGTCCTCTTGCACATGGTTGCTATTCGCATATCACCTAGCAATGACTTCGTCATCCATCCTACTGGAACGACTAAATCAACTGTCCTGATGATGTTCTGTTGATTCATTTAGATAAATCTTTTTTTTTTTTTTTTTTCAATTATTACACTTTTTAGTGAATTTTTTTTTGCATTAAGATTGAGTAGTTTTGATCGTATTATTTCATTTCAGATGCAATGAATACAACAGATGAGGAATCTGAGGCCCTGCACAGGCAGCTTCTTGATGGACAAATTGATCTCTCAGCCTTTGTACAGAAATACAAGAAGCTTCGTCATACATATCACAAACGCGCTCTCACTCACCTTGCTGCGAAAACATCTGCAACCAGCTGAGCCGTGGTGTGCTTTCCAACATTGTACTTCTCCCCTCCTTGTAAATTGTGTTTGAGTAATTCTGTTGTGCTTGTTCTTTTCTACTTCTTCCTAGTTATGTTTGATTTTGTTTTACAGTCTGATTTCAAACAGTGTTGCTTTACTGGAGATATGCTCTGTAAAAACTTCAATGGAGATAATGAATTATGCGACAGTATCTCCTGTAATACATTTTTGTAATATTTCATTTATTTTGCACCTACAAGAAGTGTGACAACAGATTTCTTTTATAATATTTCATTACTTTATCAAATGATAAGTTATTGATATATTCCCATATTTAGTCTTTATTTTACTATAGAGAATCAATATGATATGAAATAATATGATATTAATTTTAATAAAATATTAAATCAAAAGAAAATTATGATGGTATTAGATAACCTGTTATAGAACATAGTATAAATTTCTACTCCCAATAAGAACCTTGCTCACCCAAGAATCAAACAACACGTTCATGTCCAACTTATATTACAATAGATGTGCATCTTTATCAATCTGTTTTTTAGAATTATTTCCATATATTTGTTCATGTATATATTGTTACAAAATAATGAGACTGTTTACAGATTCTTCTACTTTTGAACAAGTGCTTTTAGAAATTATGTATTCTAAAATCAAAGTTGGTGGTTTTTTTTTTTTAAAAATAAGCAACTTTAATTTTAAAATTAAAAAAAATGGGTAGGAGTGTTTGGTTAAAACAAAACAATTTGGCAATTTGTAGGAACATTATGTAAATTTAGAGAGAGAGAGAGTCAAAATTCATCATTCCAACAATTCAACAGGGATATATATAAACGTTAGGGGGAAAAAATCAAACGAAGGCACAGCCATATTAAATGTGAACAAATCGGAAAGCTCTAGTAGTTGCTCTTTGTGCCATCATTATCAGAATCGTCGTCATCATCTGGTGTATTTGTATCTGGTTCATCGCACATGGGGGTGGTGTAGTAGAAGGGGCCCACCACGTACTTGATCAGGTCTCTGTACACCACGGCAGGGCGGTTGAGCTTGACGCCGCTCTTTCCGCCGGCGAAGTTGGTGGCGATGTTGCAGACGGGGTCCGGCGACGACACCAGCCTCATGTAGCAGTTTTGGGGATTCAGCTTCTTACCGTTGACGTACTTTTTACAAGTAACGTCGAACTCTCCGGCGTCATCGGTGGTGTCGCTGGCGAATTGTATGGCTTTGCCCCTTTCATCCAGGCACGTCACTGAGACCTTGCTCCCTGCACCAAATAACAATTCCAGATGTAGTATATCATCAACAAACTCAATGTGGAGCGTACAAAGCATAAAAATGAAAATGAACTCTAGTTCTAGTGAAAGGAAAATTGTTATCAAAATATGACAATCTACATGATGACCGAATAAAATGAGATTTATTATTTTAAATAGTGTTTTATCTCGATTCAAACTTTATTAATGTACATTATATATTTATTCATGATACTACTGTAACATTATTTGAAATACGTATTGAAATAGAAAATGAAACACAATTTGAAATAGAAGTTTAATCTGTATTAAAATACAGGATTGTCATGGCATACCTTTAATGGGGTTAGCGCTGTTGACCCATTCATTCCAGCCCTCGCCGCAGTCCTGGCAAAGAACTTTTCCGGTGACATGGAACACCCCACTCTCCGCTGTGGCATATCCAGCCTCCGCCGCCCAGCCCAATAAAAGGAATGATGCTGCAACCATCAACAAAATATTTGTTCCCATTTTTCTGCCTCTTCCTCTCAAATTTCTCTCCTTGATTAATTTCAGTGCGGATTCTCTCTGTATGTGATTATATATATATATATATATATATAGAGAGAGAGAGAGAGAGAGAGAGAGGGAGAGAGAGATGAATCGATGATGAAATACATGCATTATATGGGATTGCACTACTTGTGACGTGCTATCCATGAAGGGTTCTGTAGTAATTAACATGTACATCAATCATTCCTTCAAAGGTCAAACCTATTAATTCTCTATTACTTGGAATTTTTTAAGACGCCTTATTTATTGTGCATATTTATTTTCAATGTAGCCAACTTATTAATGTATTAAATAATTAAACTATTCTTAATATAAAAGGGTGAATATTTAGAATACAAAAAAGTACAAAAAAAAATGAAAAAATTTGTAACCACTCCCCTTCTTCTTTCCTTATTTTTTGTTGTTTATATATATATATATATATATATATATATATATATATATATATATATATAAAACTTATTTTAGTTTAGTAAAAAAATGATAGAATAGTAATTACGTGGTGTGGATTGAGAAGTTTGGAGATATTTTATTTATTTATTTTGAGGTGTATTTAGTAGCAGAGTGTTTTTATTCTAAAGTAGTATCCGTATCTCTTTCTCTCTCTTTTTTTTTCTCACTTTTTTATAGGATGAGGATGGTCCAAAACAAGAATGACCTGGTCAGTGTGATTTTATGCTTCTCTAATTTCGTCAACTAATTGGAAACAAATATTTACATCCTTAAGAAAAAAAGAAAAAAAAAATTATTAACAATATAGAATAATAATTATATTTGCATTTGTCAAAAAAAAATTGGATAGCGGGATTGGTCAATTTTGATCGATATATCAAGTAATTGAAAATTCACAACAATCCCAAAGATCTTTCTAGATCGAGGTTTTAGAGCTGTTGTACCAACACTTAAGATCTCTTTAGATCGAGACTTTAGAGCTCTTATTGCACCAACACTTGTAAGGGCTTCGAAACGGTCATTGGCTAATTGGATCAAAACAAACTCCGTGTGTAACAACTTGTGTAGGAGGTTTGGTTTAATATTGGGAATTTTAGATTTTTATTGGACAATAAATAGCTTCGTATTTTGAGATTTATTCCAAGCACAATATGTGTTAATGCACCGACTGCTCGAGATCACAACTCTTCTTTTTCAATAAGAAAAACAACTAATTCTTAACATTAGGGCAGATGGACACATACCGACATAACATAATTAAATAAAAAAAAGACTAATTATGTAGTATTAAGTTGATCGAACACCATAACAGTCAAACTAACTAAAATTATCGTATGCATATTGAAATCAATTTTGCGAGGTAAAAACTAAAGAATAAAATTAACCTTAATGTACAGACGGAACAATTTTGTTTTGGATGTACAGAATCCCAAATCCAGATAAACTCAATTACCTCAACACAATCAAAATAATTATCTATAACGTAGCAGTTCTGTTCAGTTAAAGGTGAGAATTGGCAATTGCAATCTTCCTACTGAGCCATGCGGTTTTTTTTTTTTTTTTTTCGTCACTCCCCTTAACTTTATTAAATTTCGCATTTGGAAACATATTGGAGAAAACAAAGTACAAAGAAGCCCAATAGAAATATAAATTAGTAAAAAAAAAACAAAAAAAAAACAAAAAAAAAGGGAAAAAAAGGCATAGATCATGAATAGTGTTGGAACTAAGAAGATCACATTACATCTCCTGGAATTTGAAAGGTAAAATGTCCACAAAATAAGAGGAGATTCATAATAGGCCGGCAGTTTTGAGGGCAGCCTCGAATTCTTTTTCATTGTTCCATGGTGCCACCTGCATTCATAAAAAGCAGGTCACTTAACACAAAAGGGTTGCTGAATAAGCAACATACTAAGAACCATACAAGGTAAATAAATAAATTTACCTCTGCTATTTGAGCGTTGAAGTAGTTCTCAATTTTTCCCATAATAAGATCATCTCTATCACCGCAAAGCAAGTTGAAAACAGCACCTGTTGAATTACAAGAAATCAGGGTTGTCTAACGGGCAGATCCAGCACAGGATTCCCAGAATAATTTTAAGAATACAAAGCAAGCAGTGGAAGGATTTGCGGTGGGTGGGATTGTTAGGAGAGCAGCTACTCTGATGAATATATATCAATTCAGAAAGAGAACATAAACATGGATTTAAAGGGACAGATTCAACCATAAAAATTGTACTGCAAGGTGACCAATACACATATTGGACCATGATACATACCAAATCCTCACACACAAATCTTAGTCACTGAAACCCAAGACAAATATTGAGACTAGACATGAACAATATTCCTCCATACACAGACCATGGAAGTTGACATCACAATTAAGATCTATATTTCTTTCTTACAAAAGCACAGAATAAACGGGAGCTGTTAAAGATACAGCATTGAAGTCACTAGACATGCCAAAACAATATTAAGTAAAAGACTAAATATATGAGAAAGTACCTTTGCGGCCAAAGCGTCCTGCTCTACCAACCCGATGCAAGTAAACCTCATAGTCAGGCTCAGAAGGTCTATCATATCTCACAGGAAGATCATAATTGACAACCAAATTGACCTGCATAAAACAAATGACACCACCAAATTGTAAGAGGTCAACATCCGGGGAAAAAAAAAAACCAAAAAGATAAATGCTGAAGGAACAAAGAGATAACCAACACCTGTCTCTGATCAAAGCCTCGAGCAAGAAGATCAGTAGAAATTAGAACTTGAGTCAGACCTTCCTTAAACTCTTTTATAATCTTGTCCCTGTCCTCTTGCTTCAAAGCACCTTGAATTGTAGTGACTTCATAGCCAAGGTCGACCAAAGATTTGTGTAACATAGCTGCACTATTTCTGGACCGAACGAACACAATTGTCTGCCCCACCTTCTCTCCAAGCTCAAGTATTTGGTCTTTAATTATCATGATCTTTGAAAGCTCATCAGGACAATGAACCTTGTATTGTTTTACAGACTCTAATGACAGTTCTTCCTTTTTGACAAACATCTGATTATAATCCCTGACAAAGATCTCTTCAACTATTTTTGATACAAAAGCTCTGACGGCATCATCAAATGTCGCGGAGAACAGAAGGACCTGATCATAATATTCCACAACACAGTTAACCACACAATCTATTTGATACATATTAAATTGCAAATAAAGATTGTTGTATCTGGAAGATATGCTTTTCAAGTGAAAATGACTGAAATACACACATATATCATACAAAATACCGATTTGTCCCAAATTACTTGAGCAGTGTACCCCTCACATCAAACATTACCAACAGAAGGTGGTAATGGACCAGATTGCTAGCACATTAGGAGCATTAAACATTGTCAGCAGTGAACACTACACAATGATGATACATACAAATACAAACAAACAGTTGATCAGAAACCAGTACTTTAAAAGGCGCGCCTAGGCGCTAGGCACCAATATCTTGACCTATAGCGCCTTGGGGGTGCGAGGCGAGGCGGGCTTGGGCGAGGCGCTGCCAAGACGCTCGCCTCATGCGCCTCGCCCAATCTCTTTTTTTTTTTTTTTTTTTTTTTTTTTATAAATATATTTATATGATGCATAAGGTTGACAAAAACCCTAACCCAGCCCCACAGCGCCTATTTTGTGAAAACCCTTCCTAAATCGAAATACCCATCAGTCCCAAGTCCCACCCCTTTGCTGCACCCTCCCACCGGCAGCCCTCCCACGGAAGTCCCACCCCAGAGGCTCAATGATTTGGTATTTATCAAGTACAATCGAACATTGCAACGCCGATTCTTGAATCGAGGAAAAAATGATCCAATTGCTTTGAATGAGATTGATGAAAGTAATGAATGGTTAGTTGGAGTCCCGGAAGAAGAACTTGTGTTTGAGGAAGATAGTTTGAGATGGGATGATGTTGCAGCAGCTGCAGGAGTTGAGGAACCTACTAGGATCACTAGAACATATACTAGAAGGGCAACAACTTCAAAGATTTCTAAAACATCACCATCTAGATCTAGTGTTTTTGGACTTGTGGATGAGGAAGATGAATGGGAAGATATAGGAGGTGATTCAGATGAGGCAGAAGAAGAAGATGTGAATGGATACAAATCCAATGATAATCACAATTTGACATGAACTATAATGATGATGATTAGTGCCTTAATGACTATGCTTACTTATTATGTTTCGGACTTCTATATTTAATCATGTTTTAATGAATCTATTATGCTTTTTTAACATGGTGAAATGTGTTTATAAATAACTATGTCTTAGTTATTATGTTTTGGACTTATATATTTAATCATGTTTTAATGAATCTATTATGTTTTTTATTATGGTGAAATGTGTTTATATATATCTACATGTTTTTTTTTTAGTTTGGGCGCCTCGCTTTAGTGAGGCGAGCGCCTCACCTCACACCTCGTGCCTAGGCAGTGAAACAGGTTTGGCGCCTCGGGGCGCCTTACGCCTTTTAAAGCACTGTCAGGAACATTCCAGGCTTACTTGCAACTAGGGGTGGGAATGGGCTAGGCTAGGCTTTTAGGTGAATGGTCTGGACCTGATTTACAAACATGACGCCTAAGACTGGCCTATTATATATGATAGGTTTTTTCCCAGCCTAAGCCTGGCCTGTTCCAAAAATAAATCTGGCCTGAAGCCTACATACTATCATATCCCAATTTCAAAATAGGCATGATCCCCATACTATCATATCCCAATTTCTTTAGCTTCCATAAAAAAACAATGTAGTAAACTAAATGAGAAACAGATGGATTAAGGTTAGGTTTAGTGTGCTTTTGTTTAAAATAATATATATTATTGATTATATAAATAAATTATCATTATATATATGATAATAAAAATATATATTTGTATATATATATATATATATTATACACACATCACAATATGTGGACTTTCAAATAGGCCAGCCTAGTACGCTTCTCTAATAGCCAAAGCCTACTCTATATAATAAAATAGGCTTTCAAAAAGGCCTAAATATGACCTATTTGTTAAATAGGCCAGGCCAAACAAGGCTCGAAGTAGGCTAAGCCATAGTCCCGGTCGGGTAGCCTAGCCTATTCTCACCCCTACTTGCAACGTACACCGACATTTACAAAAGCATTCTAAATTTAGTAAGCAATGGTCTCTATCAAGAAGCAGATTGACTAATCTTGCTAAAGCATCATATAGTTGGTCACTAAAGCATCATAGAGTTACTTGCATCAGACACTAATATTTACGCCAGTATCCAAAATTTAGTAAGCAATGGTCTCTAGCAAGATGCAGATACACTTTTCAGGCTAAAACATATCATCCACACAATTACACAAAAGTAATCAGAGATGCTCATTCATCACAAATCATTAAATGTTTATGTAATTTTCTTACCTGACAATTGAAATTGGCTTTTGCAATGGTCTTCATTATTTTTACTGAATCATCTCGGAAGCCACTCTGCATATAAGAGATAACTCACAAATAAGCATAATAGCAGAAGAATATGTGCTTCTCAAGTTGCAAAAACAGAACTTATACAATCGTGAATTTAGCTTTACTGGATGCATGGTAACACAAAATTTGTGGTAAATTGTATCTTATTTTTAGTGTGTATTTTGGGAGGGGGGGTATCCACTACCCACATAATTTATTAAACTAAATACAAACAAAAATGATTTCCACAGTTTACCCATACATAGATTGCATGACACATGTAAGCCAAACATTTCCAGAAAAGGAAAAACAAAGTATAATACACCAGTGATCAAGCAAAATCAGGCATAGGCTTTAGAACAAATAAATCCTTTATCCAGATATCTAGAGATCTTAATGTACATCCTGTAAAATAAGTTGCCAGAGAACTAGGCGCATTAATTAAACAATCATCTGGCTAAGATATCCAGAATAAAGGCAAATCAACACACATCAAAAACCAATATTGAATGAAAACAAGAAAGATCCATTATCACCACATAAAGACCATGGATTACCTCTGCCAACATGTGATCTGCCTCATCAAACACGAGAATCTTCATTTGACTCATCCCCAGTTTCCTCGCTGACATCCACTTACATATTGTACCAGGTGTGCCAATGATCACTTGAGCTGTGATAGGTGGCCTCTTTTGAATTGGAATGTAATTTGATGGATCTGCTGGTATGGCTAACTCAGAAGTTATCCCAGTGAACTTTCCCATCTTTAGAAGCACTTCCATATTCTGTGCCATTTGTTCAGTATTGTTCGTCAATACATAATATAAACATAGAAACAAGTTTCCAATTACATAATTGCATAACTATTAGCAACCTATTTGACTCATTAATTTTATAAAAACACAAATTCAGCAAGAAAATTACCGCTGTGATTGTCCACTTATTTAAGAATAGGGATATAACATGAATTCCAATCCTCTACAGTTCAAACTTTTTTCACAACCGAATCTCATTCTTGAAATATAATAAATTTTGCACGAACTATAGCTCGAACATGTGGAATGCAAATAACTGAAGAATGTGACTAAGCCAACCTGAATAGCTAACTCTCTTGTGGGACAGATACAGAGAGCCTGAGGAGCCACAACTTTTGGATCGACCCGGCTCAGCATACCAAGCACAAAACAAGTGGTCTTCCCGGACCCATTGTGAGCCTGAGCTATTAAATTCTTGTATGGCGGAGTCAGGATCATGGGCAGACTAATAGCCTGTATCTTACTGGGTTTCTCGAATTTCATCTCAACGTACAGACCCTTCAACAATTCAGGGGACAAGTTCAAGTCCTCGAATCTCTTAGCTGATGTATACGGGGTGTCCCCAGATGTAACCTATTTACAGTCAAAAAGAACAAATAAGAAAAGAGCTCACTGAAGAAACACTATTATCCAAAAATTGTTTCTACATGTAGACCCTTAGTTAAACCATTTTCACCAAAACCTACTCCATTAACACGAAAGCAAAAATTTACAGAATACCAAGATGCGTCAAAAAACAAAAACAAAAAGTGCGTGTATATATATATATATATAACATAATGTCAACATAAACCCTAATTCCTAAAGTCCAAACAAAACCCGGAAACTTCATACATCGACACACACGCATATTGTTAACTCAAACTAAATTTATACATATTCCAAATCTACAAAACCATTTGACAGTCTAGCATATCGAAAACGGTACAGAATAAAAAAAAAAAAAAAAATCTCTAATTTTACAGTAAAACAAGGAGCCAAATTGGCGGTACATTCACAGAAACTAAAATCAATTAATCAGTATGTTGAGAGTATTTTACAGCTTCAATGTTGGCGTCATCGGGATCGGTGAGGGTACTGTGACCTGGCTTGGACTCATCGATAGCCAATGAATCTAAATTTGCTTCGGCCGATGAATCGGTTCCCTGCTCCGCTTCCTCTTCAGCAACATCGGCCCAACTCTTTTTTTCCGGACTCTTCGATGGCTCCGCCGGAACTGTAGCGGTGCTCGACGAAGTTGCAGACTCGTTGTCGGCCATGGGAGATAGTACCAGAATGTAATATGATTATTATTTTATAAGTGTGTGTGTGTTTGTGTGTGTGTGTGTGTGTGTGTGTGTGTGTGGAGCGTAAATCTGCCGCTAACAGCTGAAGTTATAACAGTAGTGTAGCATTTGAAGATTTGCTGACTATTAGACGGCGCTATTCGTGGACCGGTTGGGTCGACCGAAATATAAAACACTTAAATTGCGCACCTGTTTCGGCCAAATAATTTTCTAAACCGAGCTAACCGGAATTTCTGAGAAAAGAAAACCGAAAATCGGATAGTAATATTCATAACTGCAGGTTCAGTCGGTTAACTCATTGGACACCCAGTAATGTGTTACAAAACTATGGTTTTCTTATGGTTTGGGCTATATTGCTAGGCCTGGTTTTCTTATGGTTTGGGCTATATTGCTAGGCCCAAATATATAGTGGATCTACCAATATCTGCTGGGGGGATCATTTACCTGGGCCGGCCATAAACGACCCAACTTATGGGACTAATCTGACCTGCTAGCCCTTTGAATCGTTTTATTTGAATTGGGTCAGCCCGAATCATGGCAAGGTTAGAAAATTCAGAAAAAAATAAAAGGTATGCTATGAATACAAAAATTATATGTTTAATTTTTATGTCATGAATACAACATATTTGTTTTGTAAGTTAATCCGATTAAATCTAAATAATAATTAAACAAATGAATTATGATATATATCTATTATAACTCTATAAATTTATAAAATAACATCTGAAAAATAACTATTTATAATAACACGTGATGGAGTTTGAAATATTTACATAATTTTTTAATAAAAGTAACATTACATAACTTGTGAAATTATAATAAATTATTTTTTAAACATAATAATAAGGCGAGTTCTTGGATTGATATGACCTAACCCATTTTACTTTTGTGTCATTAGAGGTATGATATATTTTTGACTTGAACCAAGAAAAGACAATCCTCAGCTACTATATTTGTGTTTCATTTGTATTGGGTTCATATCGCAAAATTGTTGCCTCTAGTTTGCATTGCCTTAACTTATCTAGTTTGCATTGGCCTTAAATTATCTAAATGAGAAACATAACGGTCTCAATCTTACATTTATACTAAAATTTACTGTTTGGTTAGGTAATTCCTTTCTCATAGTTCCCATCTAAAAAAAATCTAATACCTACTATTTTCGGTGCAACAAGTAATTTGATCATTTAAAAAATTGTAATTTTACTTTATAGCATTGTTGTAAACAATTGATTGTTCTCGTACCATTCGAATAATACAGGTATTGAAATAAGCTAGAAAAAATTATTGTTTTATTCTATAGTATTTGCTTTAAACTATCGATTATTTTATTACTCGTCGAATAATCGGAGCAATGAAATAAATTCTAATTTTTGAATTATTTATTCATTGTTACGTAGAGAAGCAAACAAGTGGATCAGAATGAGCAAGTTTTCCAAGATTCAAAACAAATTGCAGCACCAATAATGGAGGCAGAAAAGCTAGCATTATGAGAATAATTAATTGGGCGAAGCTTAAATCCAGCTTTTGGTGAGTATACCCACACGAATTTCCTCAAATTTGTCTGAATTGTGGGATAAGAAAACAAGGCCCCCACTTTTGTCACCTACTTCATATGCACACAAAATTATCTATATAGTCCACGTTATACTAATAATAATAATCTTAATTTGTCCTATTTACGTCTAAATTGTACGATATTTTGAAGAGAATTTTAGAGTTTAAACTTAATATAAATCATTCAATTTGCTATAATTTTTTAAATTTAATACAAATATTTTAGCTAACTAAAAATATTAAGGTGAAACGGTAAATTTATACAAACTAATAGTACAATATTTTTATCTGCATAAAAAATATTCAATGTATATTATATTTTGTATCTCAAATTAGCATAAAAAATTAATTCACTATTTATTCAAATCCAACGCATATATTAAAAATAAAATAAATGATTCAACCTATAAAAAAGTTATATTTTATTGAGGAATAAGGAAGGATATCATTTATGATGTTTGTTAATTTCTCAAATTGCAACTAAAAATTATGAAATATTATTCATATTTTAAGTCCATCATTTTGCCAACAAGATCTATGAGTCTTGTATATTCATAACTATAATTATTGAATTAATAAAGGTGTGTATTATTCATTTTATAAACTATTAATTTATTAATAAATTATTTTTTTAAGCAATAAACTTTGCATAATTCCAAAAGTATTAATGTAGAAATGTTTTACTAAATTTATATATATGAAGTTGAGAAAACTAAACTATAGTTTGAAACAAGAAACCCAATTACTACTAATGGGTTTAATATATGTGTGTGCATATAAATATATATAAATACTAATTTTAATAATATCCCAACATCTTATTTATTTTGTTTTATTTTATAATTGTGATATCAGATTTGCCCTACTGAGACCATCTCCAGCAATGTTCATTACTCTAGTGCAAATTATGCACCACTTTAACGTAAAATTTACATACTCTCTCCAACAGTTTGCACTACTTTCTTCACTAAAAAATAATATTACATAATAATCTTTATTTTCTTTATTTTTAATATTTATTTGTATTACTAAATATTTGTTAAAAACATTATATATGTAATTTTATTTAACACTAAATTTTGAGATAATATTTATTTTACCTATATTCTTAAACTATCATATTCAAACAAATATACATGTAAAATTGAATGTCGGGTAATGTTATGCAATTCTATTTAAATTTGTGTATAATATTTAAAATCTTATATACTTATTTAAATTATATTTTTATTATTATTTAAATTACACATCATATGATTTTAAAAAACTTGATTTAATTTCAGTTTGGGTAATTGAGATAAAAAATATAAAATATTAAATATTAAAAAAAGATATAATCATATAAAAAAGAAAAAGAAAAAAAAGTAGCCTAATAGAATTGAGTACTCTTGGAGGGTGAAAATTTACGCAAAATGCCAATATTAAGGAGTTTTTCTGTTTTCAATATATTAATAAGCCTCTCAATATTTTGACTAACCCCACCTTCAAAAAATATTTAGATGTTTAAAAAAAAAAAAAAAGAATTAATCTCAAATAAGACATCCACGAACATTACACGAAATGCAATATAGTATAAATTGTATAAAACGTGTAAAATTACTCATTCTACCCAATCCTACAATGTTATCCTTAAACTTTGCCCAAAAGATTACTCAAGACTATATATGTCTTTCCCGGAACAGGAAACTACAATTCTTGAACTACAAGTATATCTTTCCAAATATATATATATATATATGGAAAAATATATTTATGTAAATTCCTATGATATTTATGTAATTTACGCCATCTTATTTACCCATACGTAAATTAATATACTGAAATATCTTTTATTTATTATTTATTGTATAAAACTAATAAAATATAATATAATTAAATATTTTCTGCTATTGAAATTGAATCTAAAATTATTAATTAAGTCTCGATCATTTTCATGAAAAACTTACCGCACAATAAATAATAACTAAGAATTGAAAAATCTGTAAATTATAAAGAATACATACCAAATTGAATGGGTGTTTTTTACATAAATTAATTCGTCACTGTTAATATGAATTAATTTTTCCATTTATAATATTTAATTTATTTATTTTTATACATATAATGACATAAAAATAAATGATGGGATATATTTTTAAGGTTCTTGTTTGATCAGTTGAATTATATTATTTAAATATTTTCGATATTGAAAATACCAAAAATAAAAAACTGTGTTGGGAAATTAAACCAAACGAGTTCTAAAAGGCCACTAGACCTTTTCTTTACTTTTTTATGCTATTGTAAGCAAATGGTAGCATCAAAATTATTTAGTCCGACTTTATTACCAAAAAGTTAATATCACTAATTTGGACAGTTCTAAATAGGGAAGAAAATCTTCGCTGCCCCCAAGCCAAGCCCCCCCCCCCCCCCCCCCCCAACCAAATTTGAATTTAAATTTGAATCTTCAGAACTTGATAAATTTGCATTATGCATATCAATTTAAATAACATTTCATTAACCGAAATTACTTTATAAAAAACAAATATATTATTTATATTTTAAATATTTAGAAAAAATAAAATGAACCATAAGTTGCTACGATAATTTCATCCTTTTCCTTTTACTATTTTATGTCTAATTGTAAAAATATCAAAATCAATTTGATTTTACACAATATTTTTATCATTTATATGTGGTTTTGCTATTATATTAATACGGAAAGTATCATTGTTTGTTTTGTGTGTGTATGCAACGAAGGCTACAGGAGATCTTAAAGAAACAAATTATGTCCCCAAGAATTTATGCCTAGAATTTAACCTACTATACAAACTTTACTTTCAGTATCCATCTACCCTTTCTATAACTTAGCCCTTAATTCAACTTCTTCCAATTAAATGGCGCACAACTGATTTGAACGTCTGTTGTAGTCCTTGAACCCTCACCCCGTGCATCACACAAACCGATATAAACAATTGATTTTTAAATATCGTGTTATTTTATTTTTATATATTTTATCTAATATGATAATTTTAAATTAAAAAAAACTTCACAATTTTTAATTTTAAATTAATTCATTACATTGACTCGATTGAATATATGTAATGTCAGGTTTGGATAAAGTAAGGTACTGAAGAGCCCCAACAAGGCTCCGATAAAATGAAGGATCCTCAAATAGAGTGCTAGATGACGTACTGAGCTTTGATTTTGTATCAACCGGAGTTGGTGATGGCTTACAAGAATACATACCGGCTTTATCAATAATTTATGTGGCATATTTCTTTTGTGATAAAAAATAGACTACTTGCATGACGAGTCACAATTATCCCCAAAAACTAACTAAGCTCACCTAAATCCTTCATAGCAAATTCTGAGCTAAGAAGAGTAATGATAGATTTACGAAGCTCATCAGAAGAAGCGGTCAAAATAATATCATCCACATATAATAGAAGATAAGCTATAGATGTACATTTTCGATAGACAAAAAGTGAATGATCGGATGTACTGTGAGAAAACTCAAGAGTATGAACATAATCAGCGAATCTCCTGTACCATGCCCGTGGAGCCTGTTTCAGTCCATAAAGAGATTTCTTCAATAAACACACATGATTGGGTTTATCAAGATCCTGAAACCCCATCGACTGATGTATGTAGACGGTCTCTTTAAGTTCACCATGTAAGAAAGCATTCTTGACATCTAGTTGATGAATTGGCCAAGCTATAGATAAAGCCAAGTTAAGAACTGTGCGGATAGTAGTCGGTTTGACAACCGGGCTAAAAGTGTCACCACAATCTACTCCAACCTATTGAGTTTTTCCATCACCCACAAGACGGGCTTTATGCATCTCAAAAGAACTATCAGATTTTTCTTTATGAGCAAAAATCCACCGAATTATATTAACATCAGATGGACGGGGCACCAACTCCCGCGTCTTATTTTTAATAAAAGCATCATATTCATCATTCATAGCATGTTTCTAATTCGGGTCCCGAAGGGCTGACACAGGGTTACGGGGCAGCAGGGATTTGGAGATCGTGGACAGAAGATTAAAGTTCTTCTTGGGCTTAAATATCCCATTTTGACTGCGTGTAACCGGAGGCTGATGAGGGGTGTGAATTGGAGGAGTTGAGATAGGAGGATGTTGAGGATCTGGGCTGCAAGGAGGAACACTAGTGGCCTATAGTGGGCTTGTGGCAGGTTGCCGAACAGGAGAATGAATGACGCCAATAGGAGTATGCGTCTCTGAGCCTGGGCTGGCAAGCAGTTTGTTTGGCTCAGAATTGGGCCCGGTTTGAGTAGGAGGAGATTTGGGCTCAGTGTTTGGGCCATTTTGTGGAGCTGAAGATTGAGCAGTAGACCAATAATGAATCAAAGAGGGAGATAATACATCTTCTAAGAAGCTATATATGGTATTTTGAGGAGTATGCAGCTTAGCAAACGGGAATTGTGTTTCATCAAAAATCACATAACGGCTTGTGGTGATTTTCCGAGAAGACAAGTCATAACACTTATATCCCCGGTGATTTGATGGGTATCCCAAAAATACACATGGAGTTGAGCGAGGTTGGAGTTTGTTTATGGCAGTTGAAGGAAAGAGTAGATAACATAAACAACCAAAAACCCGAAAATGATAATAAGTCGGTTCCTTTTGATAAAGAATCCGAAGGGGGGATTGATAGTTCAATTTCTTATGAGCAAGAATATTGAGAAGGTAAGTTGCCATTTGCAAAGCATGATGCCAAAATGAGGGAGGTAAACAAGCATGGGCATGAAGAGTACGAACAACATTGTTAATCGTACGGATTTTTCTCTCGGCTTTTTCATTTTGTGGAGATGTATGAGGACATGACAAACGAAATGAAAATCCATGCTTTTTTACAAAAATTCCAAAAAGACCCATTATCAAATTCCCTACCATTATCACATTGTATGTTCTTAATTTTCTGTCCAAATTGAGTTCGGATGAAAGTTCTAAAATTTAAGATGGTGGAATAAGCATCGGATTTATTAGATAGCAGAAAAGTCCACAAAAAATTAGAAAAATCATCCAACAATAAGATATAATATATATGACCAGATGAACTCAAAACAGGAGATGTTCAAAGATCAGTATAAACAATATCAAAGGGCATAATAGTAATAGAATGTGAAGAAACAAACGACAATTTTACATGTTTCCCAAGAGGACATGAATGACAAATACTAGAATCTCCAAATTTATTATATTCAACAAAATTATTCTTCCTAAGAGAACTCAAATATTAGCTCCCGGGTGATCCTCATACCATAGAGAAGGTGCTAAAGCTGCAAAAGTAGAATGAGAAGAGACATGTGGCTTGTTGATGAGATAAAGCGCGCCCCGACTCTCACATCTCATTAGACGAATCCCCGTCTGAAAGACCTTTACAAAAACCCAAACGGATCAAATTCAATTGAAAAAGAATTGTCATCAATTCCTTGAATATTCACAACTATATCCACAACAATATATACAATCTAAGCTATGTATGATAAGACTATAAACTAGGGCATAACTTCCTGGAGATAAATATACAATGAATCTAAATAACAAATATATAATGAATCTAAATAGCAAATATACAACTAAGAGAATATATTGACATATATTCTAACACCGCATAGTCTTGATATTTGCTCTAAAAATTTCTATGTAATATTTTCGAGTTTTAATTCAATTATAAAAAAAAAATTGAATTTTAATTCGATGCCATAACTCCTAACCATGCTCGCCCCTACTTATTAAGTATTCATTTATAAAAATTATATGAACTTCCGTGCGAGTATGTTGGAGTACCTAGTTTAAAAGCGTCAAGGGGCACCAGGTTCGGAAACACCATGATGTGCCTGCCTAGGTTAATGTTAATTACATATGTTTATAACCATTAATAAGTCACCTGCAAAAAGATTTATATAAATTATTATGTGCATATATATATATATTATTACCAGTTGCATACTCAGACACGTTCGTAGTGTGTCCCCTATTTTATTACAATTATCCTATGCAATAAAAGGTGCTAGTTTAAATACAATTACTTTCACTTTCAAGTTGTAAATTATTAAATTATAATACCTAGATTCAGCCTACCGGATGTTTAAAACGTCATAATTAGATGGTCCAGCCCCATAACCTGAAAAATTATAAATTTAAAGTTTTTATTTTGTGTATCTATTTAAAATGATGCGATTGGATTGAAGTTCTTTTGAACTAGCTTGCCCAACATTTTTATTCTTTTTTGTTCTTTCTTCTAATCTTAAAGCTATGACATACAATATTTTAAATTAAGTTTAATAACATACTTGTTTCTTAATAGAATAAATTGTAATTTAATTTTAATTTTTAGAATAACTAAATAGCACAATTTAAATAGAGAAGTCAAATAAGATACTAATACATGATTTTAAATATTGTATTGTGGATGCACTTAAAAAACTAGAATTTAGAATTAGAAGCATCAAGTATTATATATTATTTGAATGTCTGACTATTTGAATTTAATTTGTTATAGTGATATAAAAATTATAAAATAATGTAATCTAAAATTTTATTTTAATAGAATATTATATGAATTTGATTAAAATTTAAACTTTAAATATGTAATTTGACTATTTTAACTTTGTGTCCTATAATGATCCGACTAGTCCAAAAATCGATAATATTATAATTAAGTCCACTATATTATAAGCCGATTTAAAATGTCTCTTAAACATCCATAGCCTACATTTTATGTTTTCATATTTCTTAACCTATTGATTCATTATAAATTTAACATGAACCAATATAATCTGATTTTATTTATAAAAAAAAAAAAAGGCATTTCTAGTTTAATTAAAATAGATCATATTTTCATAATTAAATTATTTATATGTAATTCACTATGACAAATGAGTTGATTATATTAAAAAAAATGTAACTTATTATCAATCTTTTATAATCATAAGTAGTAGGTAACTAAACCCTTGAGGTATGTTTGAATTGAGTTGGACATAATCGGTTGTGGGTTGTGCCACAATTTATTCTGTGTTTATGAGGTTGTGGGTTGTGGTAGTTCTATCCACAACCCTTACCCACTCTACATCTCTTTTTTTCTCCATCTTCTCTCATCATACCCAAGAAAATTCTTCAATATATATTTTTTCACCCAAATTTTTTAGATACTTATAACTTTTTTTTATTTCAAATTCATTTTTTATAAAAATTATATCATATTAATTTTCTTCTTAAGATCTTTATTTTGACATCCATTTAGCATATTTACAAATAAAATATTTTTTGAAATATAAAATATTTTTGTTAAGTTAAGGGTGATATTTTTATATAAAATAAAACTATGAGATTATTGGATAGAAATATTTTTTGGAAAAACAAAATTAATGAAATATTATAATAAATACATCATATTAATTCTTCATTTTAAGATCTTTATTTTGACATCCATTTATCATATATAAAAATAAAATATTATTTTTTAAATATAACATATTTTTTTAAGCTAATGGTGATATAGTTTTTTACTTCAACTATTTTTATATAAACTAAAAATTTGACGTTCTTTAATAAAATGATTTTGGAAAAAAAATAGATTATTAAAATATGATAATAAATATATAATTTCTAATTTTCAATTTATATATTATATTAAATAATATAATTTTTTGAGATAATCTTTAATTTTATTTATGATATTATAATTTATTTTGGATTTTATATTTTTCAGAAATTATTTTTATTTTTCAATTTCAAATTATTATCATTTTCATTTTTTATACATTATTATTTTTGTGGATTTTGAACTTTTCAGAAATTATTAATATTTTCAATAATAATGAATTTATTATTAAATATGAATACTATAGATATATAATTAAATAGTGATGGTGAACACTTGAATTTGAATTATGTACAACACATTCATATATATATATATATATATATATTACTATATAAAGATTAATTATCCCTGAGGATAATGCTAATTATTATTATTAGTACTATATACTATATAAAGATTAATTAGAAACGACTTAGATTTAAATCCATCCAACTCTACACAATCTTTCAACTAGAAAAAAAAAAAGAAAAAGAAAACGTCAACAGTGACATAAACGAATGGAAGTATGAGTAAACAAATAAGGAGAAGTCCACTTATTTTATTCTCATTATTATCAAACTACAAACCCATTTACTGCACAACCTTTTGCCAACGAAGCTTCTGGATTTCAACTTTTTTATAATTATAATATATTTCTTATGAAAAATTGTTTAAATCGATGTAAAATTAAATTATGAGTTTTGTGTGTATTGGGTGTGTACATTGTAATTTAAAAAAATAATATTTTTAAAGTATATTAATATTATATTGTAAGTAAATAAATATATTGTCAAAAGGTTAGTAATGTAATAAATAATACTTTTTAAAAATAATAAATAAGATAAATAATAATTTTTAATTACATAAATAATAATTTAAATTAAACCCGCTTTTCAAAAGTTTTCGTCAAAATTAAATAAAAGTAGAGTGAGGTCCCACAAAAGCTTTATTGGCGACTTCCATGACTAGGAAATAAATAAAAGCTTGCATGCCCATTTTACCCTTTACTAATCCACTGCGCTTAGTGAGACGGCTTGCTTAAAACCAGTCTGCTACGGAATCTTTTATTTGTCGTCTCTCTCTCTCTCTCTCTCTATATATATATATAGTATATATATTGTTGTGTATGTATATGCGTGTATGCGCTTCAGAGTTTTCGTGTTCTTTTTCATGTACTTCGTAAGACAATACTCGGCAGAATTGATACGAACAGAAAAAGGAGCTTTACCTTTTAATTTTGTCGATTTATCTAGTTCTCATGACACATTTGATAGCAGAATGATAGGATTTGTGTAAACAATATACATATATACACACACATACTATAGTGGGGCTTTAGAGCGCCGGCGATGGCTGGCTGTGTGTTGTCGTCGATGGTGGCGGCGGTTACTATTGTAACGGCGACCCTTGTGGCGGTGGTGAGCGGCGGCGGTGGAATTCAAAGAGTGCTTACTCTGGAGAGGGCGTTTCCGGTTGAGGAGAAGGTGGAGCTTGAAGTGATTAAAGCTCGGGACCGTGCGCGCCACGCGCGTATGTTGCAGAGCTTTTCCGGCGGCATACTCGATTTCCCGGTTGTCGGGACCTCTGACCCCTACATCATTGGGTAACTTTACCCCACCTCTCATAACTTCTGTATTTTTCATCAACCTCTGTGTGTGTAGTTTATTTGTTTTTCTTTCTGATGTTTAAACTCAGTTTTTTGGAGTCGGTAACTGAATGCAATGATCGAAGATTTTCCTTGGTTCCCTTCTACTTCTCTATATTCGTTTTTTTTTTTTTTTTTTTTTTTTTTTTTTTTTTTTGGCTTGGAACTGTTGTTAAATTTATTTTCCTGGAAACGAGCTTCGTAAATGCACCTGAAGTAGCTCGACAGTTCTTGGCATCTTTCTAACATTGTGTTCCTCTAATTCAAGTTGGAAGCCGAGCCTCTGAACAGTGTTTTTTTTTTTCTTTTTTTCAATAGTAACTTTGTGATTATGCTATTAAATTCTTTTTTTATTCCTCGATGATTTTGTGGTGCTGAATGATTTGTTTCATCTATAATTACTGTTTTAATTGGCAAATAAAGGGGGCTGGGCGAGATTTGTATCTCACTAGATATAGCTGTTTTGAGTCTCTTGACTACATGCTACAGCTGTTATGTCATCATTTGTCTTGATTTCTGGTTAGCGTAAGATATTTTTACACACTGTCTTTGTTTCCAGTTATTATATGATATTGTACTGACGTATGATCATTTAATAATTATATCTTAACTTCTCTTCTCGTTCCTGATAATTGACTAAGGTTGTTCATTTTTTCAGACTTTATTTTACTAAAGTGAGATTAGGATCTCCACCACGAGACTTCAATGTGCAGATTGACACTGGGAGCGACATCCTGTGGGTTGCTTGCAGTTCTTGTACTGATTGCCCAGAGAATAGTGGACTGGGAGTCAGTTCTCTCTATTCAACTTGTTATAAACCATTTGTTTCGTTTTCTTTGATATTCAATTGAAGTGATTGAGTTTGAATTTGGACTAATGCTAAGTTGTGCTTGCAGATTCCTCTCAATTTCTTCGATGCTGCTGCATCTTCAACTGTTTCCCCTATATCCTGCTCAGATAATATATGTGCTTCCATAGTTCAAAGTGCATCTGCTGAATGTTTTGGTGAAGGCAATCAGTGTGGTTACTCATTTCAATATGGAGATGGAAGTGGCACTGCTGGTTTTTATGTATCCGATCTACTTTATTTTGACACAATTTTGGATACCTCGCTTGTAGCTAATTCTTCTGCTCCTATTGTCTTTGGGTAAGCTCTTTTTGGGCAATGGAAGTGAAATCAAAAAATTTTAATCTACCGAACATTTAATCTTGTTACTTTCTTATTTCCATCTCATGTTTATTTGTGCTTGTTACTAATAGAGTATCAATGTGGAAACAGGTGCAGTACGTCTTTGTTTGGTGACTTAACTAAATCAGATAGAGCAGTTGATGGAATATTTGGGTTTGGAAGGCAGGATCTTTCAGTAATATCTCAATTATCATCACGTAGAATTACACCTAAAGTATTTTCTCATTGCTTGAAAGGAGAGGGCAATGGTGGAGGCATATTAGTTCTTGGTGAAATATTGGATCCAAGAATCGTTTATACGCCCCTTGTTCCATCACAGTACGTACATCTTCTGCAAGATATTTTTTTTGGCATTTTGATAGTTATTTGATTCTTATAGGCATGTAATTACAATACGTAGCATTGACTATGGGACATGCAGTACAATTAGAAAGTTGGAATTTGCACTTGATGGGCATCTAATTAGTTAGCATTTCTTTGATCCTTATATGTAAGTAAACTGCGTGTATGTTAAGTCATAGGAGGCCATGGCGGATATGAGGTAACATATACTTTAAGATCCTTGTGGTTATAATTAATTGTTCTGCCAGTCTATGATTGATATCATGTTGAAGTGAAAGACAAGATTACAGAACAGTACACACGAGCACAACAGAAATTACCATCCCACGCCTTAAGCCTGAATTTCAATATTCTATATCGGATATCTATCCTTTTCTTTTACAGAGTACTTATAGCTTGTCAAAGACCCTTTGGTGTTTACTAATACGTTCTCCCTAAGAAAATAATAAATAAGCTTTGAAACAATAATAGTCAATGATTAATAAAAGGCTTTGAAACCAGAATAAGAATAAATGATTGAATAATTGGTATTTGAGCTTAGATTGACTTTTCCTTCCTCCTTCGATAAATCACTGGTGCATCAGATCATAACCTAGTTTCTCTTTAATTGTTCATAAGAATCATAACATCATAAATGATTCTGAATCTTTGTCTTTGTCCTTGCATGTTTATTCCTGTGCTTTGTTTCTTCAATAGGGTGTTCTGTGTACTACTTGAGAAGCATTTAGATGTGTGTGTTTCGGCTCCTTAGCTTGGAACTGCTTCTACTTTCTAATTCTTATGATCAAACTTGAAGATTCATGATATTCTTTATTTAATCAAACTAATGAAGAGCTCTGGTTACTGGTGTAAGTACTGTTCATGCAATCTCTACAACTAATTAATAAATAGGCACCGTTACTTGATATTGAATTTTGATGCTACTTTGCAACAAAAGCACTTTGCAGTATATTGTTGGTTTCTTTGAGTTGTAGTGGATCTTGCACTTGGGCCTTTGAACTTAGGATTAGGTTAGGATTAGGTATGCATATCATAGAAGGAAATGATGACATGAAAGTGCAATGAAAATTTTAGAAGCATGTTTACATATTTGATGATTGTTCAGTTTTTAATTTGTATTGCTAATGTTTCAGGTCTCATTACAATTTATATCTGCAGAGTATTGCTGTCAATGGACAATTGTTACCTATTGATCAAGCAGTATTTACAACATCAGGCAACCAGGGAACCATTGTTGATTCTGGAACAACTTTGGCATATCTTGTGGAAGGGGCTTATGATCCTTTTGTGTCTGCTGTGAATATCTACACCGAATTCCTTCCCCCATCCCCCAAATTCAACTACTAGATTAATTTCATCACATACATCAAAATTTCCAAGGAATAAAATCTCTCTTTTCTGTAAGTTCAATATTTGTTGGAAGTGATACTTTAGGTGCAGATAAATCAAATCTTGCAAGACCACCTACGGTTTTAGTTAGTTTTTGTGTAGGTGACACAAACATGAGAATTTCCCTTATTTGGATCCATCTGAACAATTAGGTCTAAAGAAGCTAATTCATTATGGTAAAAAAACTCAAACAGTTTTTTTTTGCAACACATGCCCTGATGGCTTACTTTTCCCGCAGATAACTGCTGCAGTTTTTTCAGTGGCCAAACCAATTATCACCAAAGGAAATCAATGCTATCTAGTCTCTACAAGGTTTGGCTTTTCCGCTTATTTTCATCAGTTTGTCTTGAGATCTATCCTAATTAATGATTGTAGAAAAAGATTCTGGATTGAAGATTTTAGAAAACTTGAATAAGATAAGTGTTTTCTTCTCTACCCAGTGTAGCTGAGATATTTCCACCTGTTGCTTTCAATTTTGCTGGGGGTGCATCCCTGTTTCTTAGACCAGTTGACTACCTCATACACATGGGCTTTCTTGTGAGTACCTCACTTTTCTCTACTTTTGATGTATTATTTCCTCAGTGTTCTGTTATATTGCTCTTTGAAGAAAAACACAGGATCATGCTAATTCTAATGTGATTGTTGCTATCATCCCTGGTATAATTTTGATGTTCATCCATCACGGCCATATTAACTATTGTTAATGTTGCTGTTGCCTTTGCTATATCTTGCAACTGTAAGTAATTTTCTTCTACATCTCTTGGAAATGACATAAAACTCTTTTTCAGGATGGTGCTGAAATGTGGTGTGTGGGCTTTATAAAAGTTCAGAATCAAGGCACAACAATTTTGGGAGGTTTGTTTTCTAAAAAAAGAAAATCAAATCTGATGTACATATCTGATTTGCTTACTGCCTGCCATCTGTTTGGCTTTTGATTTTTAGTGCAATCTGTCAAGCTTATGATCTGCATACATAATAAACAACCTAAACAAACAATAGGTACTAAATGAAAAAAAAAAATCAGAATGAATTAACATCATTTATTCTGTAATCTTTCTTGAAGCTGTGCACATAGGTTCCCTGTTTGCGTGTGTTGATCGAAATTACTGTCCTGTGAATGGTTTTCACTCTTTATTCTTCATATTTCAAGTTTTATCGAGATTTGAGTTGCTAAAGCCCTGACTTCTGTGGATACGGTTTATCTTTGGTACCAGTTTCCTCAACCAACTTTTGGTTAGTTATATAGATTCTTCCATGTGGTTGGTGAAGAGGTATGATTGCTTAAGAATAGATTTCAAATCATCTATTGGATGAACAACATATCTTGCATATCCATGATGTCTGTAAACTAGAGCCTTTTTTTATACACAAGAAATAAAGTTGTACACTGGTAACTAGGTCGTAGAGATCATCATAAACCACTTTGATGCACTATACTAAGTATGCTCTCAGTTATTGTTCTACTGGTTGTCAAACAGTGCTTTTTTATTATACTAATTCCCTCCTAAAATGAGCTATCTGACATCCATTGTTTTTTTAACTGTTGTCCTCCAACCCCACCCCCTCCTCTGCATTCGTGCTGGAAATGCTATTTATGTATGGGCTTTTTTTGAATCTTTTTGACTTCATCGGAATCTACATTAAAGCAGCGAAAGAAGGAAAGATTGCCTGTCTATCACCAAATTCCTGCTTCTCACCTTTCATTTTATGGAGATCTACACCCACATAACAAAAGTCTCTATGTTCTTGCGTGTCCTCTTTTGTTAGAAGCAGTACTGTGTTTGAACAAAGTTGAACTTGGATACAAGACTGCAAAAATAATCTACTATTTCCTTGTTCGCAGATCTTGTTCTCAAGGATAAAATCTTTGTTTATGATTTGGCTCACCAAAGACTAGGATGGGCAGACTATGATTGTAAGTTAGCTTCTTCTATCCACAATCCATTTAAATGCCTGGTGAAAACCTGCCTGTATCTCATCTTCTACCAGTGCAAAACTCTGATTCTGCTGTTTAAATTATGAGTTTTCAGGTTCTTTGTCTGTGAATGTCTCGTTAACTTCCAGCAAAGACAAGTTTATGAATGCCGGACAATTGAGCGTGAGTAGCAGCTTGTCAAGTAGTGTACCCTTCAAAATATTGCATAAGCAAATTACTGCGCTCGTGCTTATATTGATGATGATCGGGTGCCTCTTCTTGTAAATTATTGTTTCTTGCCTTATTTTTCATCTCGTTTATAGGCTTTGCTAATTTATATTTGTAGCAATTGGCGGCCAGTTGTTTTCTCATCTTCTTTCCCAAGAAAAGATGCGTGCTGGGCTTATTTAAACCTTTTCTTCTTTTAGTTTATTCTTTTCTGGGGCTGTAATGTATTCCTCAGATATTCATGCTCATTCTTGTGTTTTTGCTACTGGTTAAAGTGGCCTTCATTGATTCCTTAAAGATGTAATCAGTTTTTCTTTTTCTTTTTTTGTTCACACAAGGAAATATGTAATTTATTAGACGTAAAAACCTGTTTGTAGTCTTTTCCCTTCGATGATGGTTGAATTTGTAGATAGGTTTTGGAAGGCGGCCTCTAAACATTCTCATTCGACACCTTAGTATGGTATATTTGTATCTGGGACAGCATTGTTCCAACATTACGGTCCCCACTTAACCTAATGCAACGACACTGTTAACATCTCTCTCTCTCTCTCTCTCTCTCTATATATATATATATATATATATAGACACGCACACGAGATCACAACATAAAATCTCTCTTCCTCTCCATATGGAACTGTCAAAAATTTGTGGAATCACTTACCATAATATCATCAAGGACAAGTGTGGTTAGAAAAATACAAACTAATTCCATCTCCAGATGATAGATGATCCCAAAATTCAAATTCTAATATAAATAAATAAATTATCCAAAGAAAATACAGTTGATCATCACCAATTCACAGTACCCTTCAGTGACAATATTCGGCTATGGTGGAAACAAAATTACGAAGGAAAACCTACCTATTGTATCTTGCAATTATCCTCCCCTCTTTCTGAATTTACAACATTGGGTTAGCCATTTTCTACCCACCAATGGGAATTAAATCGACCCCAACACGATCATGCTACAAAAGTGACTGGTCCGTGATCCAAAACAAACACAAGTCCTGCGAACGAATATCACAGGACAAAGATGGAGTAGCCCAGGCAGATCCAGATCACCTCCATTTCTCCTGTAGCTCTTTCTTCTCTGACCAGACCCAGGTAACAAATATCGCCACAAGAAGGGCAACAATTGTCAGTAGAAGCAGAGCATAACTGAAATCTTCAGTAAGAGAATCATATGTTCTAGAAGGTGCAAGCCGAGTGAAAAAGAGATCCACGCCATAAGAAAAAACGAGAGTGGTTGACTCCAATTTTGAAGGGATAGTGGCTATGCCTCTGAGACCTTCCACCTTAAGAGCATGAGTAACATAAGACTGTAAAATGGAAAGAAATATTTTCAGAAAGTTAAGAAATCTATTTGACAATAAAGGATAATGCTTCGGAATAAAGAACCAAAAAAATTATAGTGTCATATGATATTAGTCTATTTCTTAAATGGAGATTTCTCCAGGAATTGGTCTCATGGCCACCAACTTGGTTGTTTAACATATATATTCAGAACTGAAGGAAAGATATATGTGAAGCCATACAAGGAAAATGTGCACTGGAGCAGGGCATGTTTTTAGTTTAGCAACAATGTCGAACAAATGTCATCACCTGTGGAATAATTGGCAGTGAATCAGTCAAAGGAATAAGTCCTTCCTCTTTCTCAGCTTGAGTAGGATTAACCGTTCTCCTAGGGTCTAAGAATCGCTTATCAAGAGCCAAAACCTGTAAATTTAGATAGGGTTAACGAAACATTACCAGGATGAGCTTCAATATACAAGAGAACTCAATCTGAAACCAGACAGGTTGCACACACAAAAAGTTCATGGAAACACACCACAAACTGAAAGCCTACCTGATCACCAATTGTCCCAAGAAGAACCTGCTTGGAAGTTATGCCTTTTGCTGTAGATGTAACTGCAACTGTTTTCAAGGAATGTGTGAAAAAATAAGACTGTGACTTTGTGAAGACTTCGGGACGGGAGTAAGCTGTTATAGGAGATGTAAGATTATGAGTCCCGAGAACAAGCTTCAGCACGTCTTTGTTGTCCTGCATACCACAATAGTTTAAGACAGTACATAACCAAGGAAGTATTTAAGAAACAAATAAAAGGTCAAGCTGGAGAGTACCGCACGAGCTTGATCATAGATTTCAATGACTGACATCTCATATCGATGTGCCCTCAGGTTGAAGTAGTGATAGACAACCCAATTCTCACTAAAGACCTTTGTAGAGAACAAAAGATTATGGTGAATATTCAATTTCCACAATTAAAAGAGATATCCCAGGAAGAGGGGGGGGGGGGGGGCAGGGACTCTCTCACAATTCAGTATTCAGATATAGTCTTCCACTTCCTTTTCTTTTTATTCTGTAATTTTGATGTATTATTGTGCAACAGAAGGGAAACTTACAGCATGTACAGGACCCTGTGAACCATGATGGGTTACCCGGTGCAAGATACGACCAGTTACAGTATCGATCACATAAATAACCATCGATGATTCATCTGGGGTAACTGAACCGATAGGGGCAAGAGCTTTAGGAGAAACAGTGGCCAAAAATAGTAGATTCTTTGATATATATTTGTACATCACTTCCTGATCCGCTGTCACTTTGGCTTGAGTGTGAACTACCTGAAGAAGCATAGCCAACCAAACAGTGGAATATAAATCATCAGAGCAAAAGGTCTAATACACACACACACACATATAATGCAGAATTCGGTAATAAGGTAATGCAAGTGCCACTGCTCCAACCTACTGTATTGATGGACAAAGCAAGATGCAGCAAGATTTGTGGAAACAAGCAAGCATATTATTTGCAGCTATCAGACAATGCAGCAAAATTTCTTATGGAACATGTAATCAATGTGCAATTAAAATTCTCGAGTACTTGAATATTGAATTCTTAATGTTAATGCAAGACTAGTTTTTTTACGTGACCAGTAAACCACATAATAACAGATGGATACCAACATAAGAAGAAAGGAACACATAATGTTATCTGGGGTCTCATCAACACTCAAGCCAAAGAAAGAAGATGGCAACGTTTGACCAACGCAAACATTTCTGCCCTCACAGCTAAGAAATGCTTTGAAAATGCTGTAAAAGAAATAAGTGCTAGAAATGAATTATAGGCACTAACTTAGTAATTTCTTAGTTTAACTAGCTAAACAGGTAATAGCTGTCAAAAGGCCAAAACTTTATCAATAAGTAAAATCGGAATAATAAAGTGGAGAGCTCCTCAGCTGATGAAAAATTAATGTGTGTAGGTCTTTCATTTGACAAATTAGCAGTTCCAAAAGTAACCCAACCTCGCCCCTCACCTCCACCCCCAAAATAAAAATAAAAATAAAAGAGCAGTTTTCTGGACCCCAAACCAGACACATAATATCACACCACAACTTCCCAAAAGGAAAGTTAGAAGTCTCCATAACATAATATTCATGTTCTCACAAAATTGGGGATGAAAGAAGAAAATGAGCACCTCATTTAAACTTCTTGTTGCGGTTGCAGCAATCTTTTCTGACTCTGATGGGAACACGATTGACCATAAATCCCTTGTGTCAAAACAGAAGTCATCTGCCACCTCAAGAACACTATTTTTCTGTACCCCATGACCCCTTAGGATACCTTTTTCAGATTCAGCTGAATACCAATATATGTTCCCTAATTCCTGCTGAAAAATTCCAAGGGCCTCAGCACTTCTGGGATATAAGTGAGCACGCCGATTCGCATCTATTAGCAAATGCAAGCGCTGCTCCAAGGAATCAGTAAAAGAAAGTGGAATGATGTGTGCAATGGAATGAATGGGTCCCATATGACTGCGCTCCTCTCCGGTGTATGCATCAACAACAGACAGAACTCCAGCAGAATCTAAACTCTGCCCACACCTTCCAACAACCAGAACAGATGGATTCTCGTCTAATGCATGATGATGAGGGTCCTGCCACTGATGTAAACTAATCCCTCTAGGATTTTCACATGTCTCCGATTTACGGAGAGACTTCAATAAAAGAGACCACACAATTCTTCCATCTCCAGTATGCAGTGCAAAAAGTTTTCCTGCTCGAGTAAGTACTATGAGAAGCTTCCTGAACCCATTTCGGTCCCGAGTCATCTTGCTCTTCTCAGAGCTTTGTA
Organism: Caryopteris x clandonensis; assembly: GCA_028749325.2. Lineage (NCBI taxonomy): Eukaryota > Viridiplantae > Streptophyta > Magnoliopsida > Lamiales > Lamiaceae > Caryopteris > Caryopteris x clandonensis. The sequence goes on along the minus strand of JAPYKT020000006.1, from coordinate 3,541,358 downwards.
ACCTCATTTTTTGTATGGCTGCCACATCGTCGGGGGTTGCTATCAATAGAGTTCCTTTGAGTTTCAGCATATGTCCCTTTCAAAAGATAGATAATGGAAAACGAGAAACAGTCACAGCACTGCTAAAGGATCAAGACAACAAAGCGATATCAACAGATTAAACATGGCATCCAAAGTCCAAACTACTTATTTTTTTACAAGTTCAGAAAATTTACTTTATTGACTACAATTTCTATGCATGAAAAGGTTTCCTTCAGAAGTAGCACATATAATGTTAGGATGTTCTCAATTTCTCTCAGCAAATAGAAAGAGAACAGGCTGTTAGTTCACGTCATTACAAGTAATTTTGATGTTTTTAAAAATATCTGTTTGTCCATAACATGATATGAGGGTCCAAATTACGTCCGAATCTAGAAATCTTTGTCCATATGGCCAACCTATGATAGATCTAGATCCCGGAAAAAGAACCTGTAGTGATGATGTCAGCAAATAAATATAAACATTCTAAAATTGCTAATAAAGTAAGTACCCAACAGCTTAATTTGAATCCCATCTTACCTTAAGCCATTCAAAAAGGTTGTGTTCTACTTTTGCAACCGACACACCAGCCTTTTCAACTGGTAACTCCGACGCTTTTACATCCACAATGGAAGCTAGTCCATCTTCTCTACTCCAGACTATCTCACCTTGCTGTAACAATAACAAGGAATGGTCTTCCATGACAATCAAAACCCTGAACCCATTTGACCTGTCTGTCCGAACATACGTATTCATGAAAACCTTGTGTACGATACCCCTCTCAGTACCCATCTTAATTGTTTCCTCAATAAAATTGGTTGTCCAGTCATCATTACCAAGCTTCACATTCAGAATAATCTTACCATCATCCTGCTGAATCAGGGCAAACGCTTGTTGGCCATCTGGGAGAAAGAGAGCATCACTGACAGCAGTTGCACGACCAAGTTCCCCACTAATTTCCAATTTTCCATCATTTATCACCTTGATAAAGGCAACAGAACTATCAGCTTTTAAAATAAATGTTCCCATAATTTTTGAAGGTAATATAACTGCTGCCCCTGAAAAATCTTGGATGAGTTCTGAAACAGGTGTCTGGCTAAAATTAATTTGTCCATCCTGGAAATGTATAGAAACCAAAATTGTTCCAGTAAAATCCATTGCCACTGCTGTGTCGTCAGTCACAAATGACAAGTCCCCAGAAAAACCAGCAGGAAACATCATGCTATCATGCTTCAACAGCTCTCCACTCTTAACATCGAGCTGATAAGCATCAAGCTGGGTTGAACCAAGCAATCCAACAGCATATATTGTATCCCTTCCATCTGGATAAATGAACTGTTTTACATCAATGCTGCAAAAAAAAAGGAGAAACATATTAAGCCAATGTTTGGAAGAACACGAGTAATATCGGCATTTTGAGTTTAAAAGTGATCAAACCTTTCAGAAGCTAACTCCTTTCTCCAGATAACTTCACCATCAATGCTTGCAACAGCATGGATAAAACCATTACTATAAACAAACAATATATTGTCCTTGTCAACCTTCAAATTTGTCTGTACCAAACAACAGCGGGTTATACGATTTCCAGCAAACTGCTGAAGCAAGATGTATAAATCATAGGGATGTTATCCATAAGTCAGCAACAAAACCAAGTAAGATATTTGAATCATAAACCAAACCCAATTCAAACATGTAGCCTCCTAAGTAACCAAGAAATTATAGTCTTCTTTGAATATTGAATAGGATGTTGTGTCAGACAAAAATCAGAAACTGCTGCTTTTGCCTGTGGATACTGATAGAATTGTGACAATAGTTACCCAAAAATCCTAAAAGTAGGTTATAAAGAAGTAATGACTATCAGAAAAGTGCACCTATGTTTTCAGTCACCAAAACTAGTTGACTTGATGTCTCCTTTTCACGTTACAAATAATATAAGAAACTGTACGCGGGCACTCAACGACCTGAGGATTAAGTGAGAGGCAACCACACAAAAATAAGGCAGCTAAGGGTGAGAACTGTACTACCTTCACAAAAAACATAATTTGCATAAACACTCTAATATTGAGCAATTATCAATCTCAGGAGAATCAGTTCAACATCAAGTCGGAAAAATAGTGGTCTAATACTTGTTAGAGTTCAAAAGCCAGACTACGGGATGCTTAACAAAAACAAAGTGGATGTTGTAAAATTCAAATATACTTTACAATTAACGCCAGTTCCTTTTGAACTTTAATTAGCGTAAATGAGTCAACAACAAAACCGTAGCTAGGTTCAAGTTTGAACCTGGCTGAGGATTAAGCTGAATTAGGGCTGTACTTTCACAATATAACATAATTACTTCCTTTGTAAAACCTCAAATACCATATTAGCGGATAATTGAATCATGGGTCATTCATCAAAATTACAATCTTATCAAGCAAGAACCAATGGAAATCACAATTTAAAGAAGCACAATGTTAATGCAGAATATCGTACACCAACTGCATTGCCGCAAAGTGCACATTTTATGTTGAAAATGAAAGATTCCTTCAATACGAGGTTAAGTAATCCAAGACTATAATAAGTTATCTCATGGGCTAGTTAAAGTTAAGGGTATCACTTTTCACTCACTGGAATTAGTAATAATGGCTTCGAGAACTTTGCGCCAAGAAGTGTAGACTCCCACACCATCTGTCCATCAGGAAGGTTCCAAGCTCTTAAGACACTTCCTCCAGATGACAGAGTAATAATATCTGCAAAGCCACGAAACTTTACATGAGAAACATACATTCATGCACATAACTTAAATATAAGTTACATCTATCATTTAATTGTTCAAGTGAATTCTTAAGAAGCCGATCAAACCAATATGTGTTATTTCCACTTTTATCAGCAGGGTAAAAGATTTAGCAATATATTGAAGTCATCCATCTGAAGTCCGTAGTGAGTCAACCAATAAACTAGAGAATAATTAAATATCGTTTTCACATGTATTAAAACTAACAATCTATACTAACAAGTTAACCAAATCTTTAATCCCCAACACATTAAAGATGCTTGCTTACATTTTCCAAGCGCAATATCTATGTGATCGATGACGTCGTTGGGCCCCAAAACGTGTCTCCAAACTGCACCACAATCAAAATATTACTCTAAGCGCTATGAGATAAGTAAATAATCCACTCAGTAAAAGTCACAATTTTCGAAACTAACTTTGAAGATGAAAGACACTTACAGATCTCTCCATGGCGAAGATCAAGCGAAGCGACGACATTCTCCTCAGTGGAGACTACAACGCGCTTCCTGGCCGCTTTCTGTGTGTGAAAAAGAGCGTGCTTTACTTTACCTATGTACTGTTGGTGCCTGCACAATTTCAAATAATTCAATCATCAAGCTCACCGAGAGCACAAATAATCACATAATTGGAAAAGCATATAGACAGAGCGAGCAGAAGAAGACCAATCCATGAGGCCGACTTGGTCTTCATATAGAGAAAACGTGGGATATGATGAAGAGAGGAAGGCGAGGAGCAGCAGGAAAACCCTAATCGCCATATTCATGGCGACGATTCGTCAATTTTCTGAGAAGACAGCAAAAGAAACAGATCTGAGAGAGAAGGGGCGATACTTATAAAGGAGGCCACTCTATGTATTCAGTAGTAGTTTATTAAGTGCCGGAACTTGGGCTGCAGAAAAGCTCATAGCACAAATATGTGTAGTGTGTGTGTGTGTATTTTTTTTTTCTAAAATAAATATTATAAATATAATATAACCAAATATGTAACTAAATATATAATTATTGTATATGCATATATATACTATTGATAATGTATAGTTTGGAATTTTGGATTTGAGGGAAAAACGAGTTCTGCAATGAATTCCAACTACTTCATTTAGCTGCTGGATTGATTTATTTTAAATATAAAAAGTTTAAATTAGTCTTTAAATTAATATTATAAGCTCAAATTAGATTATAATTTTTTTTATTCAGTTAGGTCCATAAATTTTTTAAATATGCAAAATAAATCTTGAAATTTTAAATATATGAAAAATAGGACCCCTAAATATTAAATTAACTAAATAAAATTCAAAATATTTAATAAATCTAAAAAACAAATAAATTAGAAATATATTTAAATAAATAACTAATGGAAAATTTAAAATTTATAAATTATTTAATAACTTAAATATAAAAAGTGATTGAAATTTGGTGATTTGTTACTTTTTTTTTTACATATTCTAATTATTATTATACTTACATAATTTAAGATTTTTTTTAGATTCTTTATTTATCAAATAATTTTAGATTTTATCATTTTGTTTTTAAATTCTAAAATTGTTTTTAAGTTTTCTTTTAATAATTGTGTGATTTATTTAAGTATGTTTCTAACTTATTAACTATTTTTTAGATTTTCTTGTTATTTTAATATTTTGAAATTACCTATTTATTTAAAAATGAAAAATTCAAATGCTTATTTGACCAATTTTAAAGTTGAAGATCCTATTTGTAAGACAAAAAAAGGTCCAATATGAACTTTGGGGATTAATTCGGAAGCTAATTTGCACATTTTCTCTATTTTAAACAAGTAATTTAATTCTAAGTTAATTGAATTTAGAATGATTTTGAGTTAAATGTCAATAATACACAACTCTTTTCTTGAGTCTTTGTTTTTTATTACTGTATCATTAAAATATTTATATATTCAGATTATAAATGAGTGTAGTCTTTTTAAAATTTATCGACTTTTCTTATTAAATTACAATGAACTTGTTTTCTTAACACAATTAGATTGGACATGAGTAGAAATGATAATGGAGCAATGGGGGATGAATACTTGAAGATTCATATTTGTTTCATCCTTAAATGGGGTGAGGGGTGGAGGACTTGCGGGTCGGAGGACTTGCGGGTCACAGGATGAGATGATACAATTTAAGTTTAATTTTTATCATTGCAATATTAATAAATAATATTATTTTTAAAGTATTTAACATACAACTAAGATTTAAAAAAAAAAAATTTTGAAACAAGTTTATAAAATTATTTTCACCTTTTAAAGATATTTATATGATTTAGAATTTTTAATTACAATATGATATTATATCTCATATTATGTTTATTAAATATACGTTGGCTTAAAAATATTTATTTAATTTATTATTATTATTATTATTATTATTATTATTATTATTATCATCATCATCATCATCATCATCATCATCATCATCGTCGTTGTCGTCGTCGTCGTCGTCGTCGTCATCGTCATCGTCATCGTCATCGTCATTCATGCTATATACAATAAGTATCAAAGATACATTGATATTATATATACATATGTACAAAATAATGCAGGGGAGAAAATTATATTGAATGAAACAAGTTAATTTACAAATTCAAAGCCCTCTCCATTTCCACTTTATGAACCAAATCCACTCATACAATAATTATCCTTCAACTATTTTAACAGCAGACCTGCACCAAAATTTACAGTGATGAGAAGTGTAATGGTTCAGAAAAAAAAAGCACAAAAAACATTCTCAAGAAACAAACCAATTACATACCCGAATGGGTTTTGCTTGATAGCTAGTAATTCAACATCCAGCTGCACAATGAAGATACATATACATATATATTTTTGAATAAATTTATAGCAAGATAAAGTAAATTTGAAAATCTATTCATGATAATATGCAGTTAAAACCTTAAGAAATGGATTTGTTAATGTTGTTCATTCCATGTTTAGTTTTCATTACCTCAATCGTTGCGTTGGGAGGAATTTCCTGTACACCTTTATTTCCATAAGCTAGTTCGGGAGGTAATATCAGTAACCGCTGCAAGAAAGGTCTGCTCAGTTCTAAGTGAATTAAAATGTAAATCCAATCCAACAACTACTTCATCACAATGATAACTCAACTTCCAACCATTGGATCGGTCAATCAGAGGATACCATTATTGGAACACACAAAACCAAAAATGCCACCTTGGAGGACTAAAAAGTAGACTACTTAAGGTTGATCATACATTTTGTATATAGATTCAGTTTAAGGATATGAAATGGTAAATAATTAAAGCCAGAGATTAATCTCACCTGGCCTCCGACCCGCATGCCTTCGACTCCCAAGTCTAATCCTTTAAGAACAGTTCCACGATCAGACTGACCAACATCAAATCCATAAGGCTACATCACCAAGAAAAAAAGCAAAAAAGAAAATTAGTCATACGCATAGTTTTTGTGTGTTGCTATCTTTTTTCAATATTTGCAGAGAAGATAGGAGACATGGATTTCCCAATAAAATGATGCTTATAAACTGAACAATCGAGAAAATTATGGGAAGAATGTAACTCAAATGAAACATGAAGGATAATGTGTTCTGACATAAAGATTTACTAGATGTAATGCAGGCACTGTTTCTTCCATCTTACCGTTCCACCACCAACACCAAGGCCTTGTCTACTGGTCATAAATGTGATGCCTTTCCACTTTGCAACATAATGAACCTAACAAATTTGCAATCAAGCAATGTTAGGATACAATTTCTGATTAGAAATGCAACGGGTAAAAGTGATACAGAAATATATAGCGGAAAACATGATGGCATTATCATGGACTTAACTGTAGTGGATGAGGGTTTTTTTATTTTTTTTTTATTTTAAAATTGTGATTTGATTAAAACTATCTTTTCGCTCATGAATGCACAAAAAGAAGTCTGCTAACATTAAAACGATAGAACTTTTCCAAAGAAAACATTCTTATCTCTGTTATTAAACCTTTTAGGTGGAGATGAAAACTAAGAAACCTGATAGAATAATCCCAAGATTCTGATAGATAACTTAAGTTTACACATAATAATGACTAACATCAAAGGCTCAGACAGGTCTATATGCAATCCCTATTTCTAATTAAAGATCAAACTGCTGTGTAATTTCATTGAGAGTTTCGCAGATTGGAAGAATTTGCACAAATGCCACACTTTAAACGAATTAAAAACTATGTACGTAGACATTAAAAAAATTTAACTGTGCCACAGTCATACGGCAACCCGAGATCCCTTTACAGCTTTGGGTCCTCCACCGACCTTCAGATCATAGTACCTAGAAAATCATATTAGCCAGAAAATTGAGCAACTACATGATTTCAATATTTAATTAAAAAGGCTAGCAATGAGCATAGAAACATATATCAAAAGTATTGGCTGTGATCTGAGGAGACTGTGCTTTATATTGACAATTCCGATGTATAATTTTCAGGTTTTAGGGCCCCAAACTGATCCCAAACCACCTGATAAGGATAAAAAGAATTTACTGAGATTTCATCTAGATGCTAGATGAGTGAAAAGCACATGCTGCCAACAGCAGTGAGAACTCCATATAAATTTATATGCAGATACACAAACACACAATGAATAAAATGTTCAAAAAAGAGAAAACCAAGAAGAATGTTAAATATCTCAGATATGAAAATTCAAAACTGAAACAGAAATATAGCAAACTTGGATTAAAAGCCTCAAAGCCTTAACATTAAAACCAAATCTTAAGGCTTTAATTATTGTAGAACAATATTTAAAACATATATAAGTAAAACAGAGAATTTCACAGCTGTTATCGGATACTAACTTTAGACCATTTGGGAGTGCAGTAAATTCGCTTTCAGGAATTTTGGATCCTCTTAGCTGCAGCAGTTAAGGAAATTTACCGTCACCAAACGCAGAATTGAAGTATAAATCGACCAAGAAAATCATGTTTCATGAGAATATGTTTGGAATCAGAATTTGAAGTACTGTAGAGTGAAGAAGGCTTACAGCTCTTCTGCTTGTGCTCACTGCACCAGCTGCTTCACTGAAAGAAATTCCAGCAGCTGATCAATGATACAAATGCATTACTTCTTAAGTGAGAGTTCCAATAACAATACTTAGCATATGTGAAGAAAGAAGTTACGAGTTTACAATGTGGTAGGTTGGAATAAACCAATTCACACTACACTACCGTGAACATATTTTGTTTGCCTGTAGATGATTGATATTCAAGTAAGCCCATAAATAAGATCTGAGAGGACAACAAGTATGCAGCAAATTCGCTAGTTAGATTGTGTTTTTTGAGCCACTAAAATCACATAATAAACTTGGTGTCCTCAAAATGAAATCTCTGAACACCAACTGAAAGAGCGACATTTTCTTGAATACCAACAAATTCATTCCACTAAGTATGTATTAGCCTTTGAGATCTTTCAGTCAAAGTTTGCGTACAGAGTAGTAACTTCCACATCACTGCACATGCTAACATCTTTCTACTTGCGCAAGGTTATCATTTTACATCAACGGATTGATATTCTTGATTTGAACAGGTGACCTTGGTTGTAGGTCATGCCAAGGCGCATTCACTGGTCCTTCGGACCACTGCGTTGGAAGTAGCAAGAGATTTCTGGGATGGGTCAAGTTTGTTGCACACTCCCCATTTTATAAAACTATTTCTTTGTGGTCACACAAAAGAAATTGCTCTAGTAAACTAAGCCACAATATGCAGACCCACTTTCATAAGAACTTTATAAGATCAAATCAGGTCTATGTCACATCCAATTCCAGCATGGAAATGCACAATAAAAGAATGAAAGCTAAATCATGATCTTGTAAAACAAAAAATAGAATAAGGATTTGTCAGTAAATCGAGTATTAGAAGACGGGTACGTAGTCAAAGGATCAGTATACGAAACTCCGGAAATAAAAGGAGAAGGCTGTAATGGTAGAAGAAGTTAATGGAAATTCAGAACTTTCTCAATCAAAAGGCCTTTACAAATACCACTTACAAATTGAGAAAAAACAAAACCCTTGTGACTATAATCCCAAAAAGATCTGCAAAAAATAAGTCGATAGTTAAAAAATTACCACATCGTTGAGACTAGGGTGCTAACCTGCTGCGAGTAGGCAACCCATCAATGCCCTCCTTCCCTCATTCTGCAAATTGAGTTTTCGAACAGGGGCCTCTGAAGCTGATGATGATGAACATCGGCACCCCAATAATGACGCAGGCCTGTGGGAGTATCTCTTTCCTGTAGAGTAGAAATATTATACGACAAAATTTTGAAAAAAACAAAGTAAATGTAATAATAATAATAGGGAGGTAAGCGGACCCGCAGAGGGAAGGGCGGAGAGAGAGTGGTGGTAGAAGGTGGGTTTGAGCGGATGTTGAAGAAGATGGAGTTCCATTTCTATTATGTCAGCAGTTGACAGTTGAGTGAAATAAAACCAGTTATGCTTTACGGAATGAAGGGATAATATTATTATGAATTGGAACCACAATCTCCCCACTCAAAATAAAATCTCAAGGTCCATTCATGTGGATGTCACTGGTCTTCCATAATTTTTTTTTTTTTTTTTAATTACACCAAACACGATACAAATTACATCACACGCGATATGTTATTTTAGACTATATGAGTTGATATTATTATTTTAAAATATAAGAGTTACACCTTATCGATAGTTCCTAAAAAAATGTTACTGATTTGTACTATAATTTTTTTATTTTTTAAGATGAGATATACAATTTTTTTATAAGTCTGTTACAATCAATATATATAAAAAAAAATTGATACAATATTGTTATATTGTTAACCAATTAATATTTATTTTAATTTTTATATTTTTATTTATTAATATTGATAATATTACTAATTTTATTAAAACTAATAAAAAATTCATGTATCTTCATAATTACTTAATTTTAATAAATCGATTATAAATTTGTTGTAGATTCAATACTATATATAATAATAACAAATATTCATATTGATATAGCAGAAGATATGTGCTTATCTCGAGGCAGCGAAGCTAGGTGGGATTTTATTCAATTTTTTTTATTTAAAAAAAATTACTATATATACGTGGTAATTTGATGATTGTATCGTAATGTTTTATATGTAATATTTATATCTTTATTATAATCAATCATATATATATATATAAATTATTAAACATAATTATATATATTTTTAAAAAATATTAATTTTATATATATTTAAAATTTAATAATGTTATGCTATAATAATATATCAGTGTATACGGGTAACATAATAATATTAGTATTAAACTGATTGAGTTTTAAATATTTATAATATTTAAGTCATTTAACATAACTTTACAAATTCTCAGACAGGAAATAACTTGATGGGAAAGTACAAATTAGACACTCGAGCATGAGTTTCTTGCAGGAAGAAAAGCTTCATCAGAAACACAATGCATCTGAAGGCACGTGTTGTTACCATGTTTCTCCTTGTCATCAAACCTCTGCCTAGTAGCTTTCTCACTACCTTCAACCCATCTCTTGAACTTTGTAATCAGCTTTCGCCTTCTTGAGTGAGCACGATTCCTGGTACGGGATCGATTTACTTCATTATCCGATCCAAACTTTTCAATCCCTACGAAATTATTCTCCATCGGTGACTCTGTATTTTCTTCCGCCTCTTCTACTTCTTGGTTCTTCCTCATCAGCTCGTGCCTTAAGCATGCGTTGCTCCATCTCGGGTATATCCTTTCTTTAACTTGTGTTGCCTCTTGTTTCTGAACCTGCTCTAGTTCTAATGCTAATTGATTGTACTTCTCTATGCTCACCGTTTCGCCTTCTACCTGTTTGTGAAAATGACAAAATTAATCTTTTATGAGAGACTAGCTGCATTGATGATTGAATTAAACTTTACTGTTTAGATGATTCTTGATTTTAGGGGGGGAGAGAGAGAGAGTTGAAACCTTTGATGCAGTTGATTCTTCTTCTGCCCTTAACTTGAATTTGAGATCGTCTTTCTCCCCTTGCAGTTGCTCCATAACTAGTTTCAGCTTCTTGTTTTCGTCCTCCATCAACTTGATGCAACCATCTTTCAATTCTAGCTCCTTTTTACTTCTTGAAATCTCTGTTTCTTTCCATTGAATCTGCATACTTTGCTTCCTTAATATCCGAGAATGTTGTTTAGTCTTCCTCAAGAGCTTGTTTACCCTCTTATAAAGCTTCTCATTTTCTGATCTGAAGAACTCAAGCAGCCTCAAGAGTTTCAGATATTCCACTGCAATACTCTCAAATCTCTGGTTTTCTGCATCTAACAACGAAACTTCCCTCCCCATATATTCAACTCTATTCATCTCCAACATCATCTTGTTAGGAATCTCCATTAACGCCATTTCTTGATCCTTCAACTCTTGGTAGTAGAGAAACCGCTTTTCTAGCTGAAATTCTCTATCTTGGATCCCTTCAATTCGATTTCTTAGCTGCAGAAGTTGCTCCTCCAATTCATGACTGTCTCCTATGCGTGATGCTGATTCTAACGTGTTCATGTGGTGATGGGCCTCTGTATTTGTATGGTCATCCTCAAGGATCTGAACACTTTCTTCTGCATATGTTTCACAAGAATCAGGTTCTTGAATATCTGTATGGATTCGAGATTGTTGTGAAGAAGCCATTGGAAGACAAGATTTCCGGGTCGCAATCCTGGCTAAGATAAAACCTGCCAAACTCAAAGCCAGAGGAATTCCAGCTTTGAAAAGAACTGGTTTCATGGCTTCTACATTTGAGCTTGAGCTTTCTATGGATGTTCAACTCGAAAGGTTTTTCTGATTTTGATCTAACTTAGACAATATATAAAGCCCAAAACACAATGAGAATCACGCGTTTTTTTGGTCTATTATTATTTGTTGATGATGAGGTATGATCATGCATTGTTTCATACCAGCTTTTGCTTAGATTCTTTTCCTTTGTGGTTGCTTTAAGATTTCTTTTTTGTGAAAATTTTGGTCTGTTGCTTTTTGACCACTCCATTGTGGGTGTAGGAAATGCATTTATTTAATTTGATTGTAATCAACTGCTTCTTTCATCCTTCCTTCTTCATTCAGGAACCCTTTTTTTCATAACACGTTGGCTTTGGAATTTATTCTTCACGTATAAATTTAGGGCACTCGTTGAGAATGATCATTTATTGGATTTTAAAAAGTAGAAAGTTAGTTTGCTTAATAATAATGTATGATGTAGGGATAGAGTTGTAAGCATAAATTGTGGGCAAAGGTGGGCGGGCACTATGGTGACATTCTACAAGACCTACAAAATAATAATAAAAAAAAAAATGTATAATAAAGAATAAAACAATATTGTATTAGGAAGTCCACCATAAAGACAGCGTCTATGCCTAATGAAACAATATTGTATTAGGAAGTCCACCATAAAGACAGCGTCTATGCCTAATGAAACAATATTGTATTAGGAAGTCCACCATAAAGACAGCGTCTATGCCTACGATATATTTCTCGTAATTTATCTCATTTAAGTGTGTAAACATTATTACTCACATGTATGTTCATTTTATCAGTCACCCCATCTACCTTGATGTGTACCTACTATATGCCTTATTTTGATACAAATCATGTCTTTACGGACTCTACCTCACTGCCCGTATCCAATAATTCCGCACCAAAAAAAATTACATACTTTTCCACATATATACAATTCAAGCTAAATTTATGTTACTCAGACCATCTCCAGCAGTTTGTATTACTCTAGTGCAAATTATGCACCACTTTAGCATAAAATTTACATACTCTATCCAACGGTTTGCACTACTTTCTCCACTGAAAAATAATATTACAGAATAATCTTTATTTTTACTACTAAATATTTGTTAAAAACATTATATATGTAATTTTATTTAATATTAAATTCTGAGATAATATTTATTTTACTTATATTCTTAAACTCATATTCAAAAAATATATATGTAAAATTGAATGCCGGGTAATATTATGTAATTTTATTTAAATTTATATTTAATATTTAAAATCTCATATACTTATTTAAATTATATTTTTATTATTATTTAAATTACACATCATATGATTTTAAAAAAACTTAATTTAATTTCAGTTTGGATAATTGAGATAAAAAAAATTACAATATTAAATATTAAAAAAAGATATAATCATATAAAGAAGAAAAAGAAAAAAAAGTAGTGCAATCAAAAATCTGCGGTAAAAGTGGTGCAAAAATTTAAAAAACTTCATAGTGGTACAGAGAATGGAGTATTGTTGGAGTTCCCCTTCTCTCTCTTGTTACATGACCTTTCCTTTCGCTTATTTTCCCCCATGCGCTTACATATTATTATAATGTAATATTATTAAAGTTTAAAATATATGATGAGGTAAAAAAATTTCATATATTCGAAAAATCTAATCATATTCAAAATTGTATGCAGGATATGAAGTAGATATTCAAACTAAGGAAGGTTCTATCGAGGGAATCAACGGTTGGAGAAGATAAAGGAATGAGGATCATCATCCAAAGAAGGACAAATTATCAAGAGATGTACTAGGAGAGGAAATCGGCGGACTTGAAGAAAGAAGGAAATAAATTAACAAAATATCAAGAGAACTGATTTGCTAAAATCCAGGAAATCAGAGGGCAGCAAATCAGACATAAAGATGCTCTGCAATAGCATATCCAAGATGAGCGACTTTAAATAACAAAGGGCAAGAAAAATGCGATCATCTTTGTTACATTCAATTAACACAATAGAGGCAGAGAAGCGTGAGGAGACTGGTGGAAAAGCTATCAGATTCGGGAGAATACGATAACACAAGAAGTACTCAAAGGCGAACAGACAGAGAACCACGCAGAGACTGAACAACATCATTGACCCTCCACTGACTGGACTCGAGAGAGTTCAGCGATCTGCAAACGGAAGTTTGCAACAAAATCCATCTAGGGGACTAGATGGTCAAGTAAGGTATTAGAAGATGTGTTTACAAGAGTAGACTAGTATTTAGGAAAAGTCTAATACGCGTAAGTTCTATTTGTAACATTTGTGGGAACAAAGTATTCTTCTAATAAAAATACTTGAGAGGAAGAAGGAACTTTTCCTCGTGAAAAATCACCAAGCTTTCTTTTAGCTTCCGCAAATTCAATTATTATTTGAACTACTATTGAACTAATACACACGCGCACGAATTTTGATTTAATAATACATAAAATTAATATTTTTAAAAAGTATATATATAATCATGTTCAATAATTTATATATATACGTATTGTATATAGAATCATATATGAATATTAATTAATTTTATTTATAAAATATAAGTATCAAATTACCAAATATATTGTATTTTTTCAAATAAAAAAAATTGAATAAAAATTGGTATATTAATGTGAACATTTTTATTATTATTATATATAACATTGAATCTGTCACAAACTCATAACTGATATGTTAAAATCGAGCAATTATGAAAATAAATGAATTTTTTTTATTAGTTTTAATAAAATTAGTAACACTATCAATATTAACAAAAAAATAAATTAAAATAAATATTTATTTGTTAGCAATATAACAACATTTTTTAAAAACCCGTCTTTTCATTTGTAGAAAGAAAAATAGACGAGAAAAATTATAATAACAAATATATATATATATAAATATATATATATATATATATATAAATTAAATTTCAAACTAGAATAATTTTGCAAGAAAACAAAATGGGGCAACTTTCAAAAACTTAATGTAAGAGAAATATTCTTTCGTAATCCAAAATATTTCAATAAGCATATGTGGGTTATTTTCTAGATTAATGTTTGACATCATCCATCCAAAAGACACCACGTGTCAAGAGATATTAGTAAAAAAAAAAGGGTAAAAAACAATTTGATGTGTAGTTAAAATTATTCAAAAAAATAAATTATAACACACGTACGTGGAGTAGATGATAGAATTGATATGGGCCTCATTAGCGCCCAATTAGTGTAACTTGGATTCCTTTAGGGTACTCTTCATGGGCTTAATCAAGCCTTATTAGCATATTCTATCTTAATGGTTCTTTTTTGTTTTCCTCTAAACATGAATATTAATTTTTAGGTACGAATTGAAGCACATTCATGATATTATATTAATTAGGTTTTTTGGGTATGCGCTGTGCACATTTTATAATATATTTATATATAAAAACTTATAATTAAATAAAATAAATTGAATAATGTTATTTTACCTCAAAAACCAAAGAATTATAGATTCTTTTAAATATTTTTATTCCATCTATCAAAAATTTAAAATTTGAAAAAAGTATATGTCTTTTTTTTAAGCAAAAAACACTATTTTATACGAGCAAGAACACGAACTATTGAGATGGCCATCCACAAAATTTGGAGGCTCGACCCAACAATGAGGGCTCGGATAAAATCGACCAGCCCTAGCTAACCGATGTGCCACAACATTGGCATTACGACGAACTAAAGAAATAGAAATATAAGGGTATGACTCAAGGATCTCCCGAAAACGAACTATAATCACCCCAAACTCAAACCAATCGACCCTAGGTGAATGAATAGCGTAAAAAACAAGGTTGGCATCTAGTTCACAAATCACTCGCCCTAACCGAATGTCCTTTATCCACGTTAACCCTCCTGCAAGCCTATGGCCTCGCCCTCATCAATCCAGATCTTGCCAGCAAAAAAGACCGTCCTAGCAGCAATGAATTCGCCAGCATCATTATGAAGAACCATCCTGAAGTCCGTTTCATTCATCAAAATATGCAGCATCCACATTCACCTTCATAGCACCCGACGCAGCTTATGGCATGCAAGGCACCCACGTTTTACGTCATCACTAACCCCACATCTGCCTTCCTCTGTTGAGCAGCCTTCCAATCTGACAGAAAGTTCATGGCTGTTGCAAGAGCCAACTTAGCTGGTCGAAAAGATCCTTTCCACACGGCAGCATTCCGTTCCCTCCAAATTTGTCCATTGTGAATAAGGCACAAACATCTTTGTTTTGATTCTGCAGAAAATTGAAAATAAGTTCCCTCACTGAAAAAGTCATATCAGCAAGTCTAGAGATTATAAGTGAGAGTCCAGCAAGCTATCGCAAAACTGCAAGAGACAAACATGAGCCAACTGTTTTCGTAGTAAAAATTACACACACCACAACTGCCATCAACTGGAACACCCTTCACCAAAAGATTTGTCCGATTCGGTAAACATTCAGTACAAATCCGCCAAATACAGTGTTGCACTTTGGGGGGAACTTTAATACTCCATATATCCTTCCAATTACCGTCAATTGTGAAGCTTGGTTCAATGGTCATAGAACATGCAAGGTTATATGCTGACTTAACTGAGTAAATATCGTCACGGGAGAACTACCAAATCAGCATATCCGGCAAGCTATTAGGTCCCAATGTGATCTTCAAAATTTCCCTAACATCCTCATCGCAAAACAACTTCTCTAACAATTCACTATCCCATAGTCTACATCCTAGGATAAACAGATCACTAACTCTCAAGTCAGAAATATAGTGGTTTGGTTAGCTTTTAATGAAGAAATTATTAACGTTGTGGAGCCACGGATATCGCCACACATTGATGTTGTTCCCATCACCAATCTTCCGTTGGATCCCTCATTTCACAATGTCTTGGGACGTCTAGATGCCTCTCCAAGTGAAACTTGGACTATGCCCGATCTTGGCAGATAAAAAATCCCCGTTGTGGAAACATTTAGCTTTGAGTACTTTAGAGACGAGAGCATCTGGAACGGAGATGAATCTCCAACCCAACTTCCCCAGCATTGCCAGATTGAACAGGTGAAAATTATGAAATCCTAACCCGCTTGAATCTTTTCAAACACACAGTTTATCCTAATGCAGCCAATTAACACCGCGAACAAGCTCCTTCTTATTACCCCACCAGAAAGAATTAAGCATTTTCTAGAGCTCATCTGCTAAAGTAACCGGCAAAAGAAATGTGCTCATGCAATACATAGGAATAGCTTGAGCAGCAAATTTGATGAGAACCTCCTTACCACCTCTTGATAAATGCTTACCACTCGACCCTTGCAACTTCCTCCACATACAATCTCTAAGGTAACCATAAATCTCCTTCTTTCTTCGCCCAATAAGTGATGGAAAACTCAAGTATCTACATGTATTTAGATGCCAGATGTAAAATACATTGGATAACTCATCTCGTAAAGTAGCACCAACGTTTTTGCTACAGAAAACCCCTGACTACGCGAATTTGATAGCTTGTCCTGAAGCTCCCTCATATTATAGCTACACATTTTAAGAGTCATGCACTCTTGTGGTGACGCCCGACATAATAATAAACAATCATCAACAAAAAACAAGTGGGAAATAGTAG
Organism: Caryopteris x clandonensis; assembly: GCA_028749325.2. Taxonomy (NCBI): domain Eukaryota; kingdom Viridiplantae; phylum Streptophyta; class Magnoliopsida; order Lamiales; family Lamiaceae; genus Caryopteris; species Caryopteris x clandonensis. The sequence goes on along the minus strand of JAPYKT020000006.1, from coordinate 3,524,207 downwards.
GCGTAGGCCTATTGACTTTGATCCCATGGAGTTGGCCTCTCATATTAGCTCTTCGAATTGACACAGAAAGACCCTCCGTGCATAAAATAAAGAGATAAGGGGACAAAGGGTCCCCTATTTCGTAGGCAGAGAACTTTTAAAACTCACTGGCTAGGGAGCTTTGGGCGAAGATCTGGATGGTTTGGGATAGACAGGTTGGTTTGAACCTACAAATTTGTGTGGAAAGACACAACACTAAACCAAGATACGATAGTTGCAAGCACGCACATTGGGAATGAAGCCCGCGTCAAGTTTGGAAGTTGCAATGAGCAATGGTAAGGAGATCTTCTCATGCCTCGGCGACTTCCCTTGCCTGTTTTTTTCTCCGATGAAGGCGTTGGAAGTGTGTTGTTGATTTTGCTCCTCAAAGAAAGAAGGTCAGTATCCGCAGTGGAGTAAGAATCCCTTTGGAACCTCTTCTAACCAATATAACTCAAAGATTGGAAAAGTACACTTTCATCGGGTATGTGCGAAGCTTTAAGAATAGGCGCATTGCACGTATTGGTTCTCACATAACATAACTAAAAGAAGAAAGAATTGCCTCCACAAAAAACGAATACCCCATAGGGATCAGAAAGCAAGGGTTCGGGTACGATTTTGTATGGAGGCCAGCAATAGCCGAAGGAAAAAAGGTGCCAGAGGCCTCAGCCCGAGAAAATAGGACCAATCAAATCATCATTTACTATTACAGAGTAATGGACCGACCTCACACACATCATCAACCACGACACCCATGTTCCACAAAAACCAAGAACCATAAGCATTCTCTCCAAGTAACATCAATCAACTCGGTAATATGCTTTGCTAATGTCAATTTTTAATGCGACAGCCCCTTTCGACTTCCTTTTCATGGAGTGCAGAATCTCAAATGCAATTAGGATGCTGTCTTGAATGTTTCGGCTAGCGACAAAGGCGGATTGGGTCTTATCAATTATTTCTGGTAACCTTTAAGTCTATTGCACAACACCTTTGAGAAAATCTTGTAAACCACATTATACAAGGAGAAGCGTGCGTGCAAAACATGCCTATGATGTGCAAAACATGCCTATGATGCAGGTGCATGCATGTTGCTCACCCAACATATGCCTATGATGCAGGTGCATGCATGTTGCTCACCTATAATTTTGTTTTTAACAAAAAATTGCAAATATTATTTTTGAATTAAAAAAATTAAAAATAACATGATTTTACTATTTATGGATCATTCTGTTGTTATATAAAGTTTATATAAAAAATAAATTTACGTATAGAATGTAATTAAGGTTTTTAAAAATTAATATAATATAAAATATATTTTAATAATTTAAAAGCAATAAATTTTACTTTCAGCCTAAAGCCAATACAAATAATTCCTACAATAAATATACAAATATAGTTCAAATAATCATATAATTACTTTTTTTTTATTATAATATCCTATTTTAAAATATGTATTATGATTGTCAAATTAAAGATTATGGAGAGAAGATTAATTAAGTTTTTTTTTTTTTAGAAATATTTTTTTATTTGTCAAAATACAATAATTTTTCAATTATAGTCCACTTTTCACATATGACATATTAAATGGATCATTCATTGTATTTCGGAACATCTCAACACATAAATCACGAACTTACGCTCCTTTTGTATACTGCTCAAATAATATCAATGAAAATAAACTTTAAAGTGACCAAAATAGAAAATTTCTCCCGCTATATTATTCTTTGTTGTGACTAATCTTGATTTTTATTTCAAACCAAAGCCCATCGAGGATTACAAAAGTCCCAATCAATTTTATCGAAAACAATTTTTTTCAAACTCGTAGTGTCATCATAATTAAATTATAATATGGGAACTACAAAAATAATCAAGTTAGGCTGAGTTTACTTTCCTAGTCAGGATTGGACAAAATATGACAGAAATTGGGATTAAACTCGGGATAGGAATAAATTCGAAATTTTTATCCTACGTTTACTTCGTAGGATAACATTAGGATATAGAAAGATAATTTTATACTATCCAACGTTTACTTCGTGGGATTGGACAAGATAATACGGAAATTACAAAATTGCACTTAATACACGATTTATATATGAGGACATTTTTGTAATTAAGTTTGTGCATAAGGGTAAAACAGTAAATTTTCATTTCTTATCCCATCGGATAATTTTTATCCCAGGAGTTTAGGTCGGATTAGTATCCGTCGAATTATCCCGAATTTTGTCTTTTATCTCGGGTCGGCTGGATTGACCCAAGAAAATATCTAATGAAGTAAACGCTGGATAACTGTGGACTATTTTTCCTAATTCAAGTTCATCACCCAAAGTAAACGGGGCCTTATTTGTTAAAAATGCCAAAATTTGGACCGAATTAGTCCTTTTATTTCAAATTAAAGGGAAGAAATAGATTTTGCGAATGAAGGTTTGGCCTTTCCGAAACGATGATCATATCATTAGGCTTTTAGTTCCACCAAATGCAAGTGGGTTTTGCTCTTCAAAAGTAGACCACACATGTATTAAAGTAATTAAATAAAAATTAAAATGAAACATAAAATAATTAATAAAAATAATATGAGATTATGAAAATTATGTCTAATCATATTAAATTCGACACTCCCAATTAATTCACCAAATTTAATATATTTTCTTTACGAGTAAAATTCAAACAACAAGTTATTAACAATGTCGAATAATATACGTACCTGCCTTCTTGATTTATCCCTAATTATTTATTTCATTAGGGTTTTTATTTTATTTTAAAATATTGTATACATAATATGTTTTAAATAGTGATGCTATTATATACACTAGTATTTCTTCCGTGCGTTGCACGGTTTAATATATAATAATATAATAAATTATTATAAAAATAATAATATAAATTTTAAAATAGAACACATAATTATATAAATTATATTTTGCTAAAAATTGTTTAAAATAAAATATCTTACAATATTAAAATATACCACAATTAATTTATAAAAAAATATTTTATATTTAAAATTAATATTTTATAATTACATATGCAATATAAATATCAAATTAAAGATCATGAAAAAATAATTAATTAGATAAATTTTTTCATAAAAACGGAGTTAAAATGAAAAAGTTATAAGCCTTTGAAAATTAGAGAAAAAACGATAAAAAAAAAATCGAACATGATAATTTTTAAAAATAAAAATTTAATGAAGATTTAATGACAATTTTATTTGAATTAGTGAGATTAATAATGTATGAGAGAGAAAAAAGAATGACGTTTCTCGTGTGTTGTCTTCTTCTACCACAGTAGTGGGTTTTTTTGGTACCTGTGATTAATGTACTGGCCCCATATTATTCACATTTATTTTAAATTAATGTAGCGGTTAGTGCCATAATGACCAGACAAAATTAATTTGATCTTTTATTACTAATATATATATATATATATATATATTGACCAAATCTACATATTAATGCTAATATAATTATAAAATTAACGTGGGTCCCGTGGATGTAGGAAAGTTATTTTGTGCATTTGTATTATTAAAAATTAGTTATTTATTTAAAAAAATATTATAAGTAAAGTAAATTTTAGTTGTGGGTCCCGTCTATCTTTGAGTAAGTAAATTTTAGTTTATTCATTTATTAAATTATTCATTGTTACTTTTAGAAATATTAAAAGAGCCACAACTCGACAGTCTAATTGTGTAACCCAAAAAATTAATTATGGTATTAGAGTTTGATTTTTTCAACTCGTTTAAAATGATCCATTTTGCTGGTGGTTAGAGTTAGTCTTGTACCCCCAACAGCTATTTAACCTAAGAATTATTATAATAGCCATAACAACTAATTTGTTTCCTTAATATAATTGATTGAACATAAAATTCAATCCATACTTATTATTAACCGATTGACACAATAGCGTTACATGTTAATTAATGATATTGTAATTCATATTTGAATATGGTAAACCCAATAATCAAAATTATGGTAGCATAATTAATGAAGTTGATTCCATGGGTTCATTTACATTAAATAAATCATGATAGCACAATTTATTTAATCTAATGCTACTAGATTTCAATTACTCACATCTCCTATGAATCGTGAAATTCTTGAACAGTGGTAGAAATATAAAATTAATGTGATTTGACATGTCAAATTAACAAATAATTTTCATATAATTTAAAATTATAAACCCATAATATAAAGTAAGAACAACTATAATCCGAGCCTCACAAAAATATAATTAAAATTACTTAAATCAAATATAAAAGTAGTCATTCATAATTTGATTAACACTAAACATAAACATAATCATCAACTCACAAAAAAAAATGGAGAAAATTGTTACAATATTCTCCAAAAGTGAGAAGAGAGAGAAAAGAGGAGTCCTCCAATTTACAAAACACTATGTGACTTTTGTAACAAAAGTGTGAGGGGATTATTTTCTTTTCACCTTTTACCCCAAAAAAAAAAAAAAAAAAAAAAGCATTTGGATCATAACATGTCAAATTAAAAAAAAAAAAAAAAAAACAACCTTTTATCCAAAATTTGTCGATCCATTATAGTAAAAAAATGATAGAATATTTTTTTCATTATTTGTTTGACTCGACTCCTTGTAGGATAGCTCATAAAATTCATCTTTTAATCGAGTTTTTTTTTCAAATTTAATTATTTTTGTAAAATACAAATTTATTAATTAGATCAGTTATATATAATATATATAATTAACCAAATAATAAGAAAATGTGGGTATAAAATATAAAATAATATAAACACATCAATGATTCATTAACCTAAAGTCCAATAAAGTCAATGTTAAATTCACAATATTACTAACTAATTTAAAATAATTAAATTAGTACGAACTTTAATTAACTCAACTAGTTTAAGACCAGCTCGAAACCAATACATCTTGACCTCTAACTAATTTTATTATATGGTCTCCTTATGCTAATATTTTTTTTCTTTCCCTCGTATCTCTCTCGCATATTCGTTCTTCAATTATTTGTCGGACAACATTCTGAGTGGGTGGTTACTAATTTTGTGAATTTTATTATTCTTGGTGGGTGGGTGGTTACTAATGCTGTGAATTTTCATTGTTTTCTATCTAACAGATAGTATGGAGCTTTGCATGTAATTCATATTGAGACGAAGTCAACACCTCGTATCCTTAGAAAATAAAATAATTAATTATAAAATATTTTTTGTAATTTATAAGATGATCGAGTAAGAAAGAAAAAGAAAAAAGAAAAGAGTAAAAGCTGGAAGTGTAAGAATTTTTAGAGAAAATTTGTCGAGCACACTTTATTCAAGCCGAAAGTAATTCTTTATACATATTCAAGATTGTGGTCAACACATTTGCCATCTGAACGAACGAAAGTCAGTGCAAAAATATTCTTAAAGATTTGAGGGCTAATCGTAACATTGTAAGACAACGTGTAAATCATTTTATAAGTTTTAAAAAGATAAAAAGAAAAACATCAAGTCAACTATTTTTCTCGCTCATTTCTTTCTACTAATAGGTATTATATTTATTTATTAATTTAATATATTTTTAATTAAATATTATAGAATTGTATGATGTCTATAATATTTTTGGGACTATATGATATCAAATAAGTTCGTAAATTTAGGAATTTGCTTGATATTCAGTCTATAATATTCATCATAACTTTAATTTTATCTATGCATTTATCTATTATTTTTAATTAACCATATATAATTACTTTCTTTTGTACCAAACTTGCAAAGCAAAAGAAAATAAAAGATATTATTTTCTTAACATGAGAATTTCTGCATCTTGAAAAAACATAGATAAATTTATTTAATTTTACTCATTATATATATATATATATATATCATTGTATATATTATTTATATCTTTATTATAATCATACTACATATACAAATTATTGAACATAATTATATATATATTAAAAAAATTATTAATATTATATATTTTTTATTTTAATAATATTATATTATAATTAAATATCCGTGCATCTGAGAACCTGCTAGTTTAAGAATGTATACCTTGAATGTTTGATTATTAATATTAGAGTCGTTGCTAATAAAAATATTGAATAACTTAGTTCTTGTAGGGTTCGAAAGTGATTTGTAGCTGACCATTTTAATAATATCTATATTATACCCACATACGTATATAATATTTAATCCAAAAATATAATTATTTTAACAGATGAAAGTAGGATTAGAGAATTATATTAATAAAGTAGGATTAGATAATTATATTAATAAAGTAGGTTAAGTTATAGCATATATCCTGTCACAATAATACTATTATGTAAATTAAATGTTCTGCTCTAGTCTTAAATGTATTGGAGAAAATTTTGATTATAAAATATCTCGATGTGGAAATTTTGAAATCTTGTTGTTGTATCTTTATTTTTAGACTGTTTATGATATGATTGGTGTATTATTATGTAATGAAAAATAATTTATTAATTTTTAGCTTGTAGGGTGCTTATTCTATTTTTAGCAAGATTGCATGAATTAAAAATTGGTACTCGCAATTATCTAAATTTTATTTTTATATTTTTTCAATATTTTTTTCTTATATCATATGTCTGGTATTTTTAAAATATTGTACTATTTATACATAACTGGTAGTTTGTTCGTGTGTTGCATGATTTATAATAAGCTAATATAATAAGTTATTATAAATATGATAATATATACTTTTTAAAAATAAAATACATAATTATATAAAATATATTTTTAATAAAAACTTGTTTAAAGTGAAAATATCTCACAATATAAAATATTAAAATATACTACAAAATTAACCTATGAAAATATATTTTATATTTAAAAATTAATATTATATTTTTTATATATGCAATATTGATACCAAATTAAAGATCATGAAAAGGTGATAAAATTGATATATTTTTTCATGAAAAATAGAGTTGATATGAAAAAGTTGAAAGTCATTTTAAAAATTGAAGTGAAAAAAGAAATAAAGAGAAAAATCCTATTGGTTAAGCCACTTTTTAGATATAGAAAGGTATTTTAGGCATAAAAATCCTACTTTCTGTTTTTAATTGCGGTTATGTTATTATATATATACTAGTATTTCGTCCTTGCGTGTGCCACGAATTGTAATATTTATAAAATTATAATAGTAAATTATAATTATAATAATATTGTTTTAAATTGTATATTTTGTATTGTGTTGTATTAACGTATCGTATAATTTTTTTTAAAATTATTTAATAAATAAATAATTTTATAAATAATAATATATATTTTTTGAATAAAATTCATAATATATAAAATATATTTTTGAATATAATTTTATTTTGCATAAAAATATCTTACTTATTTTATATCAAAATATTTACGTTATATCTAAAAAGTATTTATATTTAAAAAAATATTTTATATATATACAATATGGATATCAAATTAAAAATTTTGAAAAAATAATTAATTTAATATATTTTTCATGAAAAATTAGTGGAGATGAAAAAGTTATAAATATTTGAAATTTAAGGTGAAAAATGAATAAAAATAAAAAAAGACAAAAATACAAAATAATTGATTGGATAGAAATTATGACCATAATCTCACTATCCTTATTTGTGAAATTTTGCCAAGCTTATATATATATATATATATATATATATATATATATTTTAACATTAAACTTTCTACAAATTATAAACTAAAAAGCCTTAATTTTTATTTTAAAAAAAAATATTTGTACGAGGCCTAGTTGTCTGACTAGCCTGACTAATCACCTGTCTAATCGCCCGCCTAGACATAGAAAACGTCTAACCATATTGTTTTTTACATAATCAAATCGGTCAGACAACCCCTAGCGTCTATGCAACCATCTAGACAAATTTTTACATCAATAATTATTAGGAGATGATTGTAAAATTTGAACAAAAAAGTTGCAAAAACAAAATAAATTGAATCATAAAGTTCAAAATTCATCATAATTAAACAAAATGAACATAACCCTAAGAAGTTTGTGATTTTGAGTTTCCACATATTTTTACACCAACTTTAATATTTATAAAGTTCGAACTTTATACGAGAAAATAAGATTGATCAGAGCATGGTGGGAGTAAAAAATACATCATTCAAGTAAAAAAAAAAAATCAAAATTTTAATAATCTAGCAACATAATAAAAAATTAAGTATTTGATTGGATTTTTTTCGCTACAATTTGATAAAGAAAATATAATTGAAAAAAAAAAACAAAATGCAATGACATGGGTGGGCTCAAATTTTGGGTCGGGTTTTTCTAAACCCGGTTTCATACTAGATATTTGTGGTATGACGTCAACTATAAATGGAAGACTGTAATTTTCATTTAATATTTCTAGAAGAGGACCATAATTTTGATTTTAATTTTCTAGAAGAGGCCCATAATTATTAATTTTAATTTTCTAGAAGAGGGCTACAGTAGTTGAGGCGGCTTTAGATTTAATTAGAATGCTCATTGGTCAAAGCACGCAATATCCTGCTGCTAATAATAAAACATGATTTCATTGAGTATCTAATCGAACTGAATCAATATATACTCAAATTATAAGTGTTTGACTTTTATTTAATATATACTCCAAATTTGAAAAATAGAAATAAAATTGCAGAAAAATCTTGTTATTTTTCTCGTACTTCTATTTATATATATATATATATTTATGATTCTGCTGTCTTAAAAATCTAATAAATATCATACTAATTTATTTGAATACATTAAATACGTCGAGTGCATCATGTATTCGTTTCATACTACTACTATTTTAACTAAAAATTATTACTTATTTACTTAAAAATATTTTTTTTTTCAAGATGTATATAATTTTTTTCAATCATAATAATATCGCCTATTGTTTATATCGTTTGAAATAATTCTACGCATCCTACGGTTAAATAATTAATTATGAGTGATGACCTTAATAACTATAAATATTTTATTAATGAGCATATTAATATATAATCATGATTAGTAGCTCTCTGAATGCACAGTTATGTATATAAAAAAGAAAGAAATATAAAATAAAAATTACTTATATTTATGATGGTAAGGCTACTATTTTGAAAATTGAAAAAAAAATCATTAATAAAGAAAACTTTCTCGATAACTTCAATTAATGTAGAGAAATTTGTTCAATTTTGATGACTTTCAATAATTCTTCAAGTAAAAATTTCATAGAATCTATAAGTCTTATAGATTACTTTACTATTTATATCTATACTAATATAATAATAAAATAACTCAAAAAAATAAAAATATACAAAATATATTTCAATATTTTAAAATTTTAACAATTATAGCATAGTGGTTCAATAATTGTCACAATATATCAACAACTTCAAATATATCCTCCAATTGTTTTTCTATATAAACGTTAAAAGATACGTTGGATTTCAACAATTTCTTGTTTTTTTCTTTAAAAGGATGAAAAACAATAGAGCCCTTGCACCCCACCATCCTCACTTAAAAATGGGTGTGATTCCACCAATTTCAATTTTAATTAGAATTATTGGTTCTCGATTCTGGTTCTCAATTATTTTTTCTTCAAATTATTTACAGTTGAAACCGCTGGTTTGGAATTGAAACCAAAACCTGCTGTTTTGAACTGGTTCTGATTACCCTAAAACCGATACCCTAAAATTGAAATTAAATCGACTAGTTTCTGTTTTGGTTCAGAACCAAGTCAATGGTTGAACCGAATATTGACCCATAGTTTGAACCACCGATTCTGATTCAGAACAAACCGTGTCGATGTCTACCACCCAACCCAGCATCGTGCTACATTTATGGTGTCCTGGTGAAGACCTCAGCCTAGTGCTGCTACAAAATGAAGAAGCTCGCCCAAAGCTACAGGATGGAGAGGTAGCGGATACTCTCCGTCAACATCCTACCGATAGCTACTTCTTGTCGTAGTTTTTCTTCAAAAACGTGAAAGCTATGAAGAATAAAACCACCCTTCAATAATTGGTCAGAGGCTAAAGACTCTCCCCAATGAATCTTATTTGAAATCGTATGAATATACTTAAATTCAATTTAGATTCAAACTATGATGACAAATATAAAATTAAAGAGATTCAATTATATGTTGCCAAGGCTGCAATCGGTTACCCCACCTACCCCAAATCAAACAAATAGGAGGAAATTACTCACGAGGACGATTTGATTTTTTTATGTAGGGTGATGGTAGGTGGGTGGTGTGTTTTATGACCTGAATTTTTCATTATTTTTTAAATTCTTAAAATTCTGAATGGGTGGGCTATTTTCTGACTAAGAGCTAATCTAATTTTTTTTTTAATCTTAGCATGTCTTTCTATTACACACATAAGGTATGTGTGATATTGTTTTGATAGGTTATGAATTAATTTTAAAATTTCACTCTAAAATTGTTAAATTATTGAAATATTAAATTTATTTGTATATTTTACCTAGTTTAAAATAAGATTTTTTTGTTTATTTGTTTCAAAGCAGAAATACTTTTAAAAAGCAACATGTCAATTTCTAATTAGTTGTAATTTTTTTTCAATTTGCTAAAGTAATATAACTTTGATGCATAATATATTAAATTAATTAAATTGTCACGATCTTTATTTTTATATCATAGTGCATTTATTAAATAAGATATTAAAAATAAAAAAATGCAATTATTTTTAATTGATTATTTTCATTAGATTTAAATATTTATTGTTTATTGAGTTATTTGTATGAAATTTGAGCTAAAATAAATATTAAATAATAATTTTAGAAAAAAATTAGAAAATAATTTAATTTTGATACAATTAATTAATTTATTATAAAGCAAAATATTACTTTGACTTGGAGGGAACTTTTTTGTAGAAAATATATTATTTTAGATATTTTTATTAATAAAATGCTCTAAAATAATTATAAATATTAATTTACACAAAATTTATTATAAATATTTAATTCTATAAATATATTAGCATTGCAGGGACCAATAGTAACGCGTTCCGCATTCACAGAATCAGAGCCTAAACCAATTAACCTGTCTCGTTAAAAGAAGAAAGAAAAAAAGGACCGACTATCTTCCACGTGTCGCAGTGAGATTGATATTAGTATGCCAATTTCCATTCGCCGTTCTGCCCACCCCCACGCCCACCCCCGAGCAGTCACCTCCCCAACCGGAAAGCCACCTTTTCCCAAAACCCTTTTAGGCACTTTGCATAAGTATAGGCGGCCACTGAAATCCATCTCCCTCCCATTGTCTCTCTCATCTCTTACGTTCAAAAATTGTATCCACATTTCACAGGATGGGAGTTCTTCGTTGTGCCCCTGCACAATCCCCTTCCCGTCGGACCACATTCATCGGCAATGACATCGTTAAAGCTTCCTCCGCCGCCGCTGTTCGAACCTCCCGCCTCAAGCCGTTAATTTACGCCACTCTGTCAAAGCCGGCGGCGGCGGTTTTACCGTCCGTCGAAGATCTTCGGACGTCTACTCCGTTGATTCCTCCTCCTCCTGCATTGGCGGAGGAGCCTCTGATGATAGTTTCGCCGAGTTCTCTGCATTGCGAAAGTGGGCATTTGGTACGGAATGAGCATCCGGGCAGTGGTGCCGATGGGAACGGTCCGCTGAATGCGATGGAATATCTGACGAATATTCTCTCTTCGAAGGTGTATGACGTGGCGTACGAGTCGCCATTGCAGCAGGCGCCCAAGCTATCGGAGAGGTGGGGAGTTAATGTCTGGCTCAAGAGAGAGGATTTTCAGCCTGTACGTAATACCAGTTCTTTACTTGCACATTGAGTTTGTTGCCTTATTGTGTGCGTCAAGATACTGGAAGGCATTAGTTTTCCTTTTCTTCATTAAGTTTATTTTCCAATTTTATTTTCTGTTTGCTGCCATGATTTGCACGTTTCAAGCATTGAACTTCGTTTGCTCTATCATGTAGTCTTTTAGGTACAAAGTTGATTTTTTTTGTTGATTGCAAAAAATCTGCGATCTCAGCTATATTGAATGTTTTTATGGAAGCCAAACACTATTTATAACATACTAGGCACTGATTTTCTGAAAGTTGAGCTTTTGGGCTGGTGACTTTCTTTGACATAGGTTTCGGGGAGGGAGAGAGAGAGAGAGAGAGAGAGAGAGAGAGAAGTGAACACTTCTATGGTGTTTAGATTATATTGCTAGAGTTCTGGCATATAAAATATAGGAGTACATGATGGCATCTCCTCTGCAGGTTTTCTCGTTCAAGCTTCGTGGGGCTTATAATATGATGGCAAAGCTTCCAAAGGAACAACTTGAAAGAGGAGTTATATGTTCATCAGCTGGAAATCACGCTCAAGGTGTAGCATTATCTGCCCAGAGATTGGGCTGCAATGCTGTGATTGTCATGCCTGTTACTACACCAGAGATAAAGGTGATTGCTTGTTCATTAACGTAATTATTTTCAGAGTTTTAGCCATGATTTATAGAATTACCTTTACTAAATCCCTTCACTTTATAATGGTAGTGGAGATCGGTTGAAAGACTGGGAGCAACTGTTGTGCTTGTGGGGGACGCATATGATGAAGCTCAGTCTTATGCCAAGAAGCGGGCCAAAGAAGAGGGCTGCACATTTATCCCTCCTTTTGATCATCCAGATGTCATCATAGGGCAGGGAACAGTTGGAATGGAGATTGTGCGGCAGATGAAAGCCCCAATAGATGCAATATTTGTGCCTGTTGGTGGTGGTGGGCTAATAGCTGGCATCGCTGCCTATGTAAAAAGGGTTTCCCCAGAAGTGAAAATAATTGGAGTGGAACCTTTTGATGCCAACGCAATGGCGTTGTCTTTGCACCATGGTCAGCGAGTAGTGTTGGATCAAGTGGGTGGTTTTGCTGAGGGTGTAGCAGTCAAAGTGGTGGGTGAAGAGACTTTCCGTCTTTGCAAGGAACTGATAGATGGTGTAGTTCTTGTTAGTCGTGATGAGATTTGCGCATCAATAAAGGTATGCTGCTCCTTCTTTTTCCTAGTGTTTGAATCTCCTTTTCTGTTTCTTCTCGTTGCCTTTGTTCGACCTACTAGTGTTAAGTTGTATTTTATATATTTCTTGGGACAATTTGCATCGTATTTGTATCTAATATTATTTTCTCCTTACTGCTCATGTCTTCTATCGGCTATGGCTGCTTGATATGCTATCATGATGAGCCATTGCAGGAGTTTATGTTTAAAAGTATATCCCTTTTGCGCACTGGTAAATATAAGCTTTTGTCTAATGGTCTCAATCTTGATTTAGATCCCAGTTGTGTTTTCATTCTAATTTCTCTTTTAGATGCCTTTTCCTTTGCTTTCCTTATCTCTATGTCATCTATTTGAAATGTCTACCATACAGCAGTACTTTATGTCCAATTGTGTACATTGTTTTTGGAGTTTTATCGTGAGTGGTAGAACACTAGATAAATAGATTAAGACTAAAAAAAACATGTTGATTGTGTGCCACTCTTCTTTATGTAAGGATTTATGGCAAGGATTTGGACTATTGATACTTCTGATGCTTTTAGTGATTCTGTAGGAGTTATAAAATTATCCATGATTTTGTAATAGATTAAGAAAAGAAGATGTCTACTTGAATCACTCTTTCTGTGCTAACAGTTGACACACTTGAGACATGAACTGTCAAGAATATAAGATGGTGGAAGCATTTGTGGAACTTTGGACTGGTGATATTTCTGATGGCTTATTGATTTTGCAGAAGTTATAAGATTAACTATGATTTCAGCAAACTAATTTCCATAATCCCCTGCAACTTATCTGCTGATCCCTAGAAATTTGTTGGTCTGACCGAAAATTAACTCTCATATCAATGTTTACTTACTTGTTCTTTAAATATATATATATATATATATATATATACGCGAGACTCGTGAATTTACTAGCTGAGCATAACATTATGATGTTTAAATTTCTGCTAGCTATTTTTCCCATATAATAATTTTGTGGCTGGTCCATGCTGCTGACAATCATCATCCGATCAACTGAACAGTCTGAATGTGATGCTACTATAGCATTATGATGCTCCAAGTTTCTGAATCTATTGAGATTTATGTATTAGCTACATCCATTAATTACCTTGTTACAGGACATGTTTGAGGAGAAAAGGAGCATTTTAGAACCTGCTGGTGCTCTTTCTCTGGCTGGAGCTGAAGCTTACTGCAAGTACTACGGACTCAAGGGTGCAAATGTAGTGGCTGTGACAAGTGGAGCCAACATGAATTTTGATAGGCTGAGACTGGTGACTGAACTTGCAGATGTTGGTAGACGGAGGGAAGCGGTACTGGCAACTTACATGCCAGAGGAACCTGGAAGCTTCAAGCAATTTTGCAAGCTTGTGCGTTTTACTATACCATTTTTGGTTTTTTATTCATATTATTATCACAAGGACACCCTCCATAATTAGTTCTTGGCTATTGTCTGATTTCAGGTTGGACCTATGAATATTACCGAATTCAAATACAGATTTAATCCAGATAGAGAAAAAGCTTTAGTACTATACAGGCAAGATATCCATTTTATGTACTTCATTGATTTTTACATAGAATGAAGAACGTTCGCTAGCCTTCCTTTATTTAGCGCTACAATCAAGGAGCAACCTGTTTTATTGTTTACCATTTCTTTTGCTCTCTGTTTTATACAGTGTTGGTCTTCACACAGAAGCAGAACTTGATGCCATGGTGGAAAGGATGATGTCATCTCAACTACATACGATTAATCTCACAGAAAATGACTTGGTCAAAGATCATTTGCGACACTTTGTAAGGACTTCCTAATACTTTATTGAGCTTGTGAAGCATTTTGTTTCATATTTCTGATATATGTCCATTAGTTCTTAAGAGACAATATGACCCACTTGAGATTGATCATGTGTTGGAAAATAAAAGTTGCAATGAAGCTTGGTTCATATTTATCATTTGAATAATTACCTTCAAATTTTGGATGATATCTGCAAAATTAACAACTATATTCAAGATTAAAAAAGATTCTAAAAGGCCTTCAGATCAGATGTCAAATGTGACCTTGCAGCTTCATGTGTATGAGGTGGAGATTGTATGAGGTTTGATCTTATGTTTGATTGAAGGGTCGTAACAAAACTCGATTCATATTAGTCATTTGAATAGTTAACTTCAAACTTTGAATGAATTCACTAAATATCTTCTGATTGATCTTGCAACACAATATGTTAAGAGGCATTACATGTGTGATATTTAACAACTGCATGTAAGATTAAAAAGAATCTTAGAAGGCAATGAAATGTCAAATGTCGCCTCGCTCATGTACAAACTTCTCCTGGAAACTCGTAAAGGAGCCAAGTGCATGAAATTATTTAGAACCCCCCCCCCCCCCTCCACGCTCCTAATATGTGTTCCGGTTTCTTCTTGACAAACTCAATAAAGCCTATCAAGTGTGTCATATATAAAGCTATATATTTTACTACTAGGTTCAATTAAAACTCTAAAAAAAAAAGGGCCAATCTAATGTGTTTCAGCTAATGTAGATCCTATCATTTCTCTCGGAGGATTTGGTTGGGGCAGGGCCAGAGGCAGGGTGGGTGGATTCGGTTAGCAGAAAGCTTATGTTAAAAGTGGCACCCAAGGTGAACAGAGTCGAGAAACCTTAATGTCCAATGTCTGACACTTCGGTTTTTTTTTTTTTTTTTTGACAAACTAGTTTGACGATCTCACTGAGAGGTAGAGTTGTTTGGCCTGAATCCCCAAACACTTGAGCATTTCACCAAGCAATTTTGATTTGCTGGTTTGCTGCAGCTACATTTCTTTATGGAAGAACACCTGTTGGAATAAAAATAGACAAAAAAGTTATAATTGGCAGCCATTACAGTGGATGATGGATGCACACACCAACTATATATGCATTCGTCAGCATAGCATGTTGGTCATGTCCCTTTGTGATAGTGAGCTTTAACAGTTAACCTTTACTATTTTGTGCAAAGAATTATGTTCTGGATGAGAATATTGGCAATATGGTCGTCTCTGGTTGAATCCTAATATGTAATTTTTTTCTTATTGATTCTGTTTGAAAGCTTACATCCTTCTCGAAGGATGAAATAGGCTACTTAATTTGTGCTACAATTTGAACGCTTTAAATGTATTAGAAGAGAAATTTGCTTTATCCTCATGATTAAGAAAAATCACGCAACTAATTCTAAGGTAAGACTAGTTCAGTTTCTTGATTGAAAAAGATGCTTGCATGGATGACCTTAAAAAACCCTGCTTTATTTTCAGTATGCATTACTCATTATGTACTTGCTTTATGTGATTCTTCTTCAAACCGTGTCAGATGGGTGGCCGTTCAAATGTCAAGAATGAGCTTCTTTGCCGTTTTGTTTTCCCTGAGAGGCCTGGAGCTCTGATGAAGTTTTTGGATGCTCTGAGTCCACGTTGGAATATTAGCTTGTTCCATTACCGGGGACAGGTTAGCATATATATCATCTTTATTCCGCTTCCAATTCCCCTTTCCTTGCATCTCAACATAAAATTTACCTCCTCATCGCATTTCCAGGGAGAAACAGGTGCCAATGTGTTGGTTGGTGTCCAAGTATCTGATAATGAGATTGATGAGTTTCATGATCGCACAAATAGTCTTGGGTACGAGTATGAAGTTGAATCCGGAAACGAAGCTTTCCAGATTCTAATGCGATCATAGGGCCATTCTGTTCAAGCGTACAGATTAACATACGCATGACTATGTTCGTCTACTCCTCATAATCTGCTGGTTCAGGAAGTACAGGTTCTAACTTATCCACAACCCTTTATGGTCCTTTTCTGTGATCATGCTACAATAAGATATGATCCAAGTTGAGGGGATTTTCTTCAGAGTTAGTTCGTTTTAGTTAACATAGCTTTGTTCCGAGAGGACGCGCGCCTCCGAAATCTAGAGTTATTTAATATGAAATCATTTGAAGAGTCCGACGAGACTTGGTTCTTTCTGTATAATGTATCAAGAAATGGTCATCCAGTGATGCTGCTAACTTGCTTCTATCACACACTGGCTTGTAACTTGGTTACAAATTAATCTAGTATTGTATGTGATTTATGTGCATTCAGTTGCCTGGTCTTGCTGATCATTATGTATATATACAAATTAATTTCTGAATTAGTACCTCAGGTTCAAATTAAATCCTCTAACTCTTAAAATAGGTCCTCTAACTTTTAAAATAGGTCAAATAAATTTCTAAAATTTAAATATATGACAAATAGAATCCTCTTAACTATTAAATTAGCTAAACAAATTTTAAAAATATTAAATAAATCTAAGAATCAGTAAATTAAATTATAAATATACTTAAATAAATCAACAATTAATAAAGTAAAATTTAATAATAATTTAAATATAAAAAAGGGATTGAGATATGAAGATTTGTTATGAGTTGTAGATATTCTATTTTTATTATATTTAAATCATTTAAGGTTTTTTGATATTTTTTTATGTATTTAATAACTTATATTTTATCATTTTATTTTTAAGTATCTATATTATTTTATTTTAATAATTTGATAATTTATCTATATATCTTTTAAATTTATTTTGTTATCTTAATTTATTGAAATAGCCTATTTATTTGAAAATAAAAATTTTAAGAATTTATTTAACCTATTTTTAAAGTTAAAAGTCCTGTTCTATCAAAATATATTTTAAAATTTAATTTGGATTTGAGGTACTAATATAAATTAATTTGTACCTTTCTTCTATAAATATATGCAATGTATATTTTTTATTTCACGGGCATCTCTTTACATGAGAAACTTTTCTTGATGGATCATAAGGAATGATTGATTTCCTGCAAACTGTCCTCATATTCAGGAAGGGGTAACAAAAACAATATTTTTTTTAATCTTTTTAGTTATGTAAATTTAGTCGCATTTCACTGAAAATTGTGCAGCTCTGTTTATTTATGTTGAGAAAAGGAGAAAAGCTAAATGCTTAAAATTTTTAGATTTTGTAGAGTATGTTTTTGCATTGGGTTGGAGGAGTACGTCTCAAAGATTTTTATGAAAATTTTAAATTATGTGAATTAAAAAAATAATATAAATTTTATATTTATTTTAAAATTTAATAAAGAATAATTTATAGTGTAGATATCAACATAGTAAAAAAAAATGATGAATAATTGTAATGAGAATAGTTTTTTAATAATAAAATAAATGATTAATCATAAAATAATTATTATAATTTGTTAGATGTTGGATAAGAGAGGAAGAGATGAAATAAAAGAAGAGAAATAAAATAGTAGGTAGACACACACACACACACATATATATATATATATAATTTTTTTTAATGAAAAGATTGTAAATTAAAAATTACCCAATTTTAAAATAAATTAAAAATTGAACTTGAGACGTTCCTGTCCAAACGACCCACAAATGATCATAAAAATTGTATAAATGTAAGTGGACAGATATTATGAAATTGGGCAGCAATCTCTGTTATTTGCATTGATTAGATGGAGCAAAGATGCCCCTTTCCAAAGCAAATTACATGATTGATCTTTCTCTTTCATTTCATGCGTAATCATATGCTTTTATCAACTCTTCATCTTACTGTATGGTTGGACCACTCTATTTAATTATATTACATATTTCCTAAGAAATAATCCCTCCTCTCAAAATTTAAATGGGTTTAATACTTGATAAATATTAATGAAAATGTATTTTTTGTTTTGAAATTCTTGAATTTAGTCATTACACTCCCTTGGTTGCTGTTGATAATCCCCTCTCCAATAGGTGTCCGAAGATAACATGAATCAATGAGTGTAGTAGTTTAGTTAGGGATCTCAATTTTACCCGTGGGGCAGGGTAATCTACAGGTAAATGGGTAATCAGACCGGGTAGAATATAAGAGTTCGAATAATGGGTGGGGTATTATCCGTGTCTGCCAAACAATGTTAGGGTAAAAATATGGTATAAGTATATGGGTTTAACATTTTACCCATGTATTCGACCCGTATACTCTACTCGTGTACCTAATATATATACAGACACACAGACACATAAATATATTATGAAATTATATATAACAAAAATAATAATAATTATTTATAAAAGTAGTATTTAATTATTTTTATATCCTAAAATTTTTAATTTGAATCAAGTGATCGGTGATCACATAAATATTATATTTTGGATGTTATTATTATTACTTTATTTCATGATAACTTGTATTCATGTTTAGTAATATTATATTTTGTTAATTTGTAATTGCGGAGGAAGTCAATAAAATGAACTTTTATTTCAAAAAAATAAATATTTTTTTGCAGGGCGGGTGGGCGGGCAAAACAATTCAATTTTACCAATGTAAAATAATATATAAACGAGTAACTGTTTACCTGAGGGTACCCGTATACCCGTACCCTCTCCGAAACAAATAAATGGGTAATAGGGTAGGATAAGGGCATAATATTTTGTATTAGGGTAGGGCATGAGGGAGACTACCCTATCCATTTACATTCCTAAGTTTAGTAAAAAAATTGAAATGAATTATAATCCTCGATTATTCTCATTAACACAATGACCATATATATAAGATATGAAGCCTAACTGTAGGTATAAAACTAGGTTAATAATTACAAAACTAATTATTTACATTAACCACTAAATATATACAATATATTTATCACACCTCCGCAGTCGAAGCGGGAGGTTTATGGATGCTAAGAATGTCCCAAAATCCTCTAACAATACTAGCAGATGACCCTTGCTGAATATATCCGAATTCTGATATCGTGATAGCACATGAAGAACCCAGACTTGTTCACGAGCAACATTTTCTCTAACAAAATGAATATTCATTTCAATATATTTGGTACGTTGATGTTGAACTAGATTTCCCGATAAATACATAACACTTTCATTGTCACAATAAACAATAATAGTCTTTTTAATCGGAAAATGCAACCCCAAGAGAAGATTTCGAAGGCAACACGACTTGAAGACAACACGACTTGAAGACAACATTTGTTACCGCACAATACTCGGCCTCTGCACTAAAACGAGACAAAGTGGGGTTGTCGCTTAGACGACCATGAGACCAAGTTGTCTCCCAAAAATACACGATAACCTGACGTAGATCCCCTCGTGTCAGGACACCCACCCCAATCTACATCAGTATAAGAGACAAGTGTAGAGAAAGAAGACGAGTATAGATGAGGCCATGATCCAAAGTACCCTTAACATATCGGATAACCCGTTTGAGAGCAGACATATGATCAACTCTCGAATCATGCATATGTAGGCAAACTTGTTGGACATCATAAGAGATATCCGGCCGGGTGAAAGTGAGAAATTGTAGAGCTCCTGCAAGACTCCGATAAAGAGTGAGATCGTTAAATATAGAACCAGAAGTAGCACTAACCTTTGACTTGGTGTCAATCGGAGTGGGAGACGGTATAAAAGATGAGATTTCGGTACGCTCAATTATTTCTTTGACATATTTGCGTTGTGAAAGAAACATACCACCTTTATTTCGAGTCACAACAATACCAAGAAAATAATTCAAGCAACCAAAATCCTTCATAGCAAATTCAGAACTAAGAAAGTGCATTGGAGAGTATCAGAAGAGGTAGTGAGAATGATATCATCAACATACAATAAAATATAAGCCATATCTGTCCTCTTACTGTAAAAGAACAATGAGTTGTCACACTTGCTGTTAGTGAAACCAATAGACACAACAAAATCAGCAAATCGCTTATATCAAACCCGGGGAGATTGCTTAAGCTCGTATAAAGACTTACGCAAAAGACACACATAATCAGGATGAGTACGATCCTAGTACCCCAAAGGTTGATGCATATACACTGTCTCCTTAAGCTTATCATGAAGAAAATTATTTTTAACTTTCAACTGATGAATTGGTCATGCTTGTGATAGAGAAAGACTAAGCACAGTCTGAATCGTTGTCGGTTTCACAATCGAACTAAATGTCTCACCACAATCAGTACCAACCTACTGAGTTTTTCCATCACCTACAAGACGGGCTTTATGCCTCTCAAACACACCATTACATTTTTCTTTATGAGTAAACATTCACATAGACCAAATCACATTCACATTAGGTGGACAGGGCACCAACTCCCGCATCTTATTTTTTTATAAGAGCATCATATTCATCATCCATGGCCATTTTTCAATTCGGGTCATGAAGAGCCGCCACTGGATTATGAGGCAAAGATGACCTCGTAGCTGTAGCCTGCAAAGCATGATATTTTTTATTGGGTTTAGAAATACCATTTTGGCTCCAGGTCACCATTTGGGGTTGTTGGATGGGATTAATGGAGAATGAAGGTGATTGGGGGTCGTTTGTGTTTGGGATGTGGGTAAGAGGGAAGTAGAAGGAGACATATGGGCATTTGGCAAGAGAAGTGAGCTGTGAGGAGAAGAGCCAACAGAAGCAGGAGGTGGGCTTGCTGTGGGCGGCCCAACGAGATTTTGTGGGCTACAAGGATGGTGAGCATGTTGTGGGCTGGCTGGAATGGGGCTAGCAGGTGGCAAAGTAATGCATAGTTGGAGGGACGTGCCGCGTGGATGAATTTGTGACAGGGGATTGAGATGTAGGTTGATTTTGTAAATGGTGGATAGTATATGGTGATAAACTATCATCTACAAAATCATAAGTATGAGAAGACAGTGTAAGCAATCTAGCAAACGGAAAAACATGTTCATAAAAAATAACATGGCGACACATGATAGTTCTATTAGAAGATAAATCATAACATTTGTAGGCACGATGATTTGGAAGATATCCTAAAAAGACACAGGGAGTAGAACGAGAATACAACTTGTTAATGGTAGTGGAAGGGATAAGGAGATTACACAAGCAATCGAAAACTCAAATGTGAGAGTAAGAGAGATGCCATTGGTAAAGTATTTGAAGAGGAGAAGAAGTACCTAATTTCTAGTTCGGAAGAATATTAAGGAGATAAGTGGTCATTTGGAAAGCATGATGCCAAAAAGAAGAAGGAAGAGATGCATGAGCAAGAAGAGTATGAGTGATATTATTTATACTTTGAATTTTTCTTTCGGCTTTACCATTTTGAGATGAGGTATGAGGGAAAGAAAGACGAAAAGATATGCCATTTGATTTACAAAACTCTCAAAAAGGACCATTGTCAATTCCTTCCCATTGTCAC
The DNA here is from genome assembly GCA_028749325.2 of Caryopteris x clandonensis. Taxonomy (NCBI): domain Eukaryota; kingdom Viridiplantae; phylum Streptophyta; class Magnoliopsida; order Lamiales; family Lamiaceae; genus Caryopteris; species Caryopteris x clandonensis. The sequence continues at coordinate 3,502,052 of JAPYKT020000006.1, read as the reverse complement.
ATTGAATTTTTTTTTTTCTATTTCACTCAAATTGGGTGACAATATGAGTCTTGAAACTTAAGAACTTGTCAATCATATCCAACTTTCTAGCCAACGGAAAAGTCCATAAAAAATTCGAATAAACATCCAACAACAACATATAATATTTATGTCCTGCAGAACTCAAAACAGGGGATAACCAAATTTCACTATGAATAATATCAAAAGGCATAGTTGTACTAGAGGTCGAAGACACAAATGGAAATTTAATGTGTTTTTCGAAAACACATGAACGAAAAATACTTGAACTAGAGAATTGATTACAATCAATGCTTTTATTGACCCTGAGGGCATAAAGGACATTGTTTAAGGATAAATGTGGATTAGGAGAAGGCAAACACAAGTGACCATAATCATGAATTGGAATTGAATGACCATTTTCGACCATAATAGCATTATTATGATTGCTGAAATTAAAATAAGACGAAAAATTACATAGTGAGGATGTCATGTGAGAAGTAGCCCCGGTGTCCATGTACCAAGACTGATCTGGTTGATTGAGTCATTGTATGCATTGTCGACTTAATGTCTGTCGGAGTATATGAATCAGGCTACCCGAAGGAAGTCATATGAGCTTTATGTGGTCGAGGGCCAAAAATATCCCTTGCCGTGGACGTGGGCCTTGAGCTAGACGAGCCTATCCTTGTGTAGGAAATGGACAAGGAGGGGTGGCCTCTTGAGGTGGCATTCAACCCCAATTGGAATATGACTTTTGTTGCCAATTCTAGTATCGAGGCCAACTCGCATACTGTTCCTGCATCTGTAGCCTATCGAAATTCCCATGGTCACAGCCAGCCTTGTTGTCGCCAACGCCGTTGTTGTTCTAGTTACCACCCTATTGTTCTTTCGGCCACCAGAATTCTTGGGCTAATTTTTACCTCTAGCGTGCCCCGACTGGTTAGAATATGGAGCAGAGTAATCAAATCCAGCAGAGGAGGTGGCCAACATAGCATATTCAGATCCAATCACCGTCTCCTTGGCTATTCTGGCCTCTTCCAAGGTGAGCATGGAACGAGTTTTGTAGAACGGAGGTAGTGGAACACTTTGACGAATAAGCGTACTGACACTCTTATGAGTGATGGTGAGACCCAAAACTAATGGGAGAACAAGCCGGCTATCCAACACCGGTGCACCAACATTCTTCAACTGGTTAGCAAGAGACTTAAGCCTCTGACAATAAGCTGATATGTTAGGAAAATTCTCCATTTTGAGAGTAGAGAAATCATGTGTAAGAGTAATGGCTCGAGAATGTCTGTTGTCTTGGAAAATGTCACACAAACAATTCCAAGCCTCCATTGACGTAGCATTGGGTTCAAAATTTATGTGCAAAAGGTCATTACAAATGGTGGCATAAATCCACGAAAGGACCGTTACATCAAGGGCCGACCATAGTTCGTCATTATCCTCGATCGACGAAGAAACCTTCTATTTCCCTTTGGCAGAGGGAATAATATGGTGCAAGACCTTAATAGTTTGTGCAGTAACTTTGAATATTTCCGCCACGTAGAATATTGAACATTCTCCATTTCAAGAGTAATGGAGATATGTTTCTTTTTTTTGGGTCGAAAACGCAGAAATGAGATAAATTAAAAAAGAATTTAGTTACACAATACTCAGGCTTACATGAGGGAATGACAGCACAAGGCACAAGGGCTCGGCGTGGGGAGGGGTCCAAACTTTTTAGGTGTAAAATGCCTCGGAATACAAAGGCCAATATTGAAATCCTATATTGTTAAAAAATCCGCCTCAGAAAACCCCCGATTGGATCGGGGGTGGGCCTCATTAAAAACCTCGTGACCAAACGAGGAAAAGAGCACCATAATATGTATGTAGTAAAATAATCATTATGACATCATTCATGTAAGTGTAGCAAAAAGACACACACACACACACACACACCAACCTGGGTGCACTACTACGGTTGGGCCGAGTAGTCCCCAAACACACTCACGCAATTCACTAATTCAATGGAGTTACATGGGGGAAACAACCAAGGGAGGTTGTGAGATTACAAACAATGTTCCGATCAAAACAAGCTACCTTTGATGCTCCAACATCCAATTGTTTCTGCACTTTTGGATTGTCAACAACCTCCATTTATAGTAAGTCGACTTCGAACGATGACCCTGGTTAAGGATCCCGGCCAATGGGATGAGATGTGACATGTACCACCAAATTGTTGCCTAAGTGGTACTACCGGCAAATGGATCTCAAATCATATGGCTCGATCAATCATAAAAGAAAACATGAAATTGAAGTTGGTTAGACACCAAATCCATCACCCAAATGAAATCCCAAAATAATAAAATGAAAGTGTTCTCCACATCCCCAAATTAATTGAAACTCACTGCCCATATAATAAATGTGATTTCATGAAGACATTCTATAGTAACCCAACTACTCCCAAATTATGCACAACATGTGCAAAATAGAAAAGGAACCCAACCATAAAGCAGACTCATCCTAATAATGAAACATGCTCTTATGGGCAGGGGGAGCAAAGGTATGCAAGTGTTCAACAAAGAACATCAAAAGTGCACTCAAGTTTTGTAGTAACAACACTTCAAATCAGCTTAAAAATTAAGTGATATTAGCCCGTTTTTAGCAATTAAAGGGTCCAAAATCAATAAAGATTGAGCTGGAAGTGCACGGTGGTAGCATCAAAATATAGTAAAAATGCAGCAGTTATCCGCACACAATTAGTAGTGTTTTAGCAACAAGAACAACAGGACTAAGATATCCAATTTTCAGCAAGAATTTCAAGGTAAACACAATGCCGAATTTGTCAAAGAACTCCGCAGGCAATTCCTCAAAGTCCCAAGTAAACAGCAATTTAGATATCTAAAATCAGCCGAGTTATACGACGAAGATGCCAACAAGAATCAGCAAAGACACTGTATAAATTTTAATAAAATGCAGCGGCAAAGTCAGCAGGAAAGTGACCAAATTTTTTATATTTTTCCTTAAGATCAATAGCTAAATCACAGCAAATATAATTCAAGTAGGAGCAACTAGAGCAGGTAATTCAAGCAGGCATAACACAATCCCAAAACAAACCATAGCTAATTCACAACAAATGCACTCCAGAGAAATTATGCAACTAATGATAAGAGCACATCTATTAATAGAAGCAACGATGTGTAAGGAATAACCCCTTGAGAGTAGACATACGCAAGAAGCAAGTAATCCAAGTGAGGTTCGAAAATTGAAAGGGATTACACCTGATTGGGTGCTACGCATGAAAAGAGAAGATTAAGGGAGGCTGCTGTTGTTCATAGGCCTGAGTTGGTCTTGAGTCGGGGGTATGACTCAGTTGTGACTTGGTGGAACCCTAGAAAAATTAAGTGCCGCATGAATTGACTCATTGCGGTCATCATTCATAGATCGACGACACTTCTTCACGGGTTGCAACCAGGCTATGAGCCCAACTCCTAGGTTGCAACCAGGCTATGAGCCCAACTCCCAGGTTACAATGAGCCCTTAGATTCTTAATCGTGACTCACTTAGTAACAGCAAACGGATGCCACGACCAATGGAACAGTAGCACTTGTGTGTGGGGGGGGGGTACGCGTTCAGGGTAGCAGAGCAAGATCCTACATGCTTGGGATTGCAAGGGTTAGTATCGCTGGACTCGATGCTTCAATAACTTCCTGCCACACTTTCTAGCATTTGGGGCTACCAGATTTTGGACTCTCATAACCAATCATCGAGATCCCATTCCAAGTCATCCATTCCTGCAATCATGGGTTAAATCAAGAAAAATGAAATCCTCACCTAACGCTATACCCTTAACCTTGTGCATGTTACTATTCAATTCGTAACGGGACACTCCAAGTGGTTTGTTGTTCGCTGATAAAACCAATTATTCAAAAATTTGATCTTCGTGACTGCTGCCCCAAAATTCTCAATGAATTTGTAGTTAAAACTCGCAACTTGCGTGGATCTAGATCTGTTGCTGATAGAACAACAACTTCTTCAAGAAGACGACTGACTAGTTATGTTCAAACCCTAGATTCGCCGCCTATGACGGACGAAGGCAGTTGAAGAGAGATGGAGTACCAGCGGCGCCCATCCTCATACCAAACCAAGAGCGGCCACCCCTCAGCACTATTCATTGTTATTGTTATTGTTCTTTTTTTTTTTTGGTCTAAAACATGTATGAATCCAGCGAAGAGTAGGGTGAAAAGAGTTGTTGGAAACCAATATGAAAGGGCTGTCGGAGGAAGGAAGATAGAAGGAAGAAAGTGGGCGGTCGAGTGGTAGTGTGCAATAGTAGAAAAAGAACGTGAAACCATAAACTCGTGATACCAATTGGCTGTTCTTGCTTCTTGGACAGGTGCTGGGCTGCTGCACTCTAGAACAATTGAAATATCTCTGCAAGCACACCAACAACCACCGTACCAGGGCAAAAGATCGGGTTCTGTTTCTTGCTTACTTGGCCCTATGCAAGCAAGTTGATCCAAGTGGACCGTTTGGAATATGAGTTGAAGGTGGAATTTCTTGATTAAAATCGAAGTCTAGGGTTTCTTTTCTGTTTCTGTGATTTGGTTCTTTTCTATGTTCATGCATAACGATTGATGATTTCTAAAGTTTTGTGATGTAATAATTCAAAACACCCACCAAATTTTGTCCAACAAATGAATTCTTGCTGTGCGACTTAGAATGTCCACCTACGTCTGCCTCGTTCAAATTGATGGCAATGCACGCTCACTCAAACAATCTGTCAACCAACACTACTAACAGAGCTCAAACTATTGCCACTGACAAGTACAAAACAATTAGGATTAATTCACCCGACCATAGACAATCATGCTACTTGTGCACCCAACCGTAAAGGCTACTGCAAGTTATTCAACTTTACCAGCCCGCAACTGTCAATAACTATACTCAAGCACAACACTTCAAAATGCCACAAATAGAAACTCGTGACTACCATTCGCCCATGTCAAACTGCCCATAGCAGCTCTTAGAAACTAGCCGTAATACATAAAGCACCCACTCTGCAGTTGAAATCCACTACATATATTGATAAAGAAAATTTTGCTCAAATTTCAAGTAGCATCTGGTTCCATGAAGGATGATCCTCAATAATGGACATTCACTTTGTGCCTGGAATGGGCCTTTCTCAGGGAAGAAAGTTCAAGACTCTAATACCACCTGTCATGGGTCGCGGCCATCAAGTTTTCACGTAGTGGAACAATACTCGTGCAGCCACAAAAACTCCCACAACCTCTGTCTAGCCTTCTCACCTCATCGAGTTCTATGATGACTCGTTGCTCGGTATACCACACCAAACTTACCTGCATACTCATTAGAACGCATCCCTACGCTGCGCCTTGCACAAGTACTCGCCTATTCTCAATGACCATGTTTACCGAGAGTGTCATATCACACGCTTTGCAAGTCTTGGCTAGCACGCCTGTTACATCCTGCCAACACTCTCAAGTCCTTTTAACAGAACTAGTGATGGCCTTGGAGCACTCATGCTCCATCACGGCACTGAGGGTTGTTCGTATGCCTGCAGCGCAACTCCTCGTGCTCGTCACGTACTTGGGGTGTCCTAGGTGTGGTACCTAAGGCCCCTCGTTTGTGTCTCGCCAAGATGGGGAACATTGCAAACCTTAGCTTAGATATTATACCATCTCATATTTGCCCCACATGATGCTCGAGATGTTTGCCTTGCATGCCGACACATGCCGCAATCACCCATAATGTGCTATTGCCACACAACCGCATGTCACAAGCCAACGGTCCCTCGCGATATAGCCAGAACCTATAGCGCATGCTACAAGTCAACTCACGATGCCTTCGGATGTATGCCTCGATTGCTGTCTTGGCCTAAAGGTGGTGCCCAATAATTTTCACAGCCCGTGGGACATCTTTAGATCTCATCCCAACCTCGCGAACTAAGAGAGCGCCCAACATAGACCTTGCCGTCCAATGCTGCTCGATCGATCCCCAAATCAATTAAGGACTCTTCGCATCCTTCTAATGCTTAGAGCCGGCCCCTAGAGGTCATCCTAATACCCCTAGAAAATTACACGCTTAGTACTCGACAGTACGGGGAGGGTTGGCCGCTGCCCACCATGGCTCCTAAAGAGCATGCCTCCCTTATAATAGAGAATTTTTCCCCTTTTCCACCACTAGACATTATTTGGCTGAGGAATGCGACTCTTCATATCTCCTTCGTACGAACTCCGAATTCACTTCCGTAATGTCTGTAGCGTAGCTTCCGCTCTCAATATGACCTTTGTAAAGTTTCAGCCCCATCTACTACTCCCTTGCTTGGGAGTGGCCTATGCAATGGGCTGCACCATTCCTCGCGCCACTGTACTGTCACACTTTACAACTCGTCAATGGATCCTACTCAAACGGATGCATCTCTGGATTAAACTTGGTGAAGACACTCCCAACATCTCAAGGGAGTTCCCACTTGAACAGTTTCTATGAAATCCTTCATTTAAGCCCTCTCTTAATGCATCTTTCCCGCATTCGCGCAGGAACTCAATAGCCACTTCGCTTCATCGTTCGCAAGGCCTAACGGCCTTGGATTGCACCCATACTTGGTGGAGATCTTCCTCATGACTCAAAGTATTTTCTATTAAAGTAGGTCTCAAGTCCCCATTTCATAAGTGCCTCATTTGGTAAGCTGACAGTGCTGCGCGCAACGTATCGACACTTCTCGAGTGCGCGTGCCACTCACGTCACGTATAGCTAATCTCGGATAATCCTACCTAATCCCGGACAATCCCGAGGATTAACCTGCTATACCATGACATTCCTCCTCCACTCAATCTATCGACGTTCTCGTCAACGCATACACACGTCTTCCGACTTCTTAGTGCATGCAGTGTCTTCTCAAGCCTCAACTTTTAGCACCAGATGAACTCCGTTTCCTCCGAAACACCAAATGTGCCTCTGCACAAAGCATTTGCTCCACTGAATGGTACCCTCTAGCACAACTTAGGGAAAGCCTGCACGGCTGCTCATCGAAACGTGCCTCTGTGCACAGTTCCCTTTGGAAAATGCCCTCTAGCAAACTCTTTAAAGGAAGTGCTCTTGTCTTTTCAAAGACCACTGATACGAGGCCCTCAATTCGACCAAATCTGCACAATACTCGGCTCAATTTGGTGAAAACTGCATGTGGTGCACACACCCCTCCTCCACTGAAGGTGTTGCCAACCCGACAACACTCGCTTCGTCCTAATGGACACCTCATCCCACCCGACTTGCCAAACGCCTCCTGCGGTACCAATTTTTACATGCCAAAGGAGCCCTTTGCTCCGCTCAACTCAAACTCGGCCGTTCCTCTGAGGAATCCCAACAATCAACACATCCCATATTGTGGGTCAGAATCCCGTCAAAGACCAAAACACTCTGCTCAATGTTTGCTCCTTTCGAACATATCTCTCAAAATTTGGCTTGGTGACTTCTCCTCCACTCAAGCCAAAACGAGTCTTAAATGAGAACAATATATTGAAAGTCCACCCTCGGGGTGTGCAACTATATTCTAGAAGCATGCTCCATCTCAACACAAGAGAGTCGCCCTCTCTCGAAAACTTTTTACTTTGATGGTCACTACTTGTCTTTTAGGGGTATCATGAGCCAAAAAATATTCACCCTTGATACCGAAAAATATATTAATTAATATAAAAAATAATAAAATATCACTTGTTTGAAAATTAAAGATTCTCCAAAACATTATTTTTTGTGAACCCAACAGAGTAGTATGTAAATTTGATGGACAATTTGATATTAATTGACATTGCACACAGTAGTCAATAGTAATATTATCACCCAATTGTCCTACGGTGACAAACATACGATATTATTGTAAGTCTAAGCTGTAAGGATGCTTCAATTATTTATTTAATCGTACTCTGAATATAAATAATCAAATATTCCAATACAAACATACCCAAATATTGCATCAGAAAAAAAAAAAAAAAAAAAAAAAAAAAAGAGAGAGGTTAAAGAGCATGATAAACTAGTTTCTCTTTTTCGATTTTTTGTCTGTTTGTGGCCCACAGAACGTGCAGTTGCTTACGGTATCACACAACCTTAGGCTACTCTACTAATAAAGATAATCCGATGCAAGAAACTTGTTTTGCCTCACGCAAATTTTGCTTCTCTCTCTGAAAAAGGAAGGTTTGCCAAGCAAAAATTCGAAACAGAAACAAAAAAGAAAAGATTAATGTGATGCTATTTCGAACTTCAATGTCATCTGAAACTGACAAACTGAAGCCACTGTATTGATTCATTAAAGACAATCGAAAACACACATTTTACCCCACTTCTGGTTTGGCCTATAGTCATCATAGCCCCCCATAAATTCCTCTCCTTTCTCCTTCTCTCTCATCACTTCATTCTTTCTCTCCCCTCGAGTAAATTGGGAAAGAACGAAAAAGAAGAAAAAATGGGGTTCTCATTAAGATATATAGTAGGTGCAGTAGTGGTTGTAGTTTCCATGGTGGTATCTAGTGTGCATGGTCAGCCTCTTGTTCCTGCACTCTGCATCTTCGGAGACTCCGTTGTTGATGTGGGAAACAACAACAATTTGCTGACGTTGATCAAGGCCAATTTCCCTCCTTATGGAAGAGATTTCCTCTCTCATCAACCTACTGGAAGGTTCTGCAATGGAAAGCTTGCCACTGATTTCACTGGTAATGTTCATGAATGCAGCTTGCTTATGTATATCCCTGCCTCAAACAATTTCTCTCTCATGCATACTCTCTCTCTCTCTCTCTCTCTACAGCTGAGTATCTGGGGTTCAGTTCGTATCCGCCGGCGTACCTTAGCCAGGAAGCGAGAGGGACAAACATCCTTAAAGGTGTCAACTTTGCTTCGGCTGCTTCTGGTTATTATGACAGAACCGCACAGATATATGTAAGTTCTTCAAAACTGTCTTGAGTCCTATGAACAATACCATTAAATTTTATACGTCAACTTATATGATGATGAAATCATTTGAGGAAAAATGAGTTATTTTACTGCCCTAAATAAACAAATCTCTTAATTAAATTGAGCTGATGTTTGCAGAGGGCTTTGACATTGCGACAACAGCTAGCAAATTACAGGGATTGGCAGAGCAGGGTGGTGACTCTGGTCGGAAGGCCCAGAGCTAATGCCATTTTCTCAGGAGGGATCCATCTTATCAGTGCAGGAACCAGTGATTTCATACAAAATTACTACATCAATCCATTCCTCAACAGGATCTACTCCCCAGATCGGTTTTCAGACATTCTCATAACATCCTACTCTTCCTTAATCCAGGTAAATTGTACACTCACTCTCCCACTCCCTTTAAGCTTTCAGACACTGACAAACGATGCATGTTCGACAGAATCTATACAGCCTAGGAGCACGGAGGATCGGAGTTACGAGCCTACCGCCGACTGGATGCTTGCCGGCGGTGATTACCTTGTTCGGATCGGGAAGAAACCAGTGCGTAGCGAGGCTTAACCAAGACGCGGTTTCATTCAACAGTAAATTAAACGCAACATCTCAGAATTTGAAGGCCAGTCTTCCTGGCCTGAAACTTGTGGTCTTTGATATCTACCAACCTCTGCTGGATATAATCACCAACCCCGGTGACAATGGTGCGCCCTCCAAACCTACTTAAATTACAAGACCCGCAAGAGTTTAAGCTTCATGATCATAATTTTTTTTGTTTTGGGCAGGATTCTTTGAAGCAAGGAGAGCATGCTGTGGAACAGGAATAATAGAAACATCATATCTGTGCAATAATGGATCAGTAGGGACGTGCTCGAACGCGACACAGTATGTGTTCTGGGATGGATTTCACCCCTCCGAAGCTGCTAATGAGAAGTTGGCCCAGAATCTTCTAGAACAGGGATTTGATCTTATTTCCTAGTCGGCTCATCTGCAGCAGCACCAATTAATCATCGTCTAGTTCCACTACGATATATTGTCTGCTGATACATACATATATATATATATATATATGTATGTAATGGGTGTGTTTTTTGAGTAATTGTGAGTTTGTTTCACTTGTTTGATTGGTTAGTAGTAGCCGATACGAGGAATGTGTCATACTTTGTTTCATCCTTTTGAATTAGAAGAAAAATGTCGTTGCGTATTACCGTAATCTCTCCTCATTGTTTTATATTTTTCCTCAATAAAACATTATTATATATTCTATTAAAAATAGAAGAAAAAACATTTTGTACAATTTTGTATTTCACCTGTGATATGATAAAAAAATATGGGGAGTTGTTGATCGGACTTGTTTAATATAATATGATGTCATATCCTTCAAATGAGGCCTTTTTAGCTTGAGTTGTAATGGACTTTAGGGTTTATGGCTTGAACTAGGTAGGCCTTAGGATTTTTTCAATTTTTAATATATTTTTAACTAATTATTTTTTTAACAACATTAATATTTTGTGTATTTTTTTTAAATATTGTGCAACATTTTTTAATTATGAGAAACTTGTATGCCATAAATCCAAAAAATAAAATTACTATTACTATAAATTTAATTGTTACAATAATTTAATTATGTTAAAGTATATTTTTAAAACATATCAAATTAAGATTGAATATTAAACAAGTTAAGAGTACATTCTATTAAGTTTATTATCAAATTAGAGCTAACGAATAAAATAATTTTTAATGTGTAATTAACTTGGTTGAACTTTCAATGGAAACATTCAAATCACTAAACTTTAAGTTAATTCGATTCTTAGAAAATTTATGATTACTATATGGATTTTAAGTTAATTTGATTTTTTTTTTTTAAAAAGTTATAATTTCTGTATGGATTTTGTAAATAATTATTTCTAATTACTTTGGAGTAGAATTTAAATTATCTTTTTAGGGAAGAATTTAAATTATTTAAATAGTCAGAAGAATGACGTATGTTAAAATTTGTTATTTTCATTCTCTTCCCACTCCCGAAGCTCCAGGCCAAGTCTTTACTATGCTTGGCGCCTCATGGCAGCCCTTATCCACCACGGCCACCGCTCTGCCATCGGCTCTACCGCCGTGTCTCCTACCTCTCACCTTCTTCTGAATTCCTTTACTCCGTCGAAGGTCACTTGTTTCCTTTCTCCCTCCAAAACCCCTCTTTCTCCCCCCTCTTCCAAACAACTGTTCTCACCCCCATCATTTTTACTCTCCAAGACTCCACCGCTCGAACATCTGTTGACTTCAAAGCATCTTGAAAACCCGAAACCCCTATCTAACCATGAACTGTCTCGTTTGCTTAAATTATCCAGTGACTACACCGATATTCAGCTTGGTAAGGCAGTCCATGCTTCAATTCTCAAGATTCATCATGACATTCGCTTGTTTAATTCTCTCATTACATCTTATATCGAACTGGGACACTTCAGTTATGCGGAGAGAGTTTTTAATTCGATTTTAAGACCAGATGTTGTGTCTTTCACTGCTATGATTACGGGTTTGGCAAAATCGGGTCGCGAGGAAGAAGCTGTTGGGCTCTTCTTTAAGATGAGAGTCTTGGGCATTGAACCCAATTCGTATACTTATGTTGCGGTTTTGACTGCTTGTATGCGTTTATTGGATTTAGAGTTGGGTTCCCAAATTCACGCCTTATCGATTAAAACCGGTCATGTTCAATGCAGTTATGTTGCCAATGCTCTGATGGGACTGTATGTTAAGTGTAGTTTTTTTGATTTTGCGATCAAATTGTTCGATGAAATGCCAGATAGGGACATTGCTTCTTGGAACACTGCAATGTCGTGTGTAGTTAACAATGGTATGTATGATAGAGCATTTGAACTGTTTCATCATCTACTGATGCATATACAAGAGGGGCTTCGGGTGGATTATTTTACACTTTCAAGTCTATTAACTGCATGTGCTAGGTGCTCTGCTACAATGTATGGCAAGGGTGTTCATGCATATGCACATAAAATAGGATATGGAAACAATTTGAGTGTAAAGAATGCTTTGATTGAGTTTTATGCGAAGTGTGGATCTGTGGAAGACGTTGAGGCTTTGTTTGATAGGATGCCTGTGCAAGATGCTTTTACTTGGAATGAAATGGTCGGTGCATACATGGGATTTGGGCTTGTGGATAAAGCTGTGGAGGTTTTTGGTAGGATGCCTGAAAAGAATTCTGTTGGTTACAATGCCCTGTTGGCTGGATTTTGTCGAAATGGTGAAGGCTTCAGGGCATTGAAATTGTACTGCAGAATTGTGGAGAAGGGTATGGAGTTAACTGACTTCACATTGACTACTATCCTACATGCTTGTGGTTTGACAGGGGATTCGAGGTTCAGTAGACAGCTTCAGGCCTTTCTTCTCAAGATTGATTTTGGCACCAACAGTTATATCCAAGCAGCATTACTTGATATGTGCACTAGGTGTGCTAGAATGGATGATGCTGAAATGATATTCCATGGATTACCGTTGGAACAGAGAAGTTCGATCATGTTGACAACAATGATTTGTGGATATGCTCGAAACTCAGAGCCAGAAAAAGCATTGTCTTTGATCTGCCAGTGCCAACATGAAAAACATAATATCATGGATGAAATTGCATTAGCTTCAATACTTGGAGTGTGTGGAGATTTAGGGTTCAAGATTCTTGGGGAACAATTTCATTGTTGTGCTTTAAAATATGGCACCGTGTATGATATTGGAGTTGGAAATGCGTTAGTTAGCATGTACGCAAAGTGTGGAAACATGGAACAGGCAATTAAGGTATTTGATAGCATGTCTACACATGACAGAGTTTCATGGAATAGTCTGTTGTCTGGCCATGTCCTAAATAGGCAGGGGGAAGAGGCCTTGTATGTCTGGAACAAGATGCTAAAAAGAGGTGCAAAACCAGACTCGGTTACCTGTGTCTTAATTATCACGGCTTATCGGCACACTAAGTCAGACTTAGTTAAAGATTGCCACGACTTCTTTCTCTCCATGAAGTCTATTTATCACATCGAGCCCAGTTCAGACCATTATGCCAGTTTGGTTGGTGTGTTAGGTCACTGGGGTCATCTAGAAGAAGCCGAAGAGATAATCAAGAAGATGCCATTTGAGCCGAAGGCTTCTGTTTGGAAAGCCTTGCTCGATAGTTGCAGACTACATAGGAATGCCACAATTGGGAGACAGGCTGCCAAAAACATACTGAACATGGACCCACAAGATCCATCAACTTACATTCTAAAATCGAATCTTTTTTCTGCGTCGGGGAGGTGGCATTGCTCGGACCTTGTAAGGGAAGAGATGAAAGAAAGAGGGTTTCAGAAGTTTCCAGGCCGGAGTTGGATAATTCATCAAAACAAGGTTCATTCATTCTTTGGCAGGGATAAGTTGCATCCACAATCAAAAGACATTTACAGTGCACTAGACATACTATTCCTGGAATGCTCAAAAGCTGGCTATGTACCCGATACAAGCTTTGTGCTTCATGAGGTAGAGGAGTATCAGAAGAGTAATTTCTTGTTGTACCATAGTGGAAAACTAGCCGTTGCCTACGGGCTTCTTGTGGCTCGGCCCGGAAAACCTGTTAGGGTAACTAAGAATATCCATCTCTGTGGGGACTGCCATGCATTCTTGAAGTATGTTTCGGTTGTTACCAAAAGGGAGATTCATGTAAGAGATGCTTCTGGCTTTCACTGCTTTGCTGGTGGTGAATGCTCGTGCAAAGATTACTGGTGATGCAAAGTTTTGATTAGGTTAGTTCTCTATACTTGGACATTCTAGGATGATTTTTTTTTTTTTTTCAGTTAATTAATTTCCTGAATCTATATAATATGTAAGTAAAATATGCATTGTAAGCTAAAGATTCCAGCTTTCTTTCTTCCACCTCTCTGATGACATTTCAACAAAGATTATTGTAACTTTGATTTTTTAAAATTCACTTGCTTAATAAATGCAGATAAATATATAAAAAAAATAAAAAAAATCTAGAATGATTATAATCTCATAGAAATAGAATAGTTCCCCTACATTCAACCCATGAAACTTCAATTGTAGTTTTCTATTAAGTAATTTATAACTTTAATGTAATCTATTACTTATATATTTGTCCATAAATATTATTTTATTGAAATATTAAATTAAATTTATTTTACCAATATCAATATCGACACAAATATATTCATCCATATGTTGTATAAATTTAAAGTGAATATATTCATCCATGGTCGTGGAAGAGTAGAACCATCTACCTCCTTCACGCCAGTCTACAAACTATATCCCAAGGAAAATGGTCACGGAACACTTCTGCTTAAAATTTAGATTAAAAATCATCATTCTTCTCCTGCAAAATCAAAGCCAAACATTTTTTTTTTTTTTTTTAATTTCAAAATAAGTTTTTGTATAATTTTCGAGATTGACTCCAAACTTGCTTATGATGCTGTTCTTTCAACAAACCTGCATTTTTTAGAGTTCGGTAGCATTGTGGCAAGCTGTTAACAAATTATTTTCGAAAATTGTCATTTTTCGTTAGTCTTATTCGTTGTACTGCCAATATTTTGGTACATTCTATTACTCGGACTGCGAGTCCTCATTATTGGGTTGAGCCTTAAGAGTATGCAAACGAACGAACTACTAGATATGAATTGCTCATTGTTTCTATTGATATAAGTCTTTCCTTTTTTTTGCTTCTCAAAAAAAGATAAAATTAATTAAAAATTAAAAACATTCCAAATAATAAAATGCTATGATCAAATTGATAAATATTTTTTTAGGAAAGGATTGAAAATGATTCAATGAGTCTCCTATAAACAACTTTGAAAATTGGTGCAAAAGGGATCGAAGAATTCAAGTTTCCTCCAGATTTGATGGTTAATATTTAATTTTTACATTTTTTTAATTATTTATAATTTAAGAACACTTCTTTTTTTTTATTTTTTGTATATCTCTTAAACGAAAAATCCTCCCAACCTTTCTCAAGGTGACTAAATGACAGAATCATTAATTTAATAATAAATGCTTGTACCATTTAAGCATTATACATTTAAATCGATCCTCAAAACTCTTCTACACTGATGTACTAAATTGAAAATTTCAATAGTAATAAGTACATCAAAATTGAAAATTCCATATTATAATAGATAATAAGTACATCAAAATTGAAAATTTCAATAGTAATATTTTTTAAATATATAACTAATTATTTTTAAATAAAAATAATAATGTCATATCGAATAATATGGTGCAGTCACATCTTATCGTTTAACATTTCAGTGCCGCTAAACAACTAGTCTTTCCTTTTTTTTTTTTTCAATTACTACTTTTTTACATTCTTTTGCAATTGCGGACTCAAGCGAAGCCCATGATTGGGCTATTTAGAAGGTTTTCTTTGGGTTGAATTGAGCCCAAATAATTGCCCACCACTTTATAAATTATATAGTTCAATTATAATGGGCCAAGCCCAATGGGTTGTATTAAAGACAAAAATAAATTCCTAGATCAGTTAGACCCAGGAAAAGTATGCAACTCTCATAAAATAAAAATATCTCACAATATAAAAATATATAAAATATTAAATATACCACAATTAACTTATACAAATATATTTTATATTTAAAATTAATATTATATCTTTATATATGCAATATGTATACTAAATTAAAGATCATGAAAAAATGATTAACTTAATATATTTTTCATAAAAAATGGAATTAAGAAGAAAAAGTTACGGTCTTTAAAAATTAAAGTGAAGAAAGAAATAAACAAAAAGATCCTAATTGATTGTGTGATTTACCCAATTGGTCAAGGAAGTTTTTCTGACGGTATGCCTCTAGGAATTTATGGTACTTTCAACTTCATGATTGTATTCCAGGCTGAGCACAACATCCTTATGCACCCATTTCACATGTTAGGTGTAGCTGGTGTATTCGGCGGCTCCCTATTCAGTGCTATGCATGGTTCTTTGGTAACTTCTAGTTTGATCAGGGAAACCACATAAAATGAATCTGCTAATGAAGGTTACAGATTCGGTTAAGAGGAAGAAACTTATAATATCGTAGCCGCTCATGGTTACTTTGGCCGATTGATCTTCCAATATGCTAGTTTCAACAACTCTCGTTCTTTACACTTCTTCTTTCTAAATAAAAATGTATTTTAAGGGGAAAAATCATATTTTCTATTTTTAGATGTGTTTCTATTATTATATATATATATAAATTAATAATAATGTGGCATTTAAAAAAAAATCAAAGTTTCATTCCACAATACATCTTGTACTATGTGTTATATCTTCACAATACTTTCCCCTATCATACTCCATACAATTTCAAATACCCACAAAATAATTTAGAATTATAAGAATAATGTAATCAAATTAAGTATGTAACATTTATTTATATTGTAGTTGTGTGAATATGTGAAATAAATATTAGGTTTATTAATATATTCCCTCCATCTATTTTTAATTATTGTTTAATTGAAAAAATTAATTCTAAACTAAATATATAATTAAATCGATACATCAGTCTATAAACAAATATGACCGTGGCCTTTTTTTCGTCAAACTTTAACTGTAAAATCATCATAATTGTAGTAACTAGCAGACGTACAATAACCTTATTCCAAAAAGACTTACAGACTTGGACATTAATACAAACTTGATATAGTAACGATTGAAACAATTGTGGAAAAATAATATTTATTATTTTTATTTTCTGCAACTGTTAATTACAGAAATAAAAGTCAGGTGTTGTCGTCATTATAAATAATAGTATAGTATAACAGTAATAAAATAAAATGTGCCGAAACACAGGATCTGATTTGTTGTTACAGACGTTATGAATGTGCATAATATTTAATTATGGACATATATATCTGCTTTTAATAATAATGGGTTTCCAACCAATTTAATTAATTTATTAATAACGCTGTCAATCTCCTCTACGCTACGGAGAGTTCAGAACTTCCACGCACGGCGAACCCACGCTTGCCACTTCAATAAAATATGAATTAAATAATAAAATAATCTATAAATTTGTTTTTATTTTATTTTATTTTTTGGTTAAAAAAACACGTAAAAAAGTTAATTTAGAAAATTTTAATATATAATAATTATTTACCATATACTAGATTCCAAATTCCCAAAATTTTGTTTTATGCTATTCTCTTGAATAATATTTGATTCATAGTACCCTATTTACACCGTCCTTCGTTAAGATTGTAATTATTATTAGAATTCGTTTTGTGAATAATTTAATTGATTTTATTTATTTCTCATATATTTACGAACGTCAAAACTATTTATTATCACCCATCTTTATATTTTCTAGATGAAATAATAGTTAAAATGACCGAAAAAAAATTAAAATTAAAAGAGTAAAGGAAACAATTTATACTTTGCAGGTCTAAAGTTAAATGACTGCAAATGAGAATATAAAGGTAGTAAAGTGAAATATATATATATATATATATATATACACACACTAAAGTTATTATAAATATCACAAGTAATTTTGAAATGGAACATTTTTTCCTTTTTAAATTGGAACAAAGAGAGATAATTGGAATTAACCCTTGAATTTTATTTTCTTAAATGTTTTCAAAGCATGAATAATCTGACAGTAATTATGAAAATTATTAGATTGTTAATTTACAATTAAGAAGAAAGTATTTGTGCCACGTGTTAAATAGAAGGAAATTTGAATTTTTTTAAAAGAATAAAATACTAACAAAATATTTATGTAAGCCAAATAATTTTAATGTTAAACAATGTTTTATACACGAAATCATTAAAAATATATATATAATGTAGACATATAAAATAAAACATAAAATAGAACACATTTTTTTTGAAATAAAAACTTAATTTCATATTATAAATTTAATTATTCATCTTTGAAATTAAACTAAAACGAACCCTGCAATTTTCCACATGATCAGTATAAAAAAGAACTATAAATAACAATTATATATATATATATATATATATATATATAAACAATTAAAGTTCTTAACTCAAAACTATATATGGAAAACCTCAAACCCTAAAGATGGTAGAGAGAGAAGGTGCTGAACCCGATAGAATTGAGAGTGAGGAGAGAGAAACCATACCCAGAAAGTAAACACATCATGTACCATGTCTCCATTAATCTCCATCTCCATCCCCATCCTCCTTCTTTTCTATTATAGGTACAGCTGATCCATGCACGTTCAGAGGTACAACTCCTACCCCCTAATTTTGTACCGGATTCTCATGCACATAATTTCACTTTTTATTCATTTCTATAATATATATATATACACACACTAAAAGATATATATATTGCAGATTATATGGAGAGAACATATTGTCTCTATTCACACGTTATTGTGATATTTATGGCATTAACCAAGTTTTGGTGCTTTTAAATGGCCAAAATATATTTACTTTTTCAGATATGAAAATTATTTTTGACATATAAAAATTCCAATTTTAAATAAGAAACTGTGATTTCCAAACATTAACTTGCATTATGCTATTTATTGATAAATATATTTTCTTAACTTTGTAAATATTTATCAATAATATATACTTTCTCTTATCTAAAATAAGTGTTTTCCATATATATTAAAGAACAAATAAAATATTTAATATACACTGAATTAATGAGAAAGACACATTAATGATTCGTGAAAAAGAATGCATTTTATTTACGTTTACAAGAAAATTTAAGGGTGCTTTGAAAAGTTTAGAGCCTCATTTATTGTGCAAAATTGTAAATTTTAAAACGTCATTTATTTTGAATTCGAAGGGGCGTGGCTTGTTGAGTCAACGATGCTTTTATGAGGAATATATATTGTGCCAAAAGCAGCATTGGTGATATTTTTTAAAATTTTATAAATACACAAATTAATTTCTTTTAAAAAAATTTAATATTCTTATATAAATATTCTATAAGGATTAAGGAGGAAAATAAGCTATAAATATGCTGTTGATGTTCATTTATTAAAATCTGTCTTATTTAGCACATGTAATAAATTGATTTTTTACTACAATGGTGCTCCTAAAGATTGGATATGCTGTCCTTTCCATCTAAGTCATTTATTTGCTTTTTTATTTCAACGGTAATGTTTATTTATTCACCAGATTATATATAGTCTTCATTTATTAATAATGTTAATTTTTTTATGATAAAAAGAAAATCAATTTTAATATAATTCTGACTTTATTCCCAACATTTTATTTTTTCTCATTTTACTTATATATATATTCTTCTCAGCAAAATTACATGAGTAAGTGTTTGTGCATTTAATTTATAATATTATTTGTTTAATTAAAAAATATTATTTATATATATAAAAAATGTTATTATTTTTAAAATAAAAAATCAACAATAATATTTTTTAATTAAATAATTAAAATTTACACAAATTTGGGTGTAATTATATCTATATAGTACAGTAATACAGAGGAATCGAAGCCGAAATTTTGATTACCCTCAAATAGCAAAAGCACTGAAGATTTAATGAAATTAATTAGCTACAGATCGCAATTCCAAATGCCATTAATTAGCGTTGTTAATGACAGAGATTTCCGAGACTTGAAAACCCCATAATACCCCCACGCGCCACCCCTCCTTTTAAAGATACAGCTCAGAGAAAAGGAATCAAATCACACGTTGCAGGGCAGAAAGAGCGAGTAGAGAGTCAACTGCGGCGGGTGGTGGTAATTATTGGAAGGGCAGAATGGGAAACAGATAAAGACGTAATTTCTGCATGAGACTCGAATATAAAGGTCCAAAGTAGCAGACGCTTGGCGAGATGGCGAGGTGTATTGCAGCCACCTCTCACCAATTGAAAATTCACACTGAAAACTACACACACCGCACACACTCGCCTATACATGCACTCATTAATTCATTGGGGTATTAATAGTAAATTCTTGAAAGAGAAAGAGAGTAAACATAGAACCAGGAAGAGAGAGAGAGAGAGTGGTTTGTGGGGGCGGTAGAGAACTTAATTTTGAAAATCAAGAAATTCAAGAAATGGTGTAATCTTTGTAAATTCTGTAGAGTTCGATCATATATATAGACAGATTCTGATTGTGTGTGTGATAGGAGTGGGGTTGGGGTGCAACAAAAGGATGTGCTCATGGTGGAAAACGTCGTCGTCATCAACGCGGCTGTTAGGGTTTATGGTGCCATTAATGGTGGTTTCTGGGCTGGTGGTTTTATTGGGCCCGAACTCATCTAATTGGCTATTTGCTTCCAATTACTACCCGTGGGCTTGGAGTTCTGTTTATTCTGGTCCCCCTTTTTCTAGTTACGGAAGTCCGGAGAATTCTTCGACCAGTTTCGAGGAGTTTGCTCCGCCGGCGGAAGACGGCGTCGAGGATTTGGAGTTGCGGCGGAGTGTGGTGGGCGGCGGAGAAAGAGAGGAGGCGCTCTCGGCTGATTACAATCTTCACCGCCCCGCCGCCCCACCGCTTGCTGTTCAAGTCAGAGAGGCCGAACCACCTGTAAGAACTGTGTCATTGGTTTCTTGATCTTTTTAGAAATTATATTTTTAATAATATATTTATATTTATTATTTATATTTTTATTCTTTAAATTTGGGCTTATTACATCGGTGAGGGGACCAGGAATAGCTGACTTTAACATTGTCTTAAAAAAGATAGAAATAAAAATAAAATAAATTCATATAATACTAATTTCCAGAATTTCCAGCATTATATGCACACTAGTTAGTAATTATATTTAATTGCCACAATGCAATTACATTTGTTTAGATTTTTGTTCATTATAAAATTGGGCTCCTAGTTGTTTATCCTAAATTTAAAATCTTTAATCTGAAACAATGATAATTTTAGATAATTTATTTATCTTTTTCTGATGTATAGAAATAAATGGGTAAACTCAGGGGTGTTCTTGTAAATCGGAACAACTCTAAGGGGATTAATTATGGACTTGTGATTTTGAGAATAAATGATGGCGATGTTATTAGAAACGGCTAGAGCTACATGTTTGATGACAACAACATCAGATAAGATAATTTTAGTTTAAGACAAAACTCATAGGAAAAGTTTGTGCAAGTGTCCATCTGATGTGGAATAAATTATGGCCTAATTGTCTTAATCGTACGAGTTGGCGGTTCGAGACTCATCAAACTCCTAGGTTTTTTGATTGATTTGTGATGATCTCACATTTTTTCAATAAAAATATTGCTAATCGTTGAGTCTATCCGTTGATACAAGGACAAATGTTAGAGATAAGGGCGAATTTTCCACGCATAATTGAGGAGGGATTGGCTTTGTTTGTCCTATCTAGTTAGACCAAATATACTTGGAGAGATTCATGTAGTTATCTCTATGTAATGTTCCATCATTACTTGATTTTAAAAAATGAACAAAATAAAAAGTCAAGACGGGTATAGAGCTGGAGTTGTAGCCGACTCATTTTATGTCGTATCATTCTTCAAGTATATTTGACTTGGTCATTGCCTGAAATAGAATTCATATTGACATTGCTCTCTTATGTTGTCAAGATTGTCACTGTCTCATGTTGTGCAAGTTTCTGATTTTGGTTTACTGGTTGAATATAGTTTTGATATTAATCATTAATTTGTACATAGGTGGAGGAGAATAGAGTCGAATTGACAATCACAAAAGGATCAAATGTTTCCACTCTATTCAACGAGACTCACATTCTTCCATCGACTCCAATAATAAATAGAAGATTTTCCAACTTACAAGTTCTTGAGGCCAATCTGCAGAAAGCTCGGGCTGCCATTAAAGATATGCAAAGAGGAAATGTGTCGTTCGACCCCGACTATGTCCCATCCGGTCCTATCTATTGGAATCCCTCTGCTTTCCACCGGTATAAAAATTTCTATTGCAATGAAGTTGTAATTTTTTTGTTAGTTAAAAGCCATTAGTTTGTGTTGTTGAGACATCTATATGTATATTCCACATATTGAATTATTTACGTGTGTTGAATTTGTGATGACATTAATATTTAGGAGCTATCTGGAGATGGAAAAGCACTTCAAGGTGTTCGTCTATGAAGAAGGAGAACAGCCCATATTTCACAATGGTCCTTGTGGAAGCATATATTCTATGGAGGGAAATTTCATTTACAAGTTGGAAACTTCAAAGTTTAGGACAAGAGATCCAGAGAAAGCGAGCGTTTACTTCCTTCCCTTCAGCGTGACGTCTATAGTCCACTTCATATACGATAAGACTTCACCTGATCATTGGCTACCTATGAAACAAACGGTGAAGGACTATGTTGATCTCGTTGCTGGAAAATATCCATATTGGAATCGGAGCCTTGGATTGGATCATCTCATGCTTTCTTGCCATGATTGGGTATGTAATAACTATTTAATTTACTTGTTTTTTATAGTTCAAATAATTGCAGCCTTCCTTACTCTTGGTATTGGTATTTTAGATTATTTACATCATCCATTGTTAAATTGTTAGAATTATTTGAGTGAATCTTGTCTAATTTTTTCTCTGGTGGGTTTAAGATCTTAAATTGTTACATAACCTAGACAAGATCCTCCGTTCCAAAATTGTGTGTCATCTCCGGTTCTAACGACCGTAGATTGCCAACCTTGTATTTTACGGTCACATTTTTGTGCTAGATGCAATTAGTGGGAGGGAAATTGGATATTTTAAAATACACATGTCAGCAATCGAATGGCAGGAACAACGGATGAACTATAATTTATGGGTGGAGAATCCCTTTCGTTTATAACCAATGTGGTCTCTAATCATAAGCTAATTTTTTGTTGGTAGGGGCCCGAACTCTCAAAGTCTCTACCGGAGCTATTCAAGAACTCAATTCGCGCGTTATGCAATGCAAACACATCTGAAGGATTCCGACCCTCCAAAGATGTCTCCATCCCAGAAATCAATCTGCCCGGTGGTCGAACGAACGGCTTGATCGGAGGGCCATCACCCTCCAGACGACCGGTTCTTGCTTTCTTCGCGGGTGGGGTGCATGGCCCGATTAGGCCTATCCTTCTAGAACACTGGGAGAACAAGGATCCAGATGTTCAAGTCCACAGGTACCTCCCAAAAGGAGTCTCCTATTCAGCAATGATGAGGAAGAGCAGGTACTGCATTTGCCCTAGCGGCTACGAAGTTGCAAGCCCGAGGATGGTGGAAGCCTTGTACACGGGCTGCGTTCCAGTGCTCGTAAAAGACCATTACGTCCCTCCTTTCAGCGACATTCTGAACTGGAATTCGTTTTCTGTTGAAGTTCCGGTCAAGGACATTCCGAACCTCAAGAATATTTTGATGGGGATTTCGTCGAGGCAGTATATAAGAATGCAGAGGAGGGGTGTGGCGGTGAGGCGGCATTTTGAGGTGAATTTGCCTCCGAAAAGGTACGACGTTTTTCATATGACGCTGCATTCGATATGGTTGAGACGGCTAAATGTTCGGCTGAATGGTGTCGAAGATTCGTGACGGCGGAAGATGGATAGTGTTGTGGAGTATAGATGGGGGAAACATATTTGAGACTTTATTTTCTTTCTTCTTTGTGAAGGTTTATATGGGGGATTACAGTACATATTTATGTCGGCAGAGGATTGGTTCTATGTTTCATGTTCTAAGGCCATAATATGTCATTCTTTTGATTTTGTCAACTGTAGTAGTGAGTGTTGTATGTGATTTGCAGGCTTCTCTCTGTGTGTTTGAGTTAATAAGGTAGGAAACAATATAATTCTTTTTATTTGCTTTCAAAATTATTATTGGCTTTGATCTTTAAATAAAATTTTGATGGTGACAGGTGCTCTTGACCCGCTCTACCCGCTTTGATCCTGACCCGTATTGTTCCATTGTCATCCTTATTACATAGCACGTGCCTGTAGGCTGTAGAGAGTTAGATTTTGCCAACATAAATTCAGTTTGTTGACGCTGATATTTTAAAATAAAAATTATTATTATATTTAAAGTTTAGATTAAAGCTCCCACACTACCAGAGCGCTTGCGGCCACACCAATGGGCACCACGCTGCACGGGCCAACGACCGTGCCGCCACCAGGTCACGCGCTGTGCCCTCCACCTCATTCCCCTTGCATTGCAGGCTCGTTGAAATTTTGGCCCGTTAAAGGCCCAACAACGGTCAGTTTCTTATTAAATTAGGATTAATACAATTAAGATGTTTTAGATAAGGTAGGATTTTTGTTAAGGTCGTTAATTGCACCTACAAATATCTTTATTGTGAACTTACAAATATTTTTATAAAATTTATGGTTAATTAACATTTATTTAAATTTATTGTGGTACCAGGAACCCTCTTACTATTTACTGATCAATATAATCTCATGTATTTCATAATTCATGTATTATTCAAAACTATATATTTTATTTGTTATTGTGGTACTCGAGCTCGATTGCACCTCAATATTAAGAATTATGGGTTAAGATACAAAGTATTGGAAATTTTATAATTATAAAATAGTTAGATTTAAAAAATGAGGAATATACTTGATTTTATTTAAATAAGAATAATATATATATATATATATATGTCTGTATGTATGTGTAAATATATATTGGTTATAAATATAATTTGTTAATATATATATATAGATTTATACATATACAAGGTGTATGTGTGCGTGAGTTATAAGTATATAAATAATGTGCTGTGAGTCATATGTATATAAATAGTGTGTGAGGGTTAATCTATATATATATTAGGATAAGTCCATTTATTTATAGTAACACATATTTTTTCAGCCTTTTTTATTCATAAAAATAGTAATATTAATTTTTTTTATATTTATTAATTTTGATATTTATTATAATATTAAAAATGATTGTTGTTGTTAAGATTTTTAGAGAATATCATAATTTGTTTTATAGTATATTTGGCATACAATATATATAATATATAATATATAAAGGACCTTTATCAATTTATATATATATATATATATATATATCTATATATATAAAGAGAAATAATATCTTTCTAAATTTTGGTATGATATATATTTTTTCTAAAACAATACATAAATTTTTTTTAGTTATTGAACAATATTATTATTATTAGTAAATAACTAATTTATCCATAAAATAAGAAATTTAATCTCACACTACAAATTTGGAAGTGGTTTTGCAATTATAAAGCTAATTAGCATAAAAATTTTGGGATTATGAATTAACATTAATTCTAGAATATATAAAAAAATTGATACCTTAATTATTCTATTTTTTTTAATTTCCTCCAAAATAATATAATATAATAATTTGTTAAAATCTATCTATCTATATAAATATATAGATAAGTATCAACTATTTATTCTAATTGCATATTTTTTACCGAAATATGGTTACTATAGCAGATTTTTTTTTTCTTTTGGTATGAAAAAAATAAATCAAAATAAGATGAAAGAATAATAATCTAATATCTTCTTTTAATTAACGCGAATAACCCGATATTTATGGTATCAGTTGAGATAGATAAGTCAATATTTAATTTTTCATTTTTGCTTTTGAAAATTTAATTAGTTGCAAATATATGTTTCTTATAATAACAAAAATATGATGAAAAAGGAAAAACAAAATTTGTACCCTCTTTAATAATATTGTACTATAAAATTATATAAAAATAATTTATAAAAAAATTAATATGTTCGTGCATCGTACGGAAAAACTTACTAGTACGTACATAGTACATGTGTGTTTATATATATATATATATATATATATATATGTACATTAGGGAGACACTTAGGTAAATGAATAAAGAATGGAAGAGATGCGAATGCACATTTCATTCACAAAAGATAAGAGGGTCAGGAAAAGAAGACAAGGAACATAGTCGATCATGAGAAAACGGTAAGTGAGATTCTTAATTTTCTTTCTTAAGTAGTTTTATTGGTAGATTATGGAAAAAAAATGTCATATTGAGTTTATAAATTTAAATTAAGAACGATTAATTATTTAGTAATTTTATTAAGTAAATATTGCAATATAAATATTATGATATGATTTTATTCATCAAATTGGTGGCAATTGAGATATGTATATTTGATAATAGTAGAAATGTATCGAGGTCGGTGGCACTTGAGACATGCATAAAATTTAATTTTATCTTTTTATTATTACTAGTTTTGAAACTACCACCGTTGTGTTTATTAATTATCTTTCCATTTTCTCTTTATGTTACTTTATATATATATACATATATTTTTTTTTCTTTTTCATAATTAATAAATTTCGTAAGACCCCGTTGTTTTTCTTGATTTATAAATTTATCTGTTTATTTTTTTAGGTTTATATTTTTTAGATTAATTTATAAGTTTGAGTGAGTCTCCTGTAAAACGATTGCACGTGCAACACGATTCAAAGTATTTCTTGTTTAACTATAAAGTATAATTATTTTTTAAGGTAACTAATCAAAAGTAATACATTTAAAGTAACAACTAATATTTATAGTTAAATAAGTAATATTTTATAATTAAACAAACAATATTTTAAATCGTGTTGCACCTGCAATTGTTTTAGAGGAATTTTTTTGTTGATTGATTGCATTGATGGGATTTAAAGTTCAAAATAGTTTCAAATGAATTGAATTTAACTTCTTTATATATAGAAATCAACTTATTTCAAATTTCTTGTTTATATATTTGAATTTAAAATGAGTGGATTTGAATTGTCTGATTTATTTTTACGTTTTGTATTTTATATTTTAAAATACTAATAGGTTTAATGTATTAAAAGATAATTTTATGAAAATAAAATTATAAGCAAACTAAAAGCAAAATTAAATATCATCTTTAATATATTTTATGCAATTTACGAATTTTATTTTAACAATTTATATTAGTAAAACACATTTAGATTTATTGTATATAAGTGTTATTATTATGAAAACACAATTATGTCATACCTATACTAATATTAAAAAATATAATTCTTTCTTCAAAACAATCTTCTGTTTATGATTTTAAGTTGACAACCATATTACATACATAAAGATAAAATATTAAATTTGAAAAAAAAAAAAAAGTGAGTTGATAGTATTAGATTTGGATATTTTAAATAATTTTATTAAAAATAAAAAATATTAAATTATTTAAAAGTATAATTAATATTTAAAAAATCTCAGATCAATCAATTTATTTTAATTATTTTGCTATCTTACTATAAATTGTGTTTTGCAATATTTGTATTGAATACGTATTTTGAACAATCAATTGATGCCAATAATTTTATCATCCAATGAGATTAATCAATTAAATCAAGTTATATATTTAATTTCATATCATTATATAATTCAATAAATTAATTTAAATATTTGTTGTGGTATGATATTTATTACAAATGGAAAACGTCCATATATAATGTTTAATTTAGGAAAATTGTTTTTTCTTTTTTTCGTTTAATCAAATGAATTAGATTTTTGCATGACAGTGTAAGGATTTAATTTTCAATTCATAAATTTTATGGAAAATTTTCAAAATATATAAATAAAATATCATAGTTAAAGATATGCTGCAGTCCAAAATTGGTTTTCTCCTTCGAAGGTGATTTCACGAGGGGAAAAAATCAGTATTAATACAATAAAATATGAAAATACTTATAATAATATTAAATTATTATTACAGTTTCAAAATAGCAAACAATGTTTTGGCGAGGCATGTTACTCTCTTAAATTTTGTATAAATAAATAAAATATAAATTACGTAATAATGTTGTGGTTATGAAAATATTACTTAGATTAATGAACTGCACACCACTGCATGTCCCCCCCAATTTCTTCCACGTTGCTTCACCTGAATTAAAAATGTAAATTGGAAAGGCACGCCTATTCACACCCTTAAATGTTTAAGTTCGTTTTATTTAAAATTAATTTTTATTTTTTATTATTAAATATTATATTTATAATAATTTATATTTATAATAATTATACTTTTTAATTTTTATTTTTGGTGTATTTCATTCATTTAGAACACACAAAATTGGGAAATGAATTGGTTTAAAACATTCGTATTTTGTTTGTATTTTTAGTATTTTGTTTTAAATCCACTGCACACCTGCTCGTATGTTTTGAACTTGATTTATCCAACACATTTGTTTGTATTTTACATGATTAGTCGAGTACATCTGTTTGTATTCGAAACTTATTTATCGAATAAAGACGAGCATGTTGACCTATAACTTATTTGGAACATCTTGTTGAACAGCTAAAACAATTTCACCAATCAAATTTGGTAGATTGAATAATAGAGTATTTTAATCCTTTTAATAGTATTTAATTTTATCCAAATATTTTTGAGGTGTATTTAGAGGATTCGAGGGTGCGAAGAGCAACACCCAATTAAAAAATATAATATAATATTACAATTTGATAATCGATAGCTTATATAAATAATATTTATATATGTACTATCAATTTTTACGTAATGTTTTTTGATAAATATAGAATTTACGTGCATTCGGGGTTATTATGTATAGTTTTTTAGGCAATTGCATGTACCTTAGTGACGAGTTTATCATGATTTTATTATATTTTGTTAGGTCACGTGTTAGTTGAAATTTTGACAGAAAAAACAGATAATTAAGGATGTATAGACCACGTCTCAAATCACACGGACCCTGCTTATCTTCGTAATATGATCTTAACCATTGCGATTTGAGATACAACATCTATCAAAACCATAATATTTGTCTATAAAATGAGGAGTTACATCAAATTATAAGGATATCATACAAAACAATATACAACATATTTTAGGGTTAGAAACAAGAATATAAAGGAGGATCAACCAACCAAGTCATCAGAGAGAGAGAAACGAAGATTGTTTGGGTTTTAATAGTCTTCTTTTCGTTTGTTCTTTTTATGTTACTATAATTATCAATATATTTCCCATGAATTATGCATTGAACTAGTATTTCCCTTTGCACTGCACGATTTATAATAAGATATTATAAATATAATAATATATACATTTTAAAAATAATATATATAATTATATAAAATATATTTTTAATAAAACTTGTTTAAAATAAACTCACAATATTAAAATATATAAAATATTAAAATATAACATAATTAACCTATTAAAATATATTTTATTTAAAAATTGATATTATATTTTTATATATGTAGTGTGAATATCAAATTAAAGATCATGAAAAGATGATTGATTTGATATATTTTTCATAAAAATATAAATTTTAGATGAAAAATTATAAGCCTTTTAAAATTGAAGCGAGAAAAGAAAGAAAGAAAAAAAGTTGATTGGCTACTAGACTTTCTAAATATAGAAATACATTTTGGGCCGAAAAAATCTACTTTTGAACCCTTAGCTAAAATATTATTTTCCTTCCTATATTTATTTATACTTTCTTGATTTGAATGTCGTATGGAATTATGTGACAACTAATTGCATATGTGTAGTTAATCCATTATTGCTCGAGAGGGAGTAATTGGTTAACGGATTAGGAATGCATAATATAAAAGTTGCTAGATCGAGAGATTGGTAAATATTATGAATCTATGATGAGAATAGATTATAAGCACGATTGGGAGTTAGATAATATCTTGAAAATGATGAGCGTTGTCCAATCTACTTTTGGATCTAACTCGAGAGAGAGGATTCAA